>JAJGOT010000093.1:782500-1250000 GCA_022457155.1 Cladopsammia gracilis | reverse complement strand
ACATGTTGTAAAAACTTTTATTAATGACTTGACGCACAGGGAACCCAAACGCTTTATTAGCTATAACATTATCATTTAATAAAATATTGTTATTTACCTGTTTTCCGGTGTCTTTTTGAGTCGTTTTGGAAGCGATTTGAATCAGAGCGAAGACGGTTGACCTTGCACGTTTCAAATATTTTTATCTTGCATTTGTCTGTCGCTCCGTAAATACGACGCGCTTATTACGTCTCAAGTTTCCATTATTATTAACTCAAGTTCCCATTACCATTAACTATTAACTATTAACTCTCCTCGGGGGAGAATCTCGGGTTTCAATTTAACGGCCACGAGAAGAGAGAAGAGAATACAAACATAGTGAACATTACATAGTGTATTACTATTTTTGGCTGATCAGATCTTCTATAGATCCTAGGTTCTCTAGCAGCATTTTCATTCGCGGTCCTTTGCTACTTGTTGCTACTGGCTCGCAGCACACTAATCGTGACAAGCTCCCTGTGTTTCATTTGACCGAGTGAGACCTGGGCGCCTTATATACAGCTTAACAGATCGTTTTGAGTTTTTCGTGGACGATGATTTTGAGTGAGGATGCAGTATGTATTATCAGCGGCAGCAGTTGTAGAATTGTGCGTGGTCAAGCTGGGCCTGAACACAGGTACAACTGTATTAGTAACTGTAAAATCAACTGTATTAGGCGATTTGGTAGAGAATTGGCGTTCGCGCTAGTTTTTCTATCTTTTTGCTGCTACACCGTGCTGACGAGACCCAACCAGGTCGAAACAGCTGTCCACGGTTGCATTTTGGCTTTCAATTTGGGCTCTATCATGTCGTTGTCGCGTTAATTGTTCTACGTAGTATCAGCTTTGCTCACTATGTTTGTATTACTATTTTTGGCTGATCAGATCTTCTATAGATCCTACGTACTCCAGCAGCATTTTCGTTCGCGGTCCTTTGCTCCTTGTTCTCTGTAGAGGCATTTGAAGCGTTTTCAGTCGTTTTTGCGTATACGTGTGCACAGGCAAAAACGATTCGAAAACGCTACGTGTGGACGAAGAGATTTTGAAAAACGGAAAGAAACTTTTGCGTTTACGGGGTCTTTACAAACGAAAACGGATATGTGTGGACGGGGCATACCACGATTTACGTCATCACATCGTCAAATGTAGTGGACTTACGAGGCGCAGCCGAGTGAGTCAGCAACAAATTTTGACCATGTGATGAGGTAAGCTGTTTGCTTATTTACGCAGAGTTATCATGTCAAACACAATTTTATCAATCGCTGGAAGTAGTCATCAAGGTCATGAACGATTTAGTGACATTTCAACGGGGATACGATGTTCTTTTATAAGCCCTTTTCAGTAAAATATCGTTTATAGTTATTCTTTGCTTATGCATAAACTCTGAAATGGAAAAAAATTAACAATTTCAGAGTGTTTGTAAATCGGTGGTGAAACTGAGAATTTATCGTGGATCGGCAAAAGCCACCGATTCGTTTTGTGATCGAAACCTTTCAGCTAATTACTCTTGCGGTTTGTTGCGGTTAAGTCTCGAATCTGATTGGTCGCAGAACAATAAACATTCCAGAAATAATTTTAGGCGTTCACGGTTTTATGGGTTTCACTGTAAGTAGACCTGGATCAGTAAAAACTTGAAACTCAAAGTAAAAAGCGGCGAACTGATTCTTACGGCAAGGAAAGAGATTGAGACATGTCTTTCCAGAAAAAAAAAAGAAACAAAGAAACAAAAAGAAAGAAAGAAAAAAGGGGACCCCGTCAAAATTGGTCGAGTGTCGTATATTTTTAGTCATTTTCCTTTAATAATTCAACTGAGGTTCTGCAAACAAACTGTATGGAAGGAAATTACAAAATCGCAAAAGGAAAGGTTCGGTCGCGATTGGAACTTGGAAGCGCAATGTATGTAAATTTTACCTTTTGTCAACCTGACCTCGGGTCATTCTCGATCTATCCCCCCCCTCCCCCCCCCAATCCTTCGGGGCTTTGAATAACGAAAATTTAGTAGTTGTGCTTAATTCGTGCTCGCGAATTATCCTTTGAACTTTCTCGAAATTGTCCACGCAATAACAATTTTCTGAAACCGCGAAATCAATGTGGGGTATCGCTAGACTGCGAGCAGTCTCTCTTTTTTCGCAAAAGTCAGTGGGCACAAACGCAAAAAAATAGCGGTGCGAGCGGCGAGCGGCGTGCGGCGAAGCCGCGAGCCGCGAGTAGCGCGGGCACCGGCAGGCGCCTGCCGGTGCCCGCGCTACTCGCGGCTCGCGGCTTCGCCGCACGCCGCTCGCCGCTCGCACCGCTATTTTTTTGCGTTTGTGCCCACTGACTTTTGCGAAAAAAGAGAGACTGCTCGCAGTCTAGGGTATCGCGCGAGTATCTTGGCGGCGGAGCTGTGAGCCGGCGAAGCCGGCGAGAAGAATGGGGCGAGGAATCGCAGCTTCATCGCTCGCATAGCCACTTGCGCGCGAAACCCAAATAGTAGAGCCTGCTCGCAGGCTAACAAGAGGCCAGCATTCTGGTTAATGATTGAAATAAATCACCCACATCCGGTTAGATCGTGCAATCGTCGTTAAGTGTTCGTTACGCAACATCCGAAGGTCGCGCCCGTTGTCTTCACATGTCTTCAGCGTGCTTCGTTTTTCACACATTTCTAACATTTCAGTGATTTGCCTTTTTCCTGTGTTTTACTGACTACCGTGATCATGGATTCTCTTCTTGAACCAGTCACAGAGACTAATATGCAACAGTTTTGCGTGGAAATAATGAAACGTCTTGATTCTCAGCGAAGGAACGAACATTTGTGTGATGTGATTCTAGAAGTTGGCTCCGGTGACGATCAAGCTCGCTTGAAAGCTCACAAAACTATGTTATGTGCAGCTAGTCCGTTCTTTTACAATGCTCTTAAAACTGAAATGAAAGAAAAGAAAGAAGGAGTCATTCGATTGAAAGATACGAGCAAAGCTTTGATGGAAGAAGTGTTGGAGTATCTGTACACAGGACATGTTGATATCAATGACAAGAATGCATTTGAATTGTTGGCGGTAGCAGATTATTTACTTATTCCAAGTCTAAAATCTCTCTCCAGTAAGGTCGTTCAACAAACTCTGCGCATTTCAAACTGTATCAAGGCTTATTATTCCAGCGTGAAGTATCAGTGTGCTGAATTACAAGAGGGTGCCAGAAGGTTTGTTCTTGCTAACTTTATGGCCGTGACGAAATCTAAAGACTTTCAAAGTTTGAGTGTTGAGCAAGTTGAGGAGTGGATTGCAAGTGATGAGATCGTTGTGAAAGGGGAAGAAGAAGTCTTTGCGGCCATTTTAAGGTGGATCGAGAAAAATGCTCGAAGAAAGCAAAACATCTGTGAACTGTTTCGTCATGTTCGTTGTGTGTATGTGTCACGCAACTACCTTGTCACTGTCATATTACAACATCAGCTCGTAAAAAGCAATAAACAATGTTTGGATTTGGTTCTAAGTGCCATGAAAGAGCTTTCAGATGGAACAGAAGCATGCTTTTTGAACCAGTCACCAAGAAATTGCTTAAATACCCATGAAGATGCCATATTTGCTTGTGGAGGTGGTGGAGGTGACAATACGTTGTGTTACTTGCCTTCTCAAAACAAGTGGTATAGGATGGCACCTAGAGTCCACAAACGAAACCCGTATGCTCTTGCCACAAGTGTATACCAAGGTAAACTATATGTTGTTAGTGGACAAAGAAATGAGGTGGAACGCTATGATCCATTGCTAAACTCTTGGTCATCTGTTAAGGCACTGAAAGAAGTAACCAAGTTTGCTGCTGCTGTCACATTCCAAGGGTATTTGTATGTCATTGGTGGTACAGATGGTGATGGTAAGGGTTTGGACACAGTGCAGCGATACAACCCAGATACAAACTTGTGGCAGGAAGTTTCATCTCTCAAATGCCCAAGATCCAGTGTATGTGCAGTGTCTGATGGAAACAACATCTATGCTATTGGAGGTGTTAAGTCTTCTGGTTATGTATGTAATACAGTTGAAAAGTTTGATGCTGAAATTAACTCCTGGAATATAATTGCTCCAACTCGTGGAGAAAGAAGAAATGCTGGAGGTGTAAGTTTACGCAGCAAAATCTTTGTATTTGGAGGGGTTGAACTTACTGATGGAATTTCTTGTGAAATGTATAATAAAGAATTTGATTTTTGGACTGAGATTGAAAGTGCTGCGTCGCCAAGGCGCTCTTCAAGTGCTGTTTGTTTAAAAGGACAAATCTTTGTGTTGGGTGGTTTTGGGTCAAATCAGAGTGAGGGCCAAGAACTGACATTACAAGTTTATGATGTTGATAACAATGAATGGAAACCCTGTTGCAATGTTTTATTGGGCTCTAAGTTGTACAAACTTTCTGCTGGAAGGATTTTGAAAGAAGCGTTGGATTTTATTGAAGAGATCCCTAAGCCATGATAACCTTTTAATACTTGCACAGGATCAAGCTGTTTTAAAATTAGCTTTCTTAGCCTTGCCAGAGCATACTAAATTTACTTGAATAATAATTATTTGCCTCCTTTAATAGCCTCAGATGAGTGAAGTTGTATACGATTTTGCATGCAACAGTTGTAATCAAGAGTTGTAGCATGTAAGCCAGCCTTAAAACTTATAGTGAGCTGTCATGCTAAGGAAGGAAGTAATACCCCTTGTTCCTTGCTGTGCTAGCATGCCATGACCTTGTGCCCTAAAAAAATACAGGGACAACAAGTAAGGTTAAGAAAACATTTTTCTGTTACCAAGAGAAATAATTGTCCAATATTATAATCTTTTGATGTTACTTAGTACACCACAAGTCTGACAGAGCAACTTAGGTTGACAGTGTGATGTTGTTTTAATTGTTCATTGGTTAGATCATTTAAAGACATTCCATGGGTTGAATTATTGATCATTTAAAAATTGAATCATAAGAAAATATTGTTATAGCATTAGTAATAGTTTGTTCCTTTTCAAGTTTTGAATAAATGATATTGCTGTATAGATTATTTTAAAAATAGAATTTAAATTTTTGGAAAGAAAAACTGCTATTACTTGATTTATTTTTCCATTTTATGACTTTTTTAAGACTCAAGATTAAGTGTGATCTTTTGTTGTTGCAATAAATTAAATTTCTCCTAAAGTTTCTGAGTTTTCATTGACTGTGTTTGAAAAATGTTTATTAAATAATGTGTACCAATAGGATGCCTTGTTGAGAGTGCAAAAGTGTTTGATTTCAAATCATTCTTGACCCTAATCTCACTCAGTACAATACAAGGACGAGTGAAATCTGGGTATGAGATTATCTGGACCCCAGAGTGTTCAGTTTTCTTGACTAACTCTCCCTAAGGCATGTGTAAAAGATGAGAGTTCTGTGGTTCAGAATGGTTTTAACTAACCTTAATTGTACACGTTCTGAGGATGAATGAAAAATTTGTCTCATACTCAGACCTTTCTCGAATTATGCAAATTATTAGTATAAAGCGTTCTTGTCCCCAGGGCCTCTCATCCCTCAAAGCCTGTGGTGCCTGAGGACCCCTGAGCACCAGGACCATTCTGTTACGTTAACTTAAAGACCCAGTATTGTTCATTATGCTTCACGTCCCTCCAAAACAGTAACAGGCGCTTGAAGCATAATGGACAATACTAGGTCTTTACATGTCCAGGCACCTAGTTAGGGAGGGACTCATCCTAAATTTGAATGAAATTTTAAGAGGTTTAAAGAAGGGATAGAAGAAAGAAAATGATTTTTGGAACACCATAATTTTTGGTGTCCATCTTTTAATTATTAACTACAAATTCTAATTTTAAAACTTCATTAAATCTTCAATATTTCTTATTTTTCTAAATTTTACAAATCCATTGAGAAAAACTATTTCCTCCAAAACATGCCCAAAAATCACCCAAAAATTTACAAAACACCCCATAACATAGATTCATGAGATAAGCATGGAGTTTTTGGAGTGCTTGAAAAGTGAACGAGATATTTCCATTAAAGCCATGTTTTAACTCTGGCGGAAAAATGGCGTTCAGGTTTTGCCTTAACTAACGTTCAAAGACGAGATCAGAATTTTAAAGTACTAGAATTTTTCTATTTCTTTATCAGTCATTTTTTCCACGGTGGCTTTTAAAAGTGATTTTTTTTCTGTCCTGTGTTTCTGGAGATATAAATAGACTACATGTAGTATTATATGTTCCTGATTTACTTGCTGCCTGATTTTGCTTTCCTGATTTTGCCAAATCGTTTGAAAAATGTGCATGTAAGGGAAACCATAGAATAGAAGCGAAATCTGCAAAGGACTCGCAAACGATAACGCTGCTAACGGAATACGTAGGAATATAAACACACGGGCGGATCCAGGATTTTGAAATGGGGGGTTAAATTTAAATAGAATATTAATAAAATATTATTTATTTGAGAAATACTTTAGAAAAAAGAAAGAAAGGGTCTCAGAAAAGGGTGGGGGGGGGGGGGTGAAAATTCACCCATTTCACCCCCCCCCCCCCTGGATCCGCCCCTGAAACAACGAAACAGCTGTCCACGGTTGCGATCCTACTTTATCGGTTTCTGTCGTGATGGTGTCTCGCAAAGTCTATTACGTAGTCAGATCAGCCCTGCAGTTTATTGACATAGAATAGAAGCATAACTTTTTTCAAAACTTTACAACGACAGCTGGTTTTTATTTCGCTTAGCCTGCAGAGCCGGGCTGCAGAGGCGTTGTTTTTTGATGAGCGAGTGGCTGGGATAGTGTAAGAGAAAGGTATTTCCCCTCCCCCACCCTGCTCCTTCACCAGTAGCCCTGACCTCCACACCCTTGGTCGCATCTTTTGACTCGTCCAAATCCTCGGTTTAACTCAACGCTCGTTCACACTCAAAGTACACCTGTATATATTTCTCTGTATGAACAATTTTGCTTTCAAAAGTATAAGTAGATTCTTTTAAATCTTGGAAAAAAAAAACCTAAAGGGGCATTTTGTTGTTTCATTTAAGGGGCGGGGATTGCGGGTTGGAGAGGGGGGGGGAGGGGTGGGTGGTCAGGAGTTTCTGAACTTCCCACTTCCCGTCCCCTTTACTCCCAGTTTCCGTCCCTCTCCTTCGTAGTTCTCGCTTTTTTTAATAGCAAGATATGATGCAATATTGCGATAATTTCTCCTATTTAGTCCTGCTTCCCACCATATCCTTTCCCGCGTCCCGTAATCTTCCGCTCACTTTTCTCCTGGGGCCCGCTACACATTTTAGCATGATTTCGTTTGAATGGATGGCTAATGACGCAAATATTAAAAGTGATCACAAGATGGGTTGCAAAAAGGACGTTTTATCTTTTTTTAGATTTAATTAAATTAGTACCCCGCCACTAAAAGTAAATACATGGTTTACCTCACCGTTTCGTGTACAAGAATACATATACATGAAGAAGGTACCATGTACGCATGGGCTGGCCAGCTTTTTTCAGATGACAGCAGATAGCGGGTAGCTGGAGAGTAGTTACTAGCGCAGACGGAGACATGAATCCGCCATCCAGTGTCTTAAATGTAATTGCCTCGGGGATAGAGGTGTTCTCGGTGGAGCCCTTTAGTTCGTGTTTCTGTGAGAACAATCAGCCATTCATAAGATGTATGTTAAGTTGAATGTCACATTTTCATGGTTGGAATAGAGATTTCCGATTTAAGGCCTTAGCACCAAACAGTATAGTAACAAAGTTATTTGTATTTCACATTTCATTGCTTCTTATTGGTAATCATAAGGTGACCTTGCCTGACAAATGGCAGCCGGACTTGGAGGAGTTCTGCCTCTATTTTCTCTATTTGTTCGAAGGCCCGCGGAGCCTAGACTTGCCACAAGTCCCTTCCAATACTCGTTTTCGCTAAGTTAGGTTCACTAAAAAAACGAAGGTCGACTTGTGGCAAGTCTACGCGGAGCCCCATACTCATAGAACCTATGCCCGTCATTTTTCATGGTCATGGCTAGCGGAATCATTCGCGGGAGCGTCGGTCGCGTGTGTGCGTCAAGCAAGACTAGTTCGCGGGCGCATATGACGTCGCAAAACATGCGCGTATGACGTCACGCAACATCCGGGATCTTTGCAAATTTAAAATCGAGGCTTTGTTTTTCGAGCGGAGACACGGCCGATTTCACGACAACTGTGACTTTGGCTGCAGTAAACACTCTCTTGTTTAGTTTCAAAAGCGATTTAATAACACTTTTTTTGAACATATTCATTTTATACGATTGGCGCTACATAGTTCATGTGCTACACGGTTAATGTTCATATCGATTATGATTTTGTTAACTACTCTCTTGTAGTGTTGTGTAAAGTCGTTTTTCCCTGCATTTTTTTGCGGTTTGCTACTCAAGACAGGGATACTAATTAAGGGATACTCAAAAGCCGCTATAAAATCTCGCTTTAAAGAATTTCATACGTTTTTATCAATGCGGGGCAATATTTCAGAACCGAAGAAGCGGGCTTTATTCGTGTCCTATTAAACTTCTTAAAATGGGTAAATATATTATAAGTGAACCTTTAGCAAATATTTTTAACCAATCTATCCTCATGTGGAATTTATCCAGATAAACTTAAACTTTCTAAAATAATTCCCGTTTTTAAGGCAGATGATGCCAAGGAGGCAGGAAACTATCGCCCAATCTCCCTTCTGTCTGTTTATAACAGAATTTTTGAAAAACTTATGTTTACTAGACTCAGTAAATTTATTGACAAATATGACATCCTATTTGCCTCACAATACGGGTTTCGTACCAAAACATAATACCCAACACGCAATACTTGATATTATTAACACCATACAATGCAACATGGACCAAGGAAAATACACGTGCGGAATTTTTATTGATCTTAGAAAAGTGTTTGATACAGTGAATCATAGTATTCTTTTATCTAAGCTCTACAATTACGGTATTAGCCTAGCTTCTGTCCAAATTTAAGGAAAATCGAACAAATTCCCTTTGAGTTGTAGCTCTTTAAAGTGTCCCCAACAAGCGAAAAATTAACTTTGAGAAAACGGCGCTTAAAAAAACATATCGCTTAATAAACAAACTCCGCCCACAAAAGTTATACCGTCTTTTCTCCGTCAATTTTCACTATTTTTCGATACTTTTTTTTGGATGAAAGTTCATTCTGTAAACTTTATTTTAACGCCAAAAAAATTTTTTTCAATAAATTTTTGATCTGAAGGTACACTGTAACCTTAATATTAAGAAATCTAACTTTGTAATTTTTCGTCGGCGTCAAAAATCCTTACCATTTATTCCACGCATTACTGTTCTTGATAATGAAACAAATTCACACAAACTTCTTGAGATGAAGGAATATGTTAAATACCTAGGAGTTTATATTGATGCTGATCTCTCCTGGAAACACCATATTGAGCACATATCTGGAAAAATCAGTAAATGCGTTGGTTTTATAGCAAAGTTAAGGCACTGATTTTGTTCCTCGTCAAACGCTCTTGACTATCTTTCAGTCTCTAATTTCGCCCTATTTAACCTATGGTATATGTGCTTGGGGCCAAGGTGCTAAAGTTCATACAAATAAATTATTGATTCTTCAGAAAAGAGCTCTTCGATTGATACTTTTCGCTAAACCTATGGACCATGCCATTCCCTTCTTCCATCAAACGAGGACTCTACCTTAACCTTTTTAAATTTTGAACGTCTTTCGCTGTTGATGCATGACGTTTATCACCAAACTGTTCCAAGTAATCTGAGAAGTATGTTCAGACTAACGACCGATGTACATAACTATAGAACCAGGTCTGCATCAAACCAAAATTATTATGTTGAGTACTCGACCGAACGAAATAAAAAATGAAAAAATCATTTGCGAGAACTGGTGCTATGATATGGAACGGACTACCTAAATCTCTTAAATCGTTGAGGAAATCTCAATTCAAATCGAAAATCAAACAAATTCTTCTGGAGATTCTTCAGAAAACAGATGACTATATTGATGTTCCCCAAATACTTTGTGATATTAAACAAATGAAATTGTTATAATTTGCATATTTCATTTATTTCCCGTGTCTGCCACCAATATCATGATTTTATCTGTAACTCTACAGATCTGCTTCTGTATTGTTATATTGTCTAACCTTTATTATTTTCAATTACATTACCTTTCCCTGCCTCGAATAGCGTTTTTGCTAATTTGCAGGGCAACTGTATTTACGTTTATATGTCTAATAAAGTTTTGTTTGTTGTTGTTTGTTGGTAAACACAGGGAAAACCCATCAAAGTGGTCCTCCAACATGACGGACGGTAATTCAAGGGTCACCTGAGCGCACACACTCTATAGGAATTCGCGAATTCGACGTGTTTATTGACCTTTATTGAGATAAGCGGTTTAAGGTTAAAAGAATGTCTCAAGAATGTCAAAGCTGAGAGCGTCAGAACTTTCGTTCATTCAGGCCAGTGATTTCTGGCGCGGACTCGACTGTCTGTGAGTGACTCGTGAGTATTTTGCTGTCAATATTTAATTCAACTCAAAACACAAATTCTCCTTACTGGTCCCCATACATTTCGTATAAGACAAATCAGGAGAAATTGTTAAAGGATCAAGAGAACTCATCTTGGGTGATCATTATCGTAATTCTTATCACCTCTGTACTTAATAGTACATTGATACTACAAGGAGAAATTTGGTACTGATCACTACTGGCGCTTAAAAGGTTAATTCAAAATGCACATACTGTAAACTACAAAGCAAAAAGTCACAGGTTTTTATACCGAGATAAACCCAAAATTGAACAGATATAAATTAACTTAAAAAACATAGACATTTTCATGCCCCTCACATTTTACATTAACCCTATTCAGACCGGGCTTTTTTGGATCTTCTGAGACCGGGGGGGGGGGCGGATTCCGCCCCCCCCCCCCTTCGTAACTTCTACAGGAAAGTAGGTATGGACACCAAATTTTCAGGAGACATTGTATGTCCGAAATTCTATCGATCCACATAATTATGTTGTCATGACAACTTCTATGACGTCATAATTACGTCATATATTGACAGTTCATTCACAGAAAGTGTTTGCCGTACCTATCTCTAAATTGTTTTGAATAATGACAATAATGTTTTCTCTGATGATGTTGGAAAACATTTTTAATGTATATATTGGTACTTGTAACTTGTAGCAACATGATGACATCGTCATGACGTCATAAAAATCTATTTGTTTTGATGTTTTAATTTTTGTAAATTAAACCACAATCTAAGGGAAGTATAAATTTTTCTTACTCTGTAATTGTTTAAACATTTGTATAACAACAACTTTTTATGTTACTATGACAGTTAATGTGACGTCATCATGACGTCAATGCGACGTCAGATGTGCAAGAAACGTCCAAAAGGCGAGAAAATGTCACCTTAAAATACTTAGAATGTATTTATTCTAAAAAATACATAAAAAATAAATAAAGCTAAAATAACAAAAAATAAAGAAAAAACAACATTTAAAAAAAAAGAAAATAAATTTCGAATATTTTTTGGAGCCGCCATCTTGGATCCGCCATCTTGGATTTGGAATATCGTATCCTGAGCACGGAATATGCACTAAAATTACCCAACATCACTCAAAATTAAAAGATTAACATTTAAATCAGGCAAAGAGTAAAAAACAAAAATAAAAAATATGCTATAAAAGGTAGAAAAAAGTGAAATTTGAAAGTACTACAAAAAAGCCTCTTTAAGACCCTTTAACTACGGTTACCATGGAAACGCCTCCTTACTTTTTAATTTTGGATCAAGGACGACAACAATGCATCGTTTGGTGTTTAAATCCATAATAAAGATCAGTGTAAAACAGAATAACATAAAATAAACAGAGGAAATACTTATCTCTCAAAATGAGCAAAAAGCATCCGTCAAAATGTGGTTGCCATGGCAACGTCAAATTTTCTTTGACAACATACTTTCTGCCAAAATGTACACAGATAAATTTTAGGAAAAGTCGAGAAGTTTCAAGGCTGTAGGTAGAAAGGCTTAGAAGTTATAAACGTTCAAAGTCGGCGCGGGCACTTTCCGCCCCCCCCCCCTCGGTCTGAATAGGGTTAAAGCTTTCAGAGCTTTTCAAACCCAATTCACAAACTCTTTTAAAACCCTTCCCTTTCTCAATACTTCTCAGACCTCTACAAACTAAAATATCGCCAAATAAATTGCCCTCTTCCAACGTTCTCTAAAATCTCAGTTAACTAAATCAAGCTATGAATATATCGCTTCATCACGCCACAAACCTGCGCTCGCTAAACCCCTTTCAAAAAAAATCATCAACCTATAAATACATCCCTTTGTCAAACCACAAACATCCCCTCCCTAAACCACTTTCAAAAAATATGCAACTCGACTCTTGTTTTCTTATTGATAATATCTAACACAAACTTGAATCTGCTAACAAATATGCACTAGGAATGTCCCCACAAATTCACTAAAAAGTCTATCAATAGTATCTAACGCATTTTTTTGCTAACAAAAATGCATAAAGAATGCATGTTAGCCCACATAAACTCCTGTAAGTTAAACATTAACTTACAGGAGATAAAAACACAGTTAGAGTGGTCAGAGTGTGTTCCATCATTTTATTTTACTGGAATGCAAATACCGTATTTATTCGATTAAGCGCCCAACCTCGAATAAGCGCCCACCTCGAATACGCGCCCACCCTGTAGGTAGGAAACGTTAATAAGCGCCCAGCCTCGAATAAGCGCCCACCCCACCCCTCTAGGAGGCAGCACCAGAGAGTTCGCTAATTGACCTTAGTGACAATGGGATTGAAATTGACTCAGTCCTACTAAGAGACTTCCCCAAAGACCGAGTTTTCCGAAGTATTTTAAAGAAACTTTCAATGAACAGTTAAAATTCTGCTTTGGTTTTGTTATTATTTTATTGTCTTGTTGCAAAATAAACTTACTACTTGCTGAAAATGGTGAAAATTTAATAACCGCCCTGCCTCGATAAAGCGCCCACCTCGAATAAGCGCCCACTCTCAAGGTCCAAAAATTTAATAAGCGCCCAGGGCGCTTAATCGAATAAATACGGTATACTAGAATAAGAAATATGTCGTTAATCTGGTATCTTTGGTTATTCTGGAATAGCAGCCAATTGAACGCACCAGCACAGTCCTATTTTAATATACAACAATTCTGACTTAGTGACTTTGCTTAATAGGGGGCTAAATGTTGCCAGACAAACAGCAACTTATGTTGTAAAAATTCCCCTACTTAACATAATGAATCAAATTAAATCTCAACTCAAAGATCTATATCCACCACTGGAAAAGTTTAGTAGTAACATCGAACAGCATAATTTTGTTCGTTTGCATGTGATCGTTTTATAATTTTTTTTAATATAATTTTTTATAATTTTTGTTTTTTTAAGGTAGTCCATTTTATAGGTAGTCCATTTTGAGCAGTCCATTGGGTAGTCCATATAGGGCGATCTTTGTTTACACTTTTTGCCTCATTAGCATATGTGCATCATTTTCTAATCGAGCTACAACAAAATCAACTCTGAATATTGAAAGGGCATAGTACAATTAGCTTTCTCTGGAAATTTGAACCCGATACACTAGATACTCTTTGTGCAATGCTGTTTTCAAAACTCTAAATGTTACAAAGAATGTATGGGCTCATTAGCGCTTTTGCCACCCAGCAATTTTGCAGTTTTGGATAGCTTATATTTTCTTAAATATTACATGCAAAGAGCTAAAAATTGGGTAGATTACTAAATATTTAACAAGCTCTTTCAACTGTTGAAGTCAATTCGTATTTAGCGCAATGTCTTCTCTACGTAAATTCGTATGCTAATGAGACAAAATGTAAACAATGACGTCAGCAAGGGTAGTCCATGGACTGGGGGTCAGCGAAAAGTACCGACCCACTTATAATCGACTTCGCGCTTCGTGTTTGTACCTTTCACATCGTATCTTCAGTTTAGTTTCGCTTAAATTTAAGCTTACACTGTGATCATGGATTCTCTTCTTGAACCAGTCACAGAGACTGATATGCAACAGTTTTGTGTAGAAATAATGAAACGTCTCGATTCTCAGAGAAGGAACGAACATTTGTGTGATGTGATTCTAGAAGTTGGCTCCGGTGACAATCAGGCTCGCTTGAAAGCTCACAAAAATGTGTTATGTGCAGCAAGTCCGTTCTTTTACAACGCTCTCAACACTGAAATGAAAGAAAAGAAAGAAGGAGTCATTCGATTGAAAGATATAGGCCAAGCTTTGATGGAAGAAGTGTTGGAGTATCTGTACACAGGACATGTTGATATCAATGATAAGAATGCATTTGCATTGATGGCGGTAGCAGATTATTTACTTATTCCGAGTCTGAAACTTGTCTCCAGTAAGTTCATTGAACAAACTCTGAGTATTTCAAACTGTATCATGGCTTATTATTCCAGCGTGAAGTATCAATGTGCTGAATTACAAGAGCGAGCCAGAAGGTTTATTCTTGCTAACTTTATGGCCGTGACAGAAACGGAAGACTTCCTTAATTTGAGCGTTGAGCAAGTTGAGGAATGGATTTCAAGTGATGAAATCCTTGTAAAAGGAGAAGAAGAAGTCTTCATTGTTATTTTAAGATGGATTGCGAGAAACGCTCGAAGAAAGCAAAGCTTCTGTGAACTGTTTCGTCATGTTCGTTGTGTCTACGTGTCACGCAACTACCTCGTCACGGTCATTTCACAACATGAGCTCGTGAAAAGCAAGAAGCAGTGTTTGGATTTGGTTCTTACTGCCATGAAAGATCTTTCGGATGGAACAGAAGCATGCTTTTTGAACCAGTCTCCTAGAAATTGTTTGCATACCCATGAAGATGCCATATTTGCTTGTGGAGGTGTTGAAGGTGACAAGACGTTGTGTTACTTGCCTTCCCAGAGCAAGTGGTACAAGATGGCACCTCGAGTCCACACACGAAACCCTTATGCTCTTGCTGCAAGTGTATGCCGAGGCAAACTATATGTTGTTGGTGGAAGTAGTAGAAATGAGGTAGAACGCTATGTTCCATTTCTAAACTCTTGGGCATTAGTAAAGTCTTTGAAAGAAGCAATCAATTATACCGCTGCTGTCACATTCCAGGGGTATTTGTTTGTCATTGGTGGAGTGGATGATGACAAGAACCGTTTAAGTACAGTGCAGCGATACAACCCAGATACAAACTTGTGGCAGGAAGATTCATCCCTGAGTGGTCCAAGGTCCAGTTTATGTGCAGTTGCTGATGGGAACAATATCTATGCTATTGGAGGCGTTGAGCCTTCTGGTCGTGTATGTAATACAGTTGAAAAGTTTGATCCTGAATTTAACTCCTGGACTAGTATCGCTCCAACTCAAGCAAAAAGAAAAAGAGCTTCTGGTGTAAGTGTGGAAGACAAAATTTTTGTTTTTGGAGGTGTTGATGTATCTGGTGGATGTCCTTGTGAAGTATATGACAAACTGACAGATGTTTGGACTGAGATTCCTAGCGCTGTTGCACCAAAATTTTCTACGAGTGCTGTTTGTTTGAAAGGTCAGATCTTTGTGTTGGGTTGCTTTGGATTAAATCAGAGTGACAGCCAAGAACTGATATTACTAATTTATGATGTTGATAACAATGAATGGAAACCCTGTTGCAATGTTTCATTGGGCTCTGAGTTTTACAGACTTTCTGCTGGAAGGATTTTGAAAGAAGAGTTGGATTTTCTTGAAGAGATTCCTCAGCCATGATAAGTTACCTTTAAATACCTGCACAGGATCAAGGTCTTTCAAAAGCTTTCTTAGCTTTGCCTGAGCATTCCAAATTAACTTGAATAACAATTAGTTGTCTCCTTTGACACCTTCACTCCCAGAGTCAATTATGGAGACATTGCAGTGTAGTTCTAACGTGGGGGTGGCTAATGTGCGAGCCTGCGAGCCCGAGCCATTTTTTGCGAGCCTCGAGCCTCTTCTTGCGAGCCACGAAATTTTTCTTTTTAAAAATGTAAAATGAAAGAAAATGGAAGGATATGTGACCTTAATCTAACGCGAAAACGATACTTATATAACGGATATCCCGTTCGAACGGCAAAACCAGCACGGCTACTGAATGGATGAAAAACGGGTGACCGAGCTGTTGTTTACATATGTCGGGAAAATCCCTGACGATCGAGGATTTTGCTGTTCGCGATCGTCCCAGATTTTGCCGATATGTCAGGAAAATCGCCGATCATCGCAGAAATCTGGGACGCGTCAGGAAATTTGTCCCCGACCATCCCAGATGGACACCATAGATGTCTGAGTGTTTTCATATGTCAGCCAAATATAATCTGTGATGGTCGGAAAACAGCGAAATCCGCGATCGTCTGGCATTTTACCGACATATGAAAAGCAGGATTTTAAAACGGTTACCATGAACGGCTGAACGGCAGAAGAAAAATTTCGAACGGCTGAATGTGAACGCCTGAACGGCAAAATAATTATTTCGAACAGCTGGCAACGGCTAGAAAATTACGCTGTGGCTATATGGCCGGTAACTGGTCAAGGTTTTCAAAACACTAAATGGCCGGCAGTTCTATATTCTCAGTAAATTTAACAAAATCGAAAAATTCAAGGTAATCTAATTATTTTTAATCTAATTCGATTTTGTGAAATTTACTGAGACTATAGAACTGCCGGCCATTTAGTGTTTTGAAAACCTTGACCGGCAGTCGAGCTGAAAAAGTTCTAAGTGTCACAAAACATGGTTTCGTCTTCCGAGCCCAGCGTATAATCAACAACAACAACAATTTATTTCGGTATTCCCATTTATATACATGGTATTACCTAAAATTAACTAAATTAAATAAAAATTAAATTAAATATTGAATAGAAGTTAAGTTTCTTTATTTGTATTTAATAGGTTCATTTGGTGATTGATAAGTTCATTTTTTAGATTTAGTTTTAAAAGAGAGATAGATTTGGAACAGTTATTATTATTTAGGTTTGAGGTGTTTATCTTGTATCTTTCACACAATTCATCAATTTTTTTGTTTAAAGCTAGATTGATTATTTACGGACATTTCTTTTGATATTTGCAAGGATTGTTTAGCAAGATTGTCATCTGGCAGATTTTCTAAACGTAGCCAGAATTTTATTATGTTTATTTCACCAAACACTAGACTTGAGATCTATAAAGCATTTCAGGATCGCTTGACTTTTCTAAATCGACATATGATAGTTTAGATTAGCTGGAACTTTTCAATTTTGTGAAATTTACTGAGAATATAGAACTGCCGGCCATTTAGTGTTTTGAAAACCTTGACTGGCTACCGGCCATATAGCCACAGCGAAAAAGATATTTCGAACGGCTGGCTGTGAACGACATAACAGCTAAAGAAAAGTTTCGAACGGCTGGCTGTGAACGCGCTAAATGAAGTAAATTGCACGCTAATTCTTTACCTTTACTGAGTTCTTTAGGGATGGACCATTAGAAAAGTGATGGGGGGGTGGGGGGTGGGAACTTTGGGAGAGGCAAGAAATTTTTTTTGTCCACCTAAGGTGGAAATCTTTTTTTTTTTTCACTCGATGGCTGGAATATATATTTTTTTAATAGTTTATTTTTTAATTGTCCTTGGGCAGATTTTTTTTTTTGCGATAATGCGTGGGAATTTTTTTTTTCCTTAATAATTTACTGGGAAATTTTTTTTTTTGCTTTTGCCCCACCCCCCCCCCCACCCCCCATCACTTTTCTAATGGTCCATCCCTTATTACATTGAAAGGACGATGAAACCATCTGTCTGTCGAGAATGATGAGCATGCCTTCTTTTATGTATTAAAACAAGCGGCCACGAGACCCAAGTGCAAATTAGTCACGCAAAATTCATGTGTAAAATTCTTTCTGAACTATGTTTACTAATTGTTAAAATAAATCTTGAATGAAACTAAAGATAATAATCTAATTCAAAGACTGCAGGGAAAGTTGTATGGCAGAAAAACAAATTTAGCCCTTTTAAGTTTGTCAGTGTACTTAGTTGTAGGTACTAAATTTGCATATGTCAAAAGGGTAATTTGAAACCTGAATACAGACCATGTGCTTCCAAGAATTCCCTGTTATCCTTGTAGTTTTGCTCACCAAATTACGGCTGATAAACGGCAAACGAACGGCTTGAATGGCTCTAACAGATAGCCGTTAGTATCGTTTTCGTGTGAGAGGTAACATATGGCAAAAAAACATGGCTCGCAAGAAGAGGCTCGAGGCTCGCAAAAAATGGCTCCGGCTCGCAGGCTCGCACATTAGTTACTCTCTTCTAACGTTTGAGTCTGTCGACAAAATCCTTAATGGTGTGACCATTTAAATGAAACCTCTTCAGCAGTACTTTTGCCTGGTACCATTTGTTATAACTTTTGAGTCTGTTGACGAAATCCTTTGGTGTGACCATTTAAATGAAACCTCTTCAGCAGTACTTTTGCATAGTACCATTTGTTTTTCAGTATTTAACAAAATGAAATTTGGGATTTTTTTGTTTGAATTTTGATGTTTGGCACCCTTGCATGGGAGTAATAAAGGGTTAATTAAGGTAGCTCCGTTTTTATTTCGGGCGCACTCGTCTATGACAAACTTTCTCTCATAGCTTTTTCAGCTCTAAAGCGATGCTTCTAAAACTTTGCAAAAACTTACAGCAATTATTTTACAATAATATGATAGAATTCGATTTTCATGGGAAAAAATTTATTTTAGCGATAATCTGGCTTAAATGAACCCCACTTTTCGAACAAAATGGCACCCTAAAAATGGCCCTAAAATTCTCTTAAAATTTTAAATACTTCAAGCACTTTGACAAAACAATCTACAGACCCAAATTTCTGGGAGAAGCCTTCCCAATGCTTGCTATATCTGAATTATAAGCCGATTGCAAATCGTGCGAACCGTTAAAAAGTATTCACTAGTTCTGTAAATATCATAAAATGCTCCAAAACCTGCTCAAATCTCCAATGCTGCATTTTCAGCCATTTTTTGAAAATTATCCTGCAGTTGGGTGTGGCACTCCTTCCACATAAATTTTGAGGTACTGCAATACTTTTACATCGATTGTTTTTTGCTTAGAAGGCTTGCAATTGGAGAAATAGTTGTTGGGATTATATTAGCTACTCCGCATCAGAGCTCAGGCGAAGCTGACAAGCAGTTTTCAGAGTTTTGTTTGTGAATACGAAATGAGCATGTATGGAATTTATTCTAAGAATTCCCACCTTAGTTAGGGGGCGCATGTGATATGCGTGCACAGTCAGTGTAGTCCCCGCTTTTAAAAACATTGCACCCCATGGAAACTTCTAATGGAGCGTACATGCTCCCTCCCCTCCTGGGGTAACTAGCACGCATATTTCGTTCACCCCTTTTTTAAAGGGTCGAATTCTTAGAATAAATTCCACACATGCTCATTTCGTATTCATAAACAAAACTCTGAAAACTGCTTGTCAGCTTCGCCTGAGCTCAGATGCGGAGCAGCTTATAATCCCAACAACTATTTCTCCAATTGCAAGCCCTTTTAAGCAAAAAACGATTGATGTAAAAGTATTGCAGTACCTTGAAATTCATGTGGAATAAGTTTGACACCAAACTGTAGGATAATTTTTGAAAAATGAGGGAAAATGCAGCATTGGAGATTTGAGCAGGTTTTGGAGCATTTTATAATATTTACAGAACTAATGAATACTTTTTAATGGTTCGCACGATTTGCAATCGGCTTTTAATTCAGATTTAGCAAGTATTGGGAAGGCTTCTCCCAGAAATTTGGGTTCGTAGATTGTTTAGTCAAAGAGCATGAAGTATTCAAAATTTTAAGAGAATTTTAGGACTAAATTTTGATGGCATTAATTAATTCTTCTGCATTTCTGCTCCAAGGATTTTGCTGAAACTTGGTAAGGGTATGTCTTAAGTCAATGTAAGCTGATTCCAGAAATTTAACAAAAATATAACAGCAAAAGTGAAAATTGATTTATTATTGCTAGATAATAGCTGTAAGTTTTTGCAAAGTTTTAGATGCATCACTTTAGAGCCGGAAAAGTTATGAGAGAAAGTTTGTCATAGACGAGTGCGCCTGAAATAGCAACGGAGACACCTTAAGTCCTTATTTGAATAGTTAAAAACTAATGCATCAAAATTTCAACAACTCGTAAAGATTGCTTTTTTTTTTTATATAAATGCCTTTGTGAACAATATAAAATGCTAAATGGAGGCACTCCAAATTACCTGACAAATTTGTTTGAAAATACAAACATTATCCATTCTTACAACCTGAGAAATTCATCAGAAAATTTGTTTGTGCCTAGACCAAACAGCAAAGCTGGCAAAAACAGCTATCAGTATTTATATATATAGAGGCTCTGTACTTTGGAATAGCCTCTCCAGTAATGCTAAAACTCAGCCAAATGTTACAGCTTTTAAAAGCATAATTAAATGCATCTTGAGAATAAATTTTTAGTACAAATAAAATTAACTCATGCAGTGACCTTGTTTTTTCATTCCTATTACCTTAGTTAACTTATCAATTTTATTTCTTATTTTCTAATAAATTAAGTAATTTATAGGCACGGCTCTCAGGAAGAGCATGAATGTATAAAAGGAGAAACCGTGGATAAATAAAGATTATGTATGTATGTATGTATGTATGTATGTATGTATGTATGTATGTATGTATGTATGTGTGTATGTATGTATGTATGTATGTGAACAATAGCCACATCAGAGTATGTGCCTCTAATAATAAGGGGGACGGACTCTGAAATGCCAATCAATTGGTTCACTGCAATTTGAAAAAAACTGTTAAAAAAACTTCAGGAAGAGGCAATATACATGTACTCAAGGACACGGCTCTTGAAGGCTTGAATTTTTTTTCAGGCTTTAGATGGTACAACTTTGTTGCATGTGATATGCTAACGATAAACTTATGACATGAATCATATTGTGTAAATCAAACCTACAACTGGCTTACATGTGTTGCGAACGGCATTGAAAATGTCTTGTGATTTTGAAACATGTTTTAAAACCCCAAGACACATCAGAGCCATGAACAGTCTCACATGAATGAAGTTGTATATGATTTTGCATGCAACAGCTATGCAGTCATAAGTGGGAGTTGTGCCATCTAAATCAGCTTTAAAACTTCCAGTGAGCTGTCATTATTATATTTATTCTGCCCAACAAATTGAATCAAGTTTCCTGTTAGTAACATCCCTTGTTCCTTGCTTTGCTAGCATTCCATGACCTTGCATCTTAAAGTGCACCTAACCCCAATTTTTTTTTTCATTTAATCAACTCTATGTACGTTGAAAAATCGAATAGTAAAATATTTCTTGTTTTTAACGTCCTGTTAGTGTATTATAGAGATTTGAATTTACAAAATGCTAATTTGATGATGTCATTTTAGGATTCATTTATTATACAACTACTTCTTTTTACCTCCAAGGAATATCTTTTACGAATCAATTGACTGTCCACAGTTTATATTTAGTATTTCTCAAATTGATTTTCTTTAAGCCTTATACTGCGTATTGTAAATTGACGTAGAAAAAAAGGCAAAATCCTAAAATGACGTCATATTAGCATTTTGTAACTTCAAATCTCTATAACTCAATGACGCAATGTTAAAAACAAGAAATATTTTACTATTCGACTTTTCAACGTACATAGAGTTGATTAAGCCAAAAGAAAATTGGGGGTTAGGTGCACTAATAAAGTGCAGCAGCACACTACAAGTCTGATAGAGAAACTAGGGTAATACGTGGTAATGACGTGATACTGTTTTCATAATTGAAGGGCTCCTGGCAACGAACATCCTAATAGTACCTTGTCAGAAAATTTTCACTGAAATCTGGGATTTTTGGCCTCAAAAGGGACTCACTTGACAAAATTATGACTGGATCATGTAAATATGACTGAAAGGATTTCAACCAGGTCAACAAATCTTATATCTTTGAACAGAATAAAATTTTATCTTGAAAAGATAAATAGGGTATCCCAAGACCGAAAACATTTTGTCAAAGATGTGGATTTTCTTCCCCATTTTGGATCTGTCTTAAGTACCTTAACAATAATAAATCATTAATTTGACAAAACTGTGCATTTAAAGGACTAAAACATATAATATTAGTGAAAGTTGCCAAAACATACTTCGGACGTTCTTTCTGGGAGCCCTTCAATAAGTTTTGTTCATTGGTTAGATCATTTAAAGAGATTCTATGGTTTGAATTATTGGTCATTTTAATAATTATTGAAACATAAATTCTTTACAGCCCAAGAAAGTTATTATGTAGAACGGATAAGCAAAAACACATTTACTTAGCGATTCAACGCAGAATACAGAATAAGCAAACGAGTCCAATTAGAAAAAAGTGTTAAAACAAAATCCAAAGGGCATCTTGTTGTTTCATTTAAAGGGGCGGGGATTTTTTTTGAGAGGGGAGGGGGAGGGGGAGGGGGAGATTCAGGGGGTTCTGAATTTCCCACTTTCCGTCCCCTTTATTCCAAGTTCGCGCCCTCTTCATTTGTAGTTCTCGCCCTTTTTATAGCAAAATATTATGCAATATTAGGAAAGTTTCTCCTGATCTTCCCACCATATCTTTTTGCCTCCTGCAATCTTCCCCTCCCTATTCTCCTGGGGCCCACCACAAATTTTAGCATGATTTCATTTGAAGCTAAAAACATTCATAGTTCATTCGAATCTAAGGAAATCTTAAGGCTGGTTCTCATATAATCGTCCCGGTCGTCCCAGTCGTCCGAGTCGTTTCAAAAGTTTTTTTGCAAACGACTCAGACGACTAGACGATCGGGACGACTCAAGCGATTTGGGTTCTCATATGGTCGTCCCTGTCGTCTCGAACGTCAATAGCGCAGTCGTAAACTGTGTCCGACAACATGTTTTGGGCAATAACACTGCATTTTGGGTAGATTTGGGTTGCTTCGATCGCCTCAGTCGTCCCGGTCGCCTGAGAGTAGTTCTCATATGATCGGCTCCGATTATTCACGATCGTCTCAGTCGTCCGGATAGAACACAGTTCTATCCAAGCGACCGCGACGATTATATGAGAACACTTCTGAGACGATCCGGGACGATCGCAAACGACCCGGACGACTGGGACGATCGTGAATAATCGGGGACGATATGATCATATCTACTCTCAGGCGACCGGGACGACTGAGGCGATCGAAGCGAACCAAATCTACCCAGAATGCAGTATTATTGCCCAAAACATGTTGTCGGACACAGTTTACGACTGCGCTATTGACGTTCGAGACGACAGGTACGATCCTATGAGAACCCAAATCGCTTGAGTCGTCCAGATCGTCTGAGTCGTTTGCAAAAACACTTTTGAAACGACTCTGACGACCGGGACGACCGGGACGATTATATGAGAACCAGCCTTTAGTAGGATGGCTAAATGATGAAAATGGCAAAAGTATACACAAGGTGAGCTGCAAAAATAACGCTTTATCGTTTTTAGATTTAAATTAGTACGTACCCCGTCGCCAAAAGTAGATATCAAGGTTAATCCTATGATTTCCTGTTTGTATTGGCTGACTTGTGCTGCGTAGCTCAACATTCATTGTACCCTTCGCCGATTAACAAAGTTTACCTTAGTATTTTATGTCACAAGTGATATGTGTACGAGAATACACGAATTATTGTGATACCAACACAAGGGTTCTTTGGAGAGGGTATCATTCATGGGCATCAATACCCAGGCCAGCGATGTTCAGAGGACAGCAAATAGCAGGTAGCTGGAGAGTGGCCAAATTACAAAGGGCACTGACAAAGCGCGGACAGAAAAATGAATCTGCCACGCTGGCTCTCATCGGTCATGTTCACCAGTGTCCTAAACTTGAACTGCCCCGGTGCCTGTAAATCTTGGAAATGGTCACTTCATTCACCATAAGGGGCACCGGCCGAACCAAGGAAAGGGGAGGGGGGGAGGTACTCCCTATAATGGGCTATACGGGGATGCTCCGTCCGAAAGGGGTACCTTTTTTAGCCTGGAAGTCATAAAACGGTATGGAGTTCACTCATAAAACGGTATGGAGTTCACGAGTGGAAGTATAGAAAGGTAGGAGGAAACTGCCATTTAGGTGGTAACGCTTGATGTTTTTTTCCCGTGGATATCGTTCCATAAATTTATTTCAAAGGTACATTAAAGAGATACTGGGGAACCAATTTCTATGGAAGGTATGTGAAAGGGTTACCGTTTCTGTCAAAAACGGTATATAAAGGAGCAAGGGTTCGGACCTCTGGGCGGAACATCCCCGTACAAAACGTTGTTGAGTACTCCCTCCCGCGCGAATCTCGAACAAAACATTTTCCCGCGAAATTCACTCTCGTCCCAGAGCCTTCGTTTTTTGAATGAACTTCAACGAGAAGTTCTGGGAACGAACGAATAATCTGACTTGGCGCTTCCGTCATGTTTCCTTGTATCTTTCACTTCAGTTTCGCTTTAAGGGTCCTATAATAAATTTAACTCTGGGATCATGGATTCTCTTCTTGAACCAGTCACAGAGACTGACATGCAACAGTTTTGTGTAGAAATAATGAAGCGTCTCGATTCTCAGAGAAGGAACGAACATTTGTGTGATGTGATTCTAGAAGTTGGCTCCGGTGACGATCAAGCTCGCTTGAAAGCTCACAAAAACGTGTTATGTGCAGCAAGCCCGTTCTTTTACAACGCTCTCAATGCTGAAATGAAAGAAAAGAAAGAAGGAGTCATTCGATTGAAAGATACGAGCAAAGCTTTGATGGAAGAAGTGTTGGAGTATCTGTACACAGGACATGTTGATATCAATGACAAGAATGCATTTGAATTGATGGCGGTAGCAGATTATTTACTTATTCCAAGTCTAAAATTTCTCTCCAGTAAGTTCATTGAACAAACTCTGAGTATTACAAACTGTATCATGGCTTATTATTCCAGCGTGAAGTATCAATGTGCTGATTTACAAGAGGGCGCCAGAAGGTTTGTTTTTGCTAATTTTATGGCTGTGACAGAAACTGAAGACTTCCTTGATTTGAGCGTTGAGCAAGTTGAGGAGTGGATTGCAAGTGATGAGATCGTTGTGAACGGTGAAGAAGAAGTCTTCATGGCGATTTTAAGGTGGACTGAGAAAAACGGTCAAAGAAAGCAAAGCTTCGATAATCTGTTTCGTCATGTTCGTTGTATTTATGTGTCACGCAACTATCTTTTTACGGTCATCCTCCATCACGAACTTGTAAAAAGGAATGAAGAATGCTTGAATTTGGTTTTAGATGCCATGAAAGAGGTTTCTGACGGAACAGAAGCATGTTTTTTGAACCAGGCGCCAAGAAAATGCTTGAAAACCCATGAAGATGTCATATTTGCTTGCGGTGGGGAAGGAGGTAAAAAGACATTGTGTTACCTGCCATCTGAGAACAAGTGGTACAAAATGCCAGATATGCATTTCGAACGGCAATTCAATGCTGTCGCCACAAGTGCTTGCCAAGGTAAACAGTATGTTGTTGGGGGAAATATAAATGAGGTGGAACGCTATGATCCATTACTAAACTCTTGGACATCGGTGAAGTCTATGAAAGAAGCAATTAAGTTTGCAGCTGCTGTCACATTCCAGGGGTATTTGTATGTCATTGGTGGAGTGATCAACAATACCAAGCGATTGAGCACAGTGCAGAAATACAACCCTGAGACAAACCTATGGCAGGAAGGTCCCCCCCTTAGTAGTCCAAGATCCAGTGTATGTGCAGTAGCTGATGGGATTAATATTTATGTAATTGGAGGATCAGATTCATCCGGTGTGTGCCTTGATGTTGTTGAAAAGTTTGATGTTGAAGGATACTGCTGGACTAGAATTGCTTCAATTCAAGCAAAAAGAAAACGTGCTTCTGGTGTAAGTTTACAAGACAAAATTTTTGTATTTGGAGGTGCTTATGTATTTGGTGGATGTCCTTGTGAAATGTATGACAAAGTGACAGATGTTTGGACTGAGATTGCAAGTGCAGTTGTGCCATGGTTTCCTACAAGTGCTGTCTGTTTCAAAGGACAGATCTTTGTACTGGGTGAATTTGAGTTAAATCAGAGTGACATTCAAGGACTAACATTACAAGTTTACAATGTTGATAGTAATGAATGGAAGCCCTGTGGCAATATTTCTTTGGGCTCTAAGTTGTACAGAATTTCTACTGGAAGGATTTTGAAAGAAGTGTTGGATTTTTTTGAAGAGATTCCTGAGTTGTGAGACGTTTGTAATGCATAGAGATCCAGAATTTAATATTAGTTTTCTTAGCATTGCCAGAGTATAAACTAGCAGTAATCACAGATCATGGAGACGTGTTCGAAGGAATTTCCAGCGGAAATGAGCCCCTGGAAAAAAAACAATACGGGGGAGCCATTTGGAAGACCGTCTACCAAAAAATCTCAAATTTGTCTCCAACACGAAATTAGGATTGCGTTCTTCGAACGCGATTACCACATTTACTTTCATAAATTATTTCTCCTCAAGTTTAAACACCCCCTTTAAATTCTCAGCGCTCATTGAATTTGGAAAAAAAGAAACTAACCATGCATGCATCAGGTTTTTTGTGAAGGAAAATATTCATACTTTTTTCATATTTTTCTATTGTTTTACTATCTATACATTCTCAGTTTTTATGTTACCTTTTAGACTTTGGATTTTAAGATCATTTCAGGATATAACTTTGTCATAAAACAAAATTAAATATATTTTTTTCAGCCAAAAAAGTGTTTCTGTTTCATTCAGTGAAATGCCCACTGAAGGTGTTGTTTGTATAAATTTGACTTCTGCTTCATGGCTTTTGAACTTGTTCTTCATGATGTTGACATACTGGTTTTGTAGCGGCAAAATAAATTTATCTTTGTTACACAAAAAGTTAAGTAAACTTCTAAACTTGTCAAGATCAAGAAACTAAGTGAGTTTTCTATAGTGATCCTTTCCCTCGTCAAAAAGTCAGGAGTCAACAACTCGATAAATAGACTTTTATTGATAGTTTGTTCCTATTCAATTGCTAAAGTGATCATATTGCTATATAGATTATTTTAAAAATATTAGAGATAAATTTGAGTAAATTATAGATATTGATACTAAAAAAAACTGCAATTACATTCCTGAAATTTCATTGCATTTTACCCATTGATTGTAAGAGTTTAAAGCTGTGTTGAATATAATTTGGTTCTGAATATCAGAGTTTACTTGTTCATTGTTAGCTAGCAGGTGCCAGTTTATTTACGGATTGCAATTTCAAGGATGTGCTCCCAAGCGGCAGGTTCAAAAAGGGATAGGCACCAATGGCCCCCCTCTCCTTTATCTTGCAAAATGCCTGAAGTGCCAAAAAGTTTTTTCAGTCTGTAACATTATCACTCTGCCTCCCCCCCATTCACTCTGCCTCTCCCCCCCTACGATGGATTCTGAATCCATCACTGGGTGCCACCTCTCCCTTTCATGCATACTATGCCAGCTAACTGTCAGCATGCATTGCATTGCATTGCACAGATATTAAGAGAATTGTCACGACACAAACTGAACCCAATCGCATTCCCATAGGCTGCATTTCTTTTTTTCTGTTTTTTTTTAGACTGATTTGGAGTTCATATACTGTGTCACAAACTTTGCAAATGCGCTAAATTTCTTTCCTTTCTTTTCTTTTCTTGGTCCAGAGGGCAAGAGCATTTGGTCTGTGCTGTCCTGAAACCTGCAGGCTTTGGGCTCACTTTTCACCCATGGGAGAATTTGGCGTGTGCTCAGACCTCTCTTTAATTACTGTCAATCTTCTATGGGCCCATGTGAGAGAGGGCTTAATAGAGATGGAGGGCTTACTAGAAGGGGGGGGGGGGGGGGGGGGGGGGGGGGGGCTTTTCATAATTTAGTGAAACACCAGCAGTTCACCAATCATTTCTTTATTTCATTCATTTGTGGTTTCCGTAATTAGGATTATTTTTAGTATAAGTACCGATAATATTTTCCCCAAAGCTCGCGAGTACTGTATATGAATTTGCAACAGGATTGGTACGGTAACAATGTACCAGTAAAATAGGTAGTAGATAGATAGATAGATAGATAGATAATCTTTATTTAAACACGGTACAAATTCGTCAGCTAAAAATCATTATAATACTTAACACAAAGCAATAAACTAATATTAAAAAATGTCTATATATGAAGAATTTAATTAAATAATAAAAAGCTGCTTTCCACGAATGCCGTGCCTTATAGTTCCTCTTTGAGAAGTCGTTTAAATTGCCCAAGGGACTCAGCTTTCCTTACATTATGAGAAAGGCTGTTCCAGAGCATGGCGCCACTATAACTGAAACTATTTTTATAATAGTTTGTGCGCGGCAATGGAACATTAAGTTTATCCTCAGAGTCCCTTAGGTTGTAACTAATTTCTCGCTTCTCAAATTTAGAACTTAGATAGTTTGGAGCCAACCCGTGTAGAGACCTATAAACCATCGTAGCTCTTTGAATTTGTTGCTGGCAGGCAAGATTTTTCCATCCTAGGAGTTCTAATAGGTTACCAGCATCTACGTCATAGTTTGAATAGGTCAAAACACGAGCTGCTCTGTTTTGTAGCTTTTGTAGTTTATTCTGCAGAGTTATCCCACAGTTTCCCCAAACAATGTTGCAGTAGTCGAAGTGTGGCTGTATCAATGCTTGATAAATTAAGTATAAGGTCGCTTGAGGAACGAGGTGCCTAATTCGTTTCATGGCCCCAATACCAGAAGCGACTTTCTTTGTGACTTTCTCGATGTGGTCACTCCAGCCAAGTTTGTCATCAATGGTCACCCCAAGTGATTTTGTGGTAGTGACCCGGTTAACTTGAAGATCTTTAATTGCAAGTGCTGGGGAATCCGTGAGAGTACTTAGCCTCTGTCTAGATCCGATAAGCATAAATTCAGTTTTAGTCATATTTAGAGTGAGTTTGTTTGCTTTCAGCCAATTGTAAACGTTTTCTAAATCTTGGTTTAGATATAATTGAATGTCGTCTGCATTATTACTTGCGTAAGTAAGGTGGGTATCGTCAGCATACATCCTCGGCTCGCAGTTTAAGAGACAATTTGGAAGATCGTTAATATATAACAGAAATAGTAGTGGTCCTAGGATCGTCCCCTGGGGAACACCACAACTTAAAAGACAACTTTTTGAGAGCGATCCGTTAATAGAGCACATTTGGGTACGATTCTCTAAATATGACTTAAACCATCGATGTGCATTACCATATATGCCATAATTGCTTAATTTTGATAAAAGTAGCCCGTGGTAATACGGTCTATGGTTTTGTTGTTTTGGTTGTGAAGACAACGGGGGGACTTAATAAATTTCTTGCTCCTAAAAGGGGGGGGGGGGGGCTGATTTGAGAGGGAGGGGGGGCTGATTTGAGTTGAAGTGAGTTGAAACGTGCAACTGTCTCTTGTACGCTTCAAAACAAGCTTCCGATTATTCAATTTGCTAAGAAGTTGTTACAGCCATATTTGGAAAATGAAGATAAAAAGATTAACCAATCAATTCGCTAGAACAACTTGCTTCCAATCTCGAGGGACCGAGGGGTTTCCAAATATGGTACTAAGCAAAAACTGAATATTCGGAAGCTGTGAATGCGCGTTACACGTTTCAACCCACTTATGGGTTTCTAGAGGGACTTAATGGGGGATTTACGCTACAACGCATTAATCTCCTGCAGCATTCTTATCTTCAGAGCCTGTTGTCCCTCAAAGCCAATGGAGCCTGAGCACCTGGACTATTCTGTTAGCAGTCAGCATGATTTCCGTCTCTGGTTTCGGCGGTAAGAGATACTTATCAAACTGCACATCATACAGCCTCGATTTCCAAAGTCGAGACATTACTGGAAACAAGATGATCAGTTCATGAATAAAAGATACTAAGAGTTGTTAAATCAAGAATTCTTTATTTAAGCCGGAATTTTCTACATTATATTAAATGATTTTAAAAGTCATTTTCACCATCTTTTGCCTTTCTGGAAATATAAATAGACTATTTGTAGTATTCTATGTTCCCGATTTATTTGAAAACAATGTCGAAATGTTGCCAAATACTATATAGAACAATACAATGTAAGCATAACTTTTGCAAAGCTGTAATAATATTCCTCTATATGAACAATTTTGCTTTTAAAATGATTTCTTCATATAAAAACACTAGCCCAAAAAAAGTTATCATGAAGTGGTGGACAAGCAAAGACACATAACTGAGCGACGCAACACAGGACATAAAGTAAGAATATAACCTTAAAAAGTTCTCTCTTTTGTATGTAAGCAAAAATCAAGGGACATCGTGTTATTTCATGTAATCTGCGGGGAGAGGGTCTCTGAACTTCCTACTTCCTGTACCCCTCTAAAACTCCCAGTTCCCGTCTCCTTCAGCTTTTATGACTTCCGCCTCATTGTACTTGAAAAAAAAATTATCATGAACTGTTGCAAATTTGTCTCCTATTCATCCTGCAGACTGTGGAATTTCGGGTTTCCCTCTAGAGCTTGAAGGAGACACGTGCAATGCTAATACTTGCGAGATGCGGCGAGGCACGAAGCGGCAATCTTCGTGCGCAAGCCTGGCGCGACCGTCTCTCGCCACTGTCACTCTCTGTATTCAGACTCGCGCCAGATCTTTTCAGCCACAGCTTTCGCGCCTTTTTTGTGGACTCGCGCAAAAAATACGGACTGTTCTGCAGTCTTCGCTTCCCGCATTATATTTCCTTTCCGGTTTTACTACTTTGTATTAAGCTAACTTGTAACAGGTACCCTAATAACAGCAGGCTTTCAACTGGTAGGGTGGTAACTAACTTGTCACAACGACTCTAACAATACGATTTCAACTGGTAGAGTGGTACTTCATATAAAGAGAAAAAGACCTAAGTTGGATGATTACAAGATGGACTACAAAAATCAGCCGAGGTATTTTTTTTTCTTTTACTTTTAAACATGTTTCATTAAGAAAGGACATATTAAGGTAGAATTACTGGACGTTTTTCTGTATGTATATCAGTTGTATTGTAATATTTTGGTCGCGAATAATCACGAGTGAAAATCAACTTTTTGTTGATTTGGATGAGCTCATACTTTTAAATTCCAATACTCCATAAGCAGTAAACTATAAATCTACTTTCATACAAAAAAGTAATCATTTACAATATCCTATCTATTTAGAATCTCTCGTTGCATTTGATTAGACTACCATAATTATGCTGCCCAACTCATACCCATATTTTTTCAATAAATATTAATTAAGCTTAGCATTTCTTTTACACAAATTCTAGTTAAATATTTGATTCCTTCGCCCTCTTCAGCTTGTGAACAAGCTCGTCAACGTGTGTAAATGAAAGAATTGAACCAATGGGTGATTTGAGTCTCTTGGGGATTTTGTCGGTTTCGGGTGCTTTGACTTCTTTTGATGAATCTTCTTTGTCTATGCTGAGCCTTCGGTAGTTTTCGTGAAATCCCAGCAGTATTGGAATACAGCCCGCGCACGCGCCAAACATACACCAGTTCATCCATATAGTGCCTGTGAGAAAGAAAGGCAAGATTAAAGGATTTGCTTTTGTGGGTGGACAAAGTAAAATTTGATTCGCATCGCCCCAACTTTTTAAAATACAACGATTGTCCTTCACATATGCGCGCGTTGCTCTGCTAGATTAGCACGAAAAAAAAAAACCAGCCAGGTTCAACGTCTTATTCGTATTTTTTACCTTTTTTATTTCATTTTAATCTGTTTTTAAAGCCCTTTATATCGCATTTAAAAGCATAGTTGACCACACACACAGAATGGTAAGCCTGTGGTATGTGGTGTTATTCTTGGGCGACCCCGTAGCTGTCCAAACGATGTCTGTGATTGGCGAACGATACAATTGATATATCACTTGAACAATAACCGATCCCTAATCCCTATCCCAGCGGGAAAAATCTGTTGTTTTTTTTAGGGAATCACAGACATCGTTTGGACAAGTGCTGGACTACCCTTATTCTCTACTCACCGACTCCAGGTATCATCAATACGAGCAGGAAGATAACAGTGAATGAATTATTAATGAGTGTTAGTAGTCCTGTAGTCACTCCCTCAGCCACAGGGTAGGTGGATTCTACAGTCAACTCATAGAACAGAGGAATGGTACCACTGACGAAGAACCCGCCTAAAATACTCGACTTGTACAACGCGCCTGCAATATTAAGACACCATGTATTAGAAAACGAGCACTTACCATTTACACAGAAAGAGTAGTTTTCAATTGAGTGTCGAACGTAATTTCGTGGTTGCCATGGTTTTGCATTACTACGCTTTGTGATTGGTTAAAAAATCTGGCGCCACTTTCTCAACCAATCAGAAGTAAAACCAAAACCAATCGTGACTTACTCACACGCGTTTTCCCGCGCTTGGTGTCGGCGACATGTCTTTGCTTCGACTTCTTCTTTTGTGATTTGCCGGTGTGATTACTTTGGTTTTACGACACTCAATTAAAAAAACGCTCTTATAAAGATTAAAAACAATTTAACCAGAAATTACAGCTGTATATTTCAAATATTTTTGGTGCCCTTCTTGTCTTTGTCTAGTCCTTTTCCGGTAAGCACCAACATTAACATTAAAGAACATCTTACCCTCATCATATTGTATCATCCTGAGGCACAGAAGGGAGAACCACAGGAAGCATCCAGAGGAACCGAAGAACAACACGAGCAGGAGAGCCTTCATTTTCCCACCAAACAGGTCAGCGCACCTTGCCAGAATCAAACCAGCTCCGATACCAGCTATGGTGGCATAGAACCCGATCCAGCCCGCCTCGTTCTGAAAACGAGTAAAGTGAAAAACAACAAATAAGGCAGGCATGGGAAAGAGGAGAAAAATATCTAGTCATTGGGTTTGTTTACTTCTTTTCAACGTCCGCTCATATCAATGCGTGATTGGGATTAACAATTTTATGCAAAATACTTTAGCTAATTAGAGCCAAGTGCATGTTGTCTTCACAATAGCAAAAATCGCGTGAATTTCTCCCGCCCGTTGGCGACAACCTTTAGCGTCCATTTCACGCTTGATCGCAGATCAAGGGCCTGTTTACATGAAGGGAGGGCGATCCTAGCATTAAGATCATCCAAGAAGGCGAATCATCATTTCAGTTTGTGTGACATCTTTTTTCCTCCAGTGTACATGCGAAGACTTATATATTGTCTTATATTGTCTTGCTGGGGTCATCCTGGGGGGAGGGGGGGGGGGGTGGGGGGCATTACCTGGCGCTATAGAATACATGTAGTACTGGGTGAAGATCCTTATCTCATGAAAACAGACCCACACAAAACACAAGGGTTTTCTGAGGGAAGAGACAATCGAGCGAAAAGAGGTTTTTCCATGTCACTCCCTTGTTGTTGAGTGCATACGAAGTTATTGCTTCCACCCACTTCTTGCTAAAGGATTTGAGCCAAATTTTGTAGCAAGCAAAACACACCCGAGCAATAGCTGTAGTACCGACTCACCTGGCCAATTGAAAATGTCTCTAAATTGACTGCCAAAGACGCACCCCAACCACTGTAAACACCTGTACAGGAAAAAAGGAAAGACAAATTTAAAGGGGCAGTATCATGAGGGCGAAACTTGAAAACGTTGGTCCGACGTTTTCAAGTTTGATTCGGCAAATTCAAAAAGGCCGTCGAGAAATGCAGGTATTTGTTGAATCAAAACATCCGTTTTGATAGCCAAAGAAAGAAAAAAATTACTTTTAACAGTGATATGTCCAAAATTCCGGTGCAAGACTGAGCTTATCTTTTACGTCACAATCCTGGATTTAAAGTTATTTTTAAATTTGAGAAGGGTGTAAGTGGCGGGAACCGAAAATATCGCAAACTACAGGTTAACTTTTAATTGTAAACAGCTCGGCCGCTTACTTGTTTTGAGAAACCAATCAGAATGCAAAGGCCCGGCTAAACGAAGGCAACATTGTTCCGCGCAAAGTGTTAACACGCGTTTGAACACCCTGTTGCAACATGTTGCAACATTTTCAAACTTGATCCAACACCATCCAACATGTTGCAACAGGGTAGCCAAACGCTGTAACACGTTGCGCCCAACAATGTTGCAAGATATTAATAATTAATTGCATTGAAATGTTGCGTTCGTTTGGCCTTGCCTTAATGGAAACGTGTGTATCCGGTGTTCAAAAGCGGGAAATGAGAAACCGGTGCCAAGCGCGGGAAAACGTGCAACCAGTGTCAAGCACGGGAAAACGTGCAGCCATTGCCAAGCGCGGGAAAACGTGCAGCCATTGCCAAGCGCGGGAAAACGTGCAGCCAGTGCCAAGCGTGGGAAAACGTGCAGCCAGTGCCAAGCGCGGGAAAACGTGCAGCCAGTGCCAAGCGTGGGAATAGTCCCCAAGCGTTTGGTTTGGGTTTTGTCTCTGATCTTTACATTATTTTCCACGACTTGTTTTTCACAATTTTTTTATTTACTTCTTATTGGCTAAGAAGTGACGTTGTTTTATTTGGCTAGAACATGTTTGTTAGAACAAATCTTAAGAGATTTCTAAAAACTAGCTAAGAGGCTCAAAAAACGTTTTGAGAATTACTTTCGGCTGTTTTACCAAATAATAACTTTTTTTATCAAAGAAATCTATTTTACAAACGTGTTTGTGCATCTCACTGAACTACCTACACGAAAAAAATCTAACAAAAACACAAAACAAAACAATGACAATAACGCACCAGTTGTGACGCCGTATACCAGTGCAAGAGTCCAGAACTGCTTATTTCTGTGTGGAAATGACAAAATAAGAAACATGTTACCCGAGAATATCTATAAGAAAACATAAAGAGAGAAGGAGGGGGAACTACAATGCATGTATGAGAGAGGAAGCACAGTGCAGCAATGTATTGTAAGTGTCCTGGCGTGAGTCTCTCGAAAGTCCCCCCAAAACAAAAAACATTTTCGGCCCCAAAAAGCTGTGTTACGTGCAGATCTAGAATGTTTATCAGTAAAAAAAGCGGTTTTTGTTTATTTTAAAAGGTAAGCAATAAAACTTAGGTTTACCATAAAACTAAATACAATAAAGCCAATTGCATGAGACAGAGCCGCTCGCGTGTCTTACTTGAATATTTGCTTGGCGCCAGCGAAGAAGTCCTCTCTCTTCCTTTTGGCTGATTTACTTGGTGGTAATGGAGGCTTGTTTGGGAAATACATCACAACTAACAAGAACAGGAACGTAACGATGCCAAATTCTAAGGAAAAAAAAGAGAATGAGCACGTTGAATCGAAACAGCTCTGATATATATAACTGCCAACTTTTTCCGAGTGATAGGCGTGAGAATTTTTTCGTAGGAGTGCCAGGATTTCCGATGGCGACCCGATCAAATCCGAAGAAAACCCAATCTATTCCGAAGATGTCCGAAATTGTCCGAAGATGTTCCGAAGAATTTGGAAATTTTCAGGGACCTCAGACCTCTGTAATTGTAACGTTCAGAACGATGAAAACCTACAAAAAAGTGCCAAATTTTCGTGAACGTAACTATATTTTTAATCGGATCATCCGATCAGTTAAGGCTCATAGCTAAAATCTGTAAGTCAGGCGTGAGAAATTGCTCTATAGGCGTGAATAGGCGTGAGATCGGAGTTTTGGTCTCGCAGGCGTGAGACTCACGCCTTAGGCGTCAGACTTAGCTTGGCAGGTCTACTCTATTGTTTGGTCAAGACAAATTACTGTTGTTTATCCGGCACTCTTTGACTTTCGAATTGATACCTCTAAAAAGCTATACAGCTATTTCAATTAACGTTGTCGGATGAAAGCTCAAAGCTACAAGCCAAGATAGTTGGGAGCGGCGCAAAAGAAACGTTTTTCCCGCTCGTCGCATCGCTCATTCGCGCCGTTTCTTTTCGTTTCGCCGCTCCCAACTATCTGCATGCCTGGAACAGGTGCTCGGTTTACTCGTTCGGTCTTGGCTTGAAGGCTTTGAGCTTTGAGCTTTGAGCTTTCACCCGACAACGTTAATTGAAATAGCTGTATATCGAAATATAATCATTAGAAATGCCGGGGGTGAGGGGGCTGGGGTGGGGGAGAGGGGGCGGCGGTGGGGGTGGGGGAGGTTAGGGGACACAAGATGCCCGTAGTACAAATAAAAAAATAAAGTGTTTTGTACCCTTTATCAGCCAGTTTCAGTTAACTAAGTAAATGTAGTTACGTACCAACATAGAGTAAAGTCATTATCTCCGTTTTGCCTTCCTGGACAAGTCTTTCTTTTTCTGAATAGAAAAGGGTATTATCAATAGAATATTCAACATATTCACTTTGTAGTAGATTAAAAGATTCCATCACTTTGCTAGGAATGTCATTCAAAATCCACGCGCGAAAACAAAATTATTAATCCAAAAAGAAAATTATTCAAGATATGACTGGACCTATGAAATCTGGATCCACAAGACAAGATAAAAAAAAAATCACTAAATAAAATGATATATATTTTTGGTCTTTAGTGTTCACACCATTTCTTTGCAAACCTTCCTTGTGGAACTGTTTATTACACTGTTCAAGTTGATGGTAGTAATCGAGTTTGTGAATGAAACACTAAACTACATCAATTCAAACGAAAACGCACGATTTTAAACTTATGCATGATTCCTTTGTTGGCAACATGAACTTCACTTTTTACGTTTTGGACGTAGAAAGTCTTCTCTGTAAAGGGGAACGTAAAACGTAAAACGTAAAACTGAGTACTTATCACTCACCTTTTTCTAAATCAGGTTCTTTTCCATATCCCGCTATCCGTTTGTACATCGCTTCAATTTCCTTAGCGTGAAGTTTTCGTTCCCACACTGCTATCTCGTCGTACGCAGCTTTAGAGAAAATCATCTCATTGTTCGGTCTTCCGAGGGTAAAAGACGTGAAATAAACATCTTCAGGTAGCGTTGCTTTCCCCTTAGGGTCCCCTCCCATAGCGGAACCGTTTGCGTATATCACAAGACCATCACGTTCATCCCACGTGAACGTCACGTGCGTCCAACTGTCACGTGGCACGGGAAAGCTTCGTTTCCATAGCATCGTGCCATTTTCTACTTTAATAGCTAAGTGGTCCTCTTTATCGTAAGGAAAATCTTGATAAACCAAAAATCCTCTAAAGCCTTCTTTGGTGCCGCTAGTCCCCATAAAATACTGCAGTCCATTGTTGTCCAGTATTGCATATTTAATCCACAGTGTAACAGTGAATCCCAACGGACAAAGGGAAGGTTCACTCACACATGTGTTTATAAAGCTGCCAAAATTTACCCATGCTCCTTTGCCATCGGTTTCTAAACTTTGATTGACAACACCTTGTGACGTCACACATTCATTGAATATCAGACCTTCTTTGCTTGACTTCAAGTCTCTAAGTCCTTTAGTGACTTTTACACCCCAGTATTCTGCGGAAATGTTGTTTGTTGCCTTCCCCTCCTTGTAGCCCAGTTGAACATTTTTGATAGTAATGTTTAGATCGTCTAACGGCCAGTAGTAGGCCGCGTCTCTGTAGACAGAGTCTGGAACACAGGAGAAGCAAGAGAAAATTAGTAGGTTATAGGACATTATGTGTAACATAGGCTGCGGGAAATAAGATTGCAGTGTGCTCCTTTTTTTTGAATCGGAATGAGTTTCCTTTGAGTTTTCCGGTTTTCTCCCTTACTGCTCTTTTTTATATATATATATATATAAATTAACTTTAATGGATATTAGGGATTACCTCGCCGTTCCTTTAGTCTCTAGGCTCCAATTGATTAATACCTTTCCTTGCCATCTTCTTTAATTAATTCGTAATGTATATAATACTTCTCTTGTAATAATTCTAAGTATGAGCAAGAGAGGATGAACGAGTTCATCCTCTCTTGGTATGAGTCAATAAAAAGATTGTTGTTGTTGTCTCTTACAGCTTCTTACCCTAGGCTCGATTTCCAACAGTTTAGTGCGCCCGCGTTCCTTCGCGCACACCATGGATTTGTGAGGGGGGTCGGAAAACCGGACTCCCTCAAACGGCTGAAAATCGAGCCTACTTCTTACCCTAGCATTGAATTGCTTCTTTTCCTACTTTATGGGTGGCAATTTACCAACATTTACTTTTTTAAAGAAGGTTTGTATCGTTGTTGTGGAGGCGCAGTGGTGTAGTGGTTGGCGCGTTGGGCTTCAGATCTGAAGGCCTGTGGTTCGAGCCTGGTCTCTGCCTCGTATTGTTTCCTTAAACAAGAAACTTTACTCCACATTGCCTCTCTCCACCCAGGTGTATAAATGGATACCGACGACAAAATGCTGGGGGTAACCCTGTGATGGACTAGCATCCCAGGGGGAGTAGCAATATTCCTAGTTGCTTCATGCTACAGAAACAGGGTTAAGCTCCGGCCGAGTGGTCTCCCTGTGACTCGTGTGCGACTTAACCTTTACCTACCTGTATCGTTGTTGTGTTGTTAAATTGCTTTGCGTAACAATCACATAGGTGGACACATTGCGAAAGAAATAATTCTTACCTGAATATGGAAGATTGCCATCAAGGTACAAGTCTAATGTGTTACTGGAAAAAAGAGGGCAAATGTACGGTGAGTTATGGTTACAACGAAAGGACATGTAAAAAACATCAAAAATAAAGACAAAAATGGTAATTATAACTTCCTCTGTCCTACGAAGTGAAAAGTGGATCTAAATTTTGGATCTGTGGATCAACCCTTAGGTTTGACCATTCAAAAAAAAGCTAATGAGCAGTACTTTCATGTGGTGCTGTTTATTACACTTTACAAGGAGGATCTAACTTTTGAGTCTGGTGATGAAATCCTAAAGTGTGACCAATCAAATTAAAGCTGTTGAGCGGCAATTTCTTGTCGTGCTGTTTATTATGCTGTACAAGGAGGATCTAACTTTTGAGTCTTCGAACGAAACCATTAAGTGTGTTTATTCAAATTAAAGCTATTGAGCAGTATATTCTTGTTGTGCAGTTTATTATATGATGTACAAGGAGGATCTAATTTTTGAATTTTTAAGTGAAACCAGTAAGTCTGTTAATTCGAATGAAAGCTACTGAGCAGTACTTTCCTGTGGTACTGTTTATTATGCTGTAGAAGGTGGTTCTAACTTTTGAGTCTGTGGATGTAATCCTAAAGTGTGACCATTCAAATGAAAGCTACAGCAGTACTTTCTGGTGGTCCTGTAAGTTTTTATATTTTTAAACTTTTACAAAATTTAAGTAAGGATTTTTTTTTAATTTTGTACTTTAACATTATTATGAGTCCAAAGGTTACCATTGCTGACCTCAAATTCGCAGAGACGTTCCCCCTGTCAGGAGTCATGCTATCCAGTTCATATCTGATATCCTTGATAACTAACGGCCCAATAACAAACGATATAGCAACACCCAGTGAACCGCATAGCGCCGCTACGGCTGTGGAGGTCGTCCGCTGTTCAGATGGAAACCAAGTTGATGAGACGAGCGTGGGCGCAGCTTGAGTGACAGGACCTGCTAAACCATTCAACAACTGACCAGCACCCATAGACCTGCGCAGTGAAGAGAACAAAAATGTTATAATTAGCTCTTGTCTTATTTTTGTTCGTTGCCATTTGATTGTGGTTATGAAATGAATGAAACGATGCTTCATATATATAGCTTACATAGATCCCGTTGCAGTTCTTAGTTCTTAGCATTTAACCGCCTAATGGACCACATAAATGGCATTTTAAAAAAACTGTATTTACTGGTAGGAATATAGAATAGTTTGCGCAAAAATCAGCAGTAGTCTCAATTAGAGTACAAAAAGCCAATTGCCTTAATTTATCTAGCACAAAGGCAACGAGACAGCGAATGGGGTGGCGAAGGAATCGTAACAAACACAGTTACTTGAAGATCTCCCTTTACACTTTTTCTCTTTTTCGTCGTTTCTTACTTAATTCAAACAAATAAATGCTGGTTAATCTCAACCCAGATTTCACTCGACTCGTGCTTGCACCGTGGGAGATCTCTGGGTATAAGATTAAATACAGGTTACACAGCAAGCGTCGATGAATACTTCTTTTGTCGGAGTCTAGTCTACCCTATTTCACCGCGGACTTTAGCCAACCCTCTTTACGAAAGCGCGCGAAAAAAAAGAACTCTGACATCAAGACTCAAACGACTCCACTCACCAGATAGCGTATGGCGGATGTGACGTCACACATCTGAGTCCAGTTCCAAGGAACATGAATGCACAGGAAACGAGAACGCTTAGTCTTAGACCTGTCAATCAGAAAAGAGGCCATTGGTAAGAACATATGTCATTAACTTTGATTTACAACAAAGGGCTTTCCGACGTCGACGTAGAGAAAAATCGGAGACGTCTGCGTGCAATGTACTTTTGCCACCCCACACCCCTATATGATACGAACACGAAACGTAAGTCACAATGACGAGAAATCGACATATTCATATCCTTTGCAATGCTCATCTGCACGCTTCAAACTGATGAAAATTATTTTGTACTAAACATATATCGAATCGCGCATTTTAATGATAAACGCGGCAAACTGATCCTTACGGCAAGGAGAAGGGATTGAAACCGAGGTGAGATAAAATGCCCAATATTTCGGTTTGCTACGGGGACCAGAAATGACAACTGAATACAGATATAACAGGAACGTTACATATAAAACTTTTGAAATATGACATAGCAAAAAGTGATTGGTAAAAAAAAGAAGCTAAATGTCCCTAATTAATTTCATCACGCCTATTTATACCACGATGATCCAGTTTCATCGCTTTACCTATAACACGAGATGAGCGCGAGCCTCGTGTGTCTTTCTGACTGAGGCCGCGGCCGCACTTGGCGAGTTAACTGGGTTACTTTGTAATTTACCGTTAAAAGGCATTTTTATGAAATAGCAGAGTTAACTTTTGCAAGCGGCCGCATTGGAGTGGGTTAATTTGGGTGACTTTTGTGCCATTTTGTCTTTAGCCTGCGTTCCTGTCTTGATCGAAGAAGAGGTGTTTACTTTGTCGCTTGATCGGTTCAGTTTCTCAGTGCAATTTCCTCCCATTTTTGAACTACCGCTCCTTTTTCGCACTTTTCTGTGCTCTTTACACAGATCTATTAAAATTTCTTCTTCGGTTGTTGTCCACGGCGTTCTCTTCTTCGACTTCGTCGTTTTACCTGAACTCGGCTGGCTGGTTTCGTAATTTGACGGCGATTGAGGACGCGGCGAATCAAATTCAGGCATGTCAAACGAAGTTTGTTGATTTGCCGGATATGGAAACGAAAACTGGCCATGGCGAGGGAACGAATACCCAGTAAAATAACCGCTTCTACAAGAATTATCGGTTCCCAAGGATAATTTGCCGCAATCTTCAATCTCGTGCGTGATTCGGTGAAGTGCAAAGGGTTTCTCAAATTACCGCGTGGGCGGTGATGATTGACAGCTCGTAGAATTAACCTGGTTAAAACGACCCAGAAAGGTAGTTTAGAATTAACCTAACCCGGTTAAAAAATCTACTGTCAACTGATTAATTTCCATGGGAACCGCTAACCCGGTTAAATGTCGGTTAACCCTCCAAATATGCGGCCGCATTAAGAATTTTGATAACCCAGTTAACTTTAATTGATTAATTGGAATTAACCCGGTTAACTCGCTAAGTGCGGCCGCGGCCTGAGTCGCGGTTGTTGTGAATAAGTTCCGCAGGAATGAGGAGGATGTCATTGATAAAGTGGCCAGGTAAGTTAAAATGTATTGAAACAGGAGTAGGGTTGATTGGATGGTGGCGATTGAGGATGGAGCGACAATCCCGGCGACAATGTTCCCCAAAGCGTTCATTTAGCCGGTAAAACCAGGGCAGATATAACATATCCGCCCCTGGTAGAACTCAAAGCGCAAATGACACGCACCGCTCTAATAAAGTCTAAAATCCAATACCTTTCTCGTCCATCATCCAAGAGAAGAACAGCATTGAACACAAGTACGTGATGGGGTCCATACTTGCGAGGAACGCGATCTCAGTGTTGGTCCAACCAAACACCATTTTAGCTGTAGTGGCGATTGGCCCATAAGTGTTCCATGCACAGTACTGACTGAAACTGATCACTGAAAACAACAGCAGAATGTAGAAACGCCGCTTGTAGCTTTTAAACTCCACTGTAGGTTCATCTTCAAAACTGTCGTCTTTGGTGTCGACGAGAAGTCCTTTATTGTCGTGTTCGGAAAAACATCGCTGAACACCTTTGAAAAAATAATGAAGTTGAAAAAAGTAAGTTTTTTTAAAGGGTGAGATATTTGCACTTTCGAGCTCTGATGACTCCCTTCTAAATGTGTCTTGGTTCTATTTCGCTATCTGAACACACTCAACCTTTTTCATTTGGTTTGACTGGTTATATTATTTTCATATTCTATTGTGGAAAATCCGTTTCGGTCTGATCTTCTCTTGACAAGAGAAAATAATTCGAATGATTTTCTGTTCCCCTTTAATTTAAAAGAAAAAACAATTTGGTTGGAATAGAACACGACCTAAAATTTCAAATCAGATATTACCTTCGCGCTTGCCATCATAACCCCGGTCCCGCCTCTTATAGTCAATATCCTGCCTTCTCACCCAGGGATCTTCCAAGTTCACTTCGACCATTCCATCCTCCGCGTCTGGCGGTATGAACGACACTCGGTCAGCGGATGCTCTGCTGTTGGTGGGGCGCATGCTGGGACCAGTTTCTGATGGCAACGAGGGAGCTGTGCAAAAATTCAACATGTCTGTTTAGTGATGTTTAGTGCAGTGCTTAATTTTACTAAGACTTTGGATTCTGGCCAAAGGAGTGAATGGGGTAGGTCGCGCACAGTCTTACTGGATGAACTCACGTGCGCTCTTGAAGGCGGCGAGAGAACGAGTTTAATTCTCACAAGTCTAAAAACATGTCGAACTTGAAAATTTGATTTGTTGTGGACGTTGTGTGCAGATCGTTTATCAGCAGAAATACAACGCCTATTGACCAGATGCTAAATACGTAAATCCTTAATGAAAAAATCGATTAGCTTGCACGGAAACAGAAAATATCGCTAATCAATAGCAACTTATTAGTTGAAAGATATCAAAGCAAGATTTTCGGGCTTGAAAAATCGTTTAGAAACGCTGTTCGGTCTCGTTATTTTGTCTTGCCTTTTCTTTTTGTTCTTCTGATTTAAAAATGTTATACAAAGAGGCTTTCTGCGATTAACATAGATAGCAATTAAGCGAAATAGCGAGTCTTTACGAATCTCAGATGAGTTTTGTCTTCCGGCAATTTGCTTTAAGCGCAACTTCTGGTCGCATGTTAATTCGTGCTTTTTCAACAAAAAACTGGACATTTTACAGCTACAAACTTGCGCAGGTAGATTATCGAGTTTAATAATAATTAAGATTCGTCCAAGCTTTGCGTTCAAGAGATTTTTTCTTCACAGCGTGCGATTTTTTTATTTCACTTACAAATGTACTCAAGTGTTGAAACATAGCCTTTTTATACTAAACTGCTTGAAACATAGGTTAGTCACCATAGAAGTAAATCACAAATGGCAAGTTATTCAACAGTTCTGCCTGCTTTGGTCCGACTTTAGTTGGATATAACTAAAAATAAAGAACAATAGCGCAACAAAAGGAAAAGCTACATTAATATAATAACAGGTACCAGTGAAAAAATACCACAATTCGCGTTAGCATAACAGTCGGGCGTTGCAACTACAGGACTTCAACAAATACCACACGCATAAAGGCAAACATTTCCTTGAATTATAACAAGCAATATAGAAACTATAACGTTATTGCTTGAAACAAAATACTCCCAGTATGTTTGGTTATGACGGTTCTTTTTAGCGAATTCCTAAAAATGCAATGGCTCTTCCCCGGCGCGCACTCAATATTTTTTTGCGACACGAATTTAAGGACAAGGAGATTTAAAACAAAACTGAATTTAGCTTGTTGTATTACACAGTTTACACGATTGAGTAGCGTTTGAAATACATTTCTCTCGCAAAACTGCTTTCGTTTTTATTTTAACAAATAAAATGAAACTCGAATTGCTAAGACCATGGGACAGATCTAAAACGCACGCGAGTGCAATTCACATTAACAAAGAACGTGGATTAGATTTTCTCACTACTATCTAGAATCTAAGTAAAATTGTTTACCGCAAAAGCAAACCGACCTGAGCACAAAGTTTAAAATACATGCAGATTTGAAAAGAACTGACACAAAAGTTCAAATGATGGTGTTTCTATTTTTCGTGTTCTCTTAATCCCTTAATAAATCGATTTAAAAGCGAGTCCTTTTAACCTAAAAAAAATTACTTTCGTTAACAATCGTAGAGCAAAAAAGAGTTCAAAATTCAACATCGCCCAGTTGGTTTTGGTCGGCCAATATTAAACAACACAATCAGTATTAATTCTTAGTGCGTTTACCATTTGTTAAAACTGGCTGGCTTGGCCGGTCAATTGATAAAAAGTTTGTCTGATTTTTTTTTCGAACGGCCTCGGTGAATACGTAAACAGCATACATTAGATTGATGGAGTTGTAGGAACAGTTCTTTAAAAAGATGCATTCTGTTTCAACCTGACCGGTGGGGCCAGTCTGTTCTAACAAATGGTAAGCACTTTTAAATTAACATTTGAAATGAATAGATACTGATAACCGCGAGTTTCACTGCGGAATATATCAGTTTAAAAGCACCGCTGAGAACCTGGAAAATAAAATCATTTGTAATATAGATCTATTATTATAAGATTGTTGTTATGCTGAAATATTTACCCCAACGAAAACTCCGGTGGCTTCATAGGCACCGCTTGATAGCAAAGAAGAAAATATTCATTGTCGGAGTATTTTCCCTCGAGCCGAAGTGCTAACAAATCTGCGCTGAAAATTCAATTTTCTCTCTTTTTTTTGCCAGAGCAGATGCAACGCCTTTCATGCAGTAATTCCAACAATAAACCAAAGTTACTCGGCATAAAACCTGAAATTTCGTTTGGGTTTGCCCTTTGTTGTTTTCTTTTTCGGTTGATGTTTTTATACATTTACATGTCAAATGCAAAACAAGATGTCTGAAACAATATATGATTGACAGTTATTGTTACCTGAGGGATCTGATTGGCTAATTTTGCACAATAAGCGGGTTTTTCAGGTGTGAGGACTGATGCAACATCAATCCTTTGTCACACAATCCAATAAAAAAAAATGATATTGAACAACGAAAGAAAGCATTTACTTTATGTGACTAAATAACCTGAAATTGCTTTGAATTCACGTACAGTTGCTAACAAGAATTGCAAAAGTTTTAAAATTAAAAAAGGCTCTATATGTGTGAATATATTCCTTGATACCTGATTATAAGGACTGGTTTTCGTCACGTTCCGGAAACAAGGTAATCATATGGGCTGGTTGACGAAAATAAAACCACGGTATGAACCGATTTCAATTTGGTCAACTTTAAACAGTTTCAAGATGGCAAAAAGCACAGACCAAGAAAACAACCATTAATTTATCCACTTCCACTATAAACCCGCTTCTATAAGTCTTAACACATGCTACGTTTATAGCCAGACTACATTTCTTTTCTGTTCCTCTCTTCATGCCTTCTTCGTGTCCACCTAAGGGAAAAATAAAAATCCGCCAGCCGAAGCGCCAATTGGTTGACCAAGCTATATTAACTCCTTACCAAAACACACAGCTGAAGAAAACAAAATCAAATCGGCGATTTTCAAGGCATTGCAAATTGCTGAAAAGCAAGGTTTAGTACCACACCACAAAGTTTGTCTCCGGCCATTGAAAGAGATATCAAATCGATATTTTAATATCGAACCATTTAAAAATGGTTATCGAAGAGCATTGTTAAGCCGTAAATTAACAGAAGTGAGCTTTACCTGTCTTTGTTCGTGACCAAGAAGAGGATAGAAGCAAGATGACGTCAGTACGCGTGAACCGTGCAAATGACCTAGGTCCAAAGTCCAGGGCATGGCTGGAAACGGTTACCATGGTTACATTGTGCTGGACGACAAAAAGGGCGGACCATTAGAAAAGTGATTTGGGAGGGGGGGAGCGAAAAAACAATCACGCAAGGGAAAATGTCAGGAAAAAAATTCGTGCAATGAAAAAGCCAAAGAAAAAATTCGTGCAGAAGACAAAAACCTATTGTGATCTTTGTTTAATATATAAAATTCTGCCAAAGTGCCTATTAAAAATAGCGCTCTTGGTGTTTCAAAAATTCAAAATATTCTTGGGGCCCTACCCCTGGTCCTTAATAGTGTCCGTTGAAGTGTTTTCCTTGCACTGCATGAAAATTCATATTTTTCAATAGCCGGAAATGTCATTCAGAAATAATCAATATTGCCAGTCACAACAGGAATAAACAAAACATAACTATATATATATATAGCTATATATATATATATATATATATATATATATATATATATATATATATTGAAAGGAGACAAATATATATATTTTTTGTTTTCATAAACAACCTTTTAATATATCATACCACAAAGTCTGGTTTTCATTTGCAATCAGTGAACCTGCAACATACGCTGTATACATGTACTGCATTATGATAACAGGGTTTTCATCAGTTTTGTAAAGTAGCGGACATATTTCTGAAAGCACCAGACGTGAAAAAAAAATTAAAAAACTCCCAAATATTGGTATCAAAGTACCGGACGTGGAATGGAAAACGACCGGACGAAACGTCCGGCCTCCGGCCTCAAACGAAAGCCCTGTGATAAATTTGATAAATACATGCTTTTAACCATAAACTGTTTCAATATTAAACTTTTTAACATATAAATATTTGTGATATGTAGAATTTGGTATATTTTCTATATTTTATAACCTTATTTGTGCCCACAGTAAAATTTAATAGAGGAGGGGCCTTGTCCCCTTGAACAATAAGTATACAGCACGATGAAAACGTTTATTTGTATATAGATAATTTAAGGTTAAAACTTTAACTGTTACAAAAAAAAAACACAGCAACACTGCTACTTTTAAAAAAATATAAGCCTCAAAATCCCATTTTTTGATAAAGAATGCTGTTATGATTGTGATAAAAAAAGAATTTTAAGTGTTGCCCACTAGATATTCTAATATTAAAGCTTCTTGACGCCAACATTTGAAAAGCATTTGGAATAAATGATGTGTGCATGTAACAAAAGTGCATATTGAAAATTAAAACAATCAGTAAATAACAAACAGTATATGACGTTTGATTTTAAACATTCCAAATATAATGATCAAAATGGTCTTTAATCACGAAGTACAACGATTTTTCTGTGAAATAGTTCTTTTTTGTAGTAAATGACAAACAAAGCAATATTTGTCTAAAAATAATCGTGCAGAGGGTTTCACCCGAAAACAATCCTGCACAAGCAATCGCGAAAAAAATATTCGTGCAACCTGAAAATTCCGGCTCCACTCCCACTCTCAGTTTTCTAATGGTCCGTCCCTAAAGAGTTACAAGTGACATAAAAAGGACTTTTAGACTTGTCCACTAATCGAGCTCAGTGACCGCGGAGCGCGATTATGCCAGCGAGGCCTTCTCTCAGACTGGAATTGGACGTAGAAGCGCACAACTTTGAGAAAGTCTAAATGAGTTTGTTTTATTTCATCTGCAGATCGCATGCACAGTGTCTTTTCAAAGAATTAAAGATCTCCTAAATTAGGAGTAATTTTTTCATGTATGTTATTAACTATGTTACATCATCAAAGGAGTTATGTTCTTCTTCTTGATCATCATCATGTGCCGACAGAAAACGTCCGCTTTCGTTGCCTACATTTGGTGATCTTCTAGAAATTTTCATATATTCACATTCAATGTACTAGTGACTTAAATCGGCTAAACATGCACAAATTCTCCATCAGATGTAAAGGATAAAACATTTCCCTACTTCTTGTGGGAAGATGTGGGATAACGTTTTTAAACGATCAAGCAACCCTTACGCACAATAGGGTAAAATGCGCGCGATGAAGCGCGAGAATTCTTGCACATGCGCGCGCGTTTTGGTGATTGTTTGATTGTTTGACATATGGACCATCCTTTCAAGAGATAACATTTTGTCGAGAGCGTATATAGAAAATTGCATTTAGAATATCGATTGTTATTTTACTGGCAGGGACATGCGTTTTCTCTTAATTTATATTAGACACAATGCTTAAACCGAGGAGAGAAATGAATTTTTTTCCGAGTATTGCCTTTTTAGCATGCGAATAAGCCCCCTCTAAGATAATTATACGTTCTCTTCGATGAAACTTGACATCTTCGCAAAATTTTAAAGCAATAATAACCTACCTTCATAAACAGCAACTGTAGATGATGCACGGCTCGAGAATTCGTTAGCATCCGAAAGAGGAAATATCTTGGATGGCATTCTTAACGCCACAGAAAATATGATACGCTGTGAAGATCATATTCACCCCATTGATAGAAATCCTTGCAGAAACTATGTAAGATTATATGAAGCGATTAAATTCGATGGAAGGATCGAAACTTCGAAGGAAATTCGCCAATCATAATTGAATCAGATAACTACGTCACAATTTGGTTTTATGGCATGAAATAATGTACTAATTAACACTCATGCACTATATATATATAGAGCGGAGAAGAAGTGAAAAAAAGTTTGGAAATGTCAATTTATTTGCATACACAGCCTTTCAATAATTCTGTGACTAATCGGACTTGCCGTTATACAGTAAAAACCCGCAAGTAAGAACCTGAAAAATAAGAACCTATTAGCCTCAATTTTGTCATTTATACCCCCTATAAACAAGAACCTATTTAGCCTAAAAAATGAAAACCAGGTTCTTATTTTAAAAAATCATCATTTAGTGATGCAGAGCTGGGTAAGAATCCTGTTTGGAAAAATAGGAGCTTGCCATTGCTGTGCAGATAAATCAATTAATGTAATAGGGTGTTGTTGGGGAGGGAGGGGTGGGTGGGGTGACTGAAAAATAGGCTGATTACCATTTTATCTTGTAGCTGGATTTTATTTGTTACACAGAAATAAGAACCTATTTAAGAACCTAAATAGCCTAAAATTGTGTTAACTACCATTTAAACAAGAACCTGTTTAGGCTAACTCTAAAAAATGTAGGTTCTTACTTGCGGGTTTTTACTGTACACCCTGGAACGTTGACCGCTTATTAGTTGTCAGAACTGGTCGGCCAAACAAGTCAATTCGTAATTAAATAACCTGCCTTTATTTGTTAGAACTGGCTTGCCAGACTGGTTAATGCATAAACAGTATTCTCCATGAGGAACTTGTAGGAACAGGCGTCCAAAAAGTGCATTCCATTTACGAACTGGCCAGTCCTGACGCATGGTAACGTGGAAATAAAATAAAACATTTGAGAAACGTCCTTCATGCACGTTCCTACTCAGAAGCAATTCTTAAACCAACATTCAACGACTTGCTTTGAGTGGCCATACGCCAATGACAAAACTTATTCCAACATGCGCGTAAATTTGAGCGCCATCAAAGTGAATACCCAGGCGTGCTCTAAAATATTTCAGATCGAGGGTCGGCTTGAAAGGAATTTACGAAGCGCAAAGCACCTTAGAAAGGGCGAAGAGGGGATCACCTCAAAAAGCCTTCAATGGCCCTATCATAACCTGAAACCTTCGCATATTTCCTACTGAGCTCTTTAAACAGCTGCAAAAAGTTTGAAAAAATGTAAAGCCCGACTTTTTTTGCTTTTTTTTTTGGCCAAAAAAAAATCCCTAAAGCAACACAGCAAAAGGAAAGAATTTCGGGCATAGACAAGAACATCCACCCCTCCCCCCTCAAAAGTCTAATGGATCACCCCTAAACCGCTCAAATTCTCAACGGCCGCCATGTAACCAGGAGCCGATTACTGTGTAACACAATATCGTTTTCATCCAGGTCACGTCTTGACTCACACTACGCTTGCTTTCTCATAACGCGAGCATGGACTGCCTGCGGTAATTTCGTTGTGTGCGGGAAGGTAGCCTGCACAATAGACACTTCTGCGGTGCATGCATGGAGCACGAAGCATGCGCTTCCCTCCCTTCGCGTACTTTGCGCCCCACGCTCATTGCTCGCGTTTGGCGCACCACAAAAGCGGATGCTGTTTAGGCCACCAGGGAGGTAATGTAGTGTACCAGTAATCTGCACAAGAGACACTGTGGCTGACTCGTTTCCTTTTTCTTTTCCTCCTTCCCATCACCCCTCGCGCTCCCCTCGGTCGCGCGTCTCCTTTTCCTCGTTCCGTATCTATCCCCCGCGCGCGTCTCCCGCATCTTGCCGAGAGACGACTGGGGACGAGTCAGGCGCTGTGGTGCGCGAAACGCGCCTGTTGTGCAGGCTGGAAAGAAAGCCTGCACGTTTGCCACTGAAAATTACCCATGATTCTTTACACTCGACCACCTTTTCTTGACCCTTACTGAAGAAACAGGATGTTTCTTTTAAGCCACAAAGGACTAGCTGATATTACTAACTCACCTACATATTTCCTGTCGGCCTTCAATCCCGTCATAACCCAGCGCTTTTTCCTCAAACGCAGCGTTTGACCAGAAACCCTCGTCGCTTTACCTCTTTTGGATTTTACCTCAGGAGCCATGACGTTTTCTGTTGTAAACTACAGTTTTTCAACAAACTCGTAGAAGATAGTTGGTGGGACAGGAAAATATTCTGCAACTATCGCTTCTGAGAAACAAAGCTCCTGGGAAATATTAAAAACAAATGTGATAATCTCTGAAAGCTTCAGTCTGAGCGATGTATTGCAGGGTATATTGTATTAAACAGATTGTTATCAACAGGAAGTGTTGTCAAAACTGTACTTATCAAAGATTCGTTTTAATCAACATTTTTTATAAACACTTCATCAGAACAAAACAATATATAAAATTTCCATAATTTCTCACTTTACAATAATTTGTATCTCGAGTTTTCGCCAGTGTTGACTTAGGTAAAGAATAGTGGTTAATGAAACTCAGTTAGTCCTTTGTTATATGTTTTTGTTCTCCATTTCTTTTGTTCGTTTGCCTTGATTCTGCACAAAACACAAAAGGTATTGAAATGCATATGAGCAACTGACCAGTAGAAGAAACATTTGGGCTCACACGTTAAACAAAATAATGTGCAGGGTCACGGTTCGTTCAACATAAAACAAAGCAGCTTTGTGCAATCTTTTTGAAATTTCAGAAATTTGTTGAGCTTCATAACCAGTTTGTTCTATTAACTATGTGGTAAAGAGGTAAATGAGGTAGAATATCGACATTGCCGGTGAAATAAAACTCGATAGTATTCATGTTTAGAAACGGAATCTCAAAGGGGACATTGAACCACAATTTCCGATGGACTTCGTCACATGTCACGTATGGATTGACGACCATTCATATGGCTAGATAAATATAGAATCACTGGGGTATCCACTGAGAAAAAAATTCGTCCATTTCAACAGACATCGCTCGAACTGATTTAACTTTTCAAGTTTTTATAACTATGCATTAAAATTTTATGAATGCATAAAAGAAACATCGAATTCCCATGTTATTTTACTATAATGATTTATAATTGTATTCACATAACCGTAATTATCAATTCAAACATGTGATTCATATGGTGTGGTCGGTTTGTTAAGTGGGTGAGTTTGCGTGCATTGCATGAAAATTTCGTACGAATCCTTACCTCACAATGTTACCAGGCAGTGACAAAAAGCTAAGCTGTAAATTGAATAGGATTGTGCAGTTATTGCCTCAAATTTACTCCTACTTGAAGTCATCTTGCATATGCATGTTACCCCTGAGGTCACATGTAAACTGATCTCAGACCGGCTGGGACAGAGGACCATGGGAGGTCACAATGACTTCCAGTCATATAAAAGAGTGAGATCCAGACACGTAAAAAACTACTCCAAAACTCTGCAAAGCGTTGCATTCACCATCCAATGATAGCCAACCAGAGCGAAGACAACATTAACAAAACATTCCAAACATTTGCATTTTGCTCGCATTTGCATTTACTTTAATTTATGTGTTACGTAATGGAACCCAGGGGGCAAGTGACATTTTTCATAAGAGACAAAGCGTACCTTCCCCCCCCCTCTCCCCCTCAAAAAATAAATAAATAAATAAAATAAAATAAATAAATATCCCACCCTCTGTGGGAAGTCAACAAAACGAACAAAACATGAAAGCGTGTAAAACTCGGCAGATATTTGTGGCCACAAAAACAGCTAGCCTGCGCGCAGACTTCTCTTATTTGCTTCACGCGGCGCAGAAAAGAAAAGAAATTTAAGAAATAGGAGATCAAAAGGTTAACAGTGCCCCAGGACCCAGGGGACAAGGGAGGTGAAGAGAGGGAGGGGGAACGGGAGGGTTTCCCCGCTCGATTCAACTGAAAAGCACTGGTAACGATATTTCCTTCACAGTTTCAAGATGGCGGACGCGGACGAGGACGAAGAAGATTATATGTCAGATAAATTTCTTCTTGGTATGGCTCAAACTGCTCCAGGATTGGTTCCAGATAAGATAGCAAAGAAGTACAAGAAGGAGATGAAACACAATGAGTTAAACCAGCGTAACAAAATTAAACCAATGCGCGTTCGTGAGACAGAGCACAGAGAACAAGGTCTGGCGAATGCGTTAGACAGTAGCAATAAGGGATTTGCTATGCTGCAAAAAATGGGCTTCAAACATGGAATGGGACTGGGGAAAGACGGTATGTTTATTTAAGCACTTAAAAGTTAAATTACTTGTTCAAATAATTGCAAATTTACACTTAACTCAAAATAATAGATAGATTTGTTAAAGTACGTGTCGCAGTTGAAAATGTTCAGTTGTTGTTTTTTTCATTATAATTTTTCATTTAGGAACTGGCAGGGCAGAACCAATACCTCTGGCTATAAAGGCAGGTCTGTAATTTGACATTTTGTAATATACTATTGTAATAGTAGAAACCACCAACATTCAGTAATCAACAAGGAACGCCTCTTAGATGACAGCCTTATATTGTAAAAAGAATGGTTTGATTCATAAACGTATTTCTGTTTTTCACACCAACTCTTTTTTTTAAATTTAAAACATTCTTTTGCTTTTGTTAAGATCGTGGTGGCCTTGGTCGAGATATGCTCCTAAAAAGACAGAGAGAAGTAAAAGAGGTGTTGAAACATGAAACTTCAAAGAAAAGAATGAAGACAGAGCAGAATCAAAGAGAGGACTTTAGACGACACATGAGTGGAAAGTTTGCCGAGAGACAAACAGCGAGTGATCTGTACAAAAGTCAGAAGGCATGTGAACAGTTGGATAAGTCAAAGGTAAAATGGAGTTTTAGATTCAACTCTCTCTTAGACTCTAAGATGGACACAGTTGTGACTGGTCCCAACTGTCCATCTCAGAGAGGTGTCCGGCTTTTAGAGAGTCCAGGTAACGTGACACCAGTAATTCTGAGATAATAAAGCTGCACCTATGCACAATGAACACACATCTGTTTTACATCCATTTAAAGTCGTTTTCCTAAGCAAAACCTACAAACTGTAAAATGTAAGAAAAGTGGACTCGATTGTTCATGTTCTGCACCTTCGTTTTGGTTTTGAAGGATTTTGTACTAAAAAGCACTTCTCAAGTGTCTGTTGACAGTTTCAATGTGTCTGTTGCCCATCTTAGAGAGGTGTCCATCTTATAGAGAGTTTAGTTACAGTAGAATGACTGAAAAACATTAGGAACCAACACCAGGTGTCCATCTTATAGAGGTGTTTGTTAAGAGAGAGTTGACTTTAATCCCCAAGACAATTTTCTTCAATGTTCTTTTCAAAACTGTAACAAATCCTTTCATTTATAGACCCTTTGCTTACTAAGAACAACTAATCACAATACTGGTAGTTTCCACGTGTCTTTGTGAATGGCCACACAAGAGAACAGCAACACAGCAGTTGAAGCAAAGGTTTGGCTAAAGTTTCATCTAACATTTTTTCTTTGTTTTTACAGGATTTACCATGCATTGAAAAGTGGTTTTGGCCTGAAACAAAAACCGAGAAGGATGATGATGAAAATGGGGATACTGATAATGACAAAGATGAAAAGGATGATGCAGAGGAAGAAGAAGAGCCTGAGGTTTGTTTGGAAAATTGTTTCTTTTTCATTAATGTCCTTCTAGCTACTATATCAAATCTGGAGGGAGGGATGGTGCGTGCATGTGAGTGAAGGAGGGAGGAAGGGGGTGGACCAGGAGTGATCACTTGTGTCCTGAAGATACATGTACTAAGCACTGTTAAGATGAATCACTTGGCTAGGCACACTGTAGGTCAAGTCTCATGTGAGCCACAGGGAGCCCACATGACCTGAGCGTGACCTGCTCAACTGATAAACAGTTGAAGGGCTGGAAGGATTGCCACAAATTGCCTTGAGTTCTTTTTTATTTTAACCCAAAAAGCATCTGTTGCTAACATAATGGCTGGTTGAAGTTAAAGAGGCCCAATAGTTATTATTTATTTGACCAAAGATGTTGGCTTGAAGGGTCATATAGGGTACTGTGGAGCCTAACCACTGGATAAGGAGTTACATTTTGTTTGCAAAACAAGTCAAGGAGCTGTTAAGGTAGTAGAATTTCTATGCCATAGTTATATCAATGTTTCCTTTTTTATTTATTTTGTTAGCTATCAGAGAAGCTTGTACACCTGACCATGTATCTCAGAAGAACACATCAATACTGTATTTGGTGTGGCACCAAGTTTGACGGTAAGCTCCACTTTGAACTGGTAACAGCATTTCCTGTGCCAGGGAAAAATGATTTTTGAAATCACAGGGATTTTGTTAGCTTTGAGTTTTATGAATAAATTTAGAGAGCATTTTTCATGTGTCTTTCAGTCCTCCAAAAAGAATTCAGTGACCCCCAGTGTTTTTATATTTCTGACATGGTTATTCATAATCAAGTGGTGACAAAAGTTTAAAAAAAAATTTGCGTGGAAGATATTTGTACGATGGTCCTTAAACTGGCAGTCTGGAAAATACTTGATTTTTATCTTGGAAACAACAATACCTGTGAACTAATTGGGTACTTTAGCTGAATGGGTATCTCCTTCTTTGACCTTGTACTATTAGAGTGGATAAACTTATTTTGGAGATTTGAGCTGAAGGTGACTAGATTCTCATGTGATCACCATAGTTTTGATCATGTGATCAGTAGATCTATACTAACTGTGGAGGAATGAATTTGATCTGGCTGTCATGTCTGTTGAAGCTCAAATATAGACTGCTAGCTATCCCTTTACAGTCAATCAAGCAGGCAAGCTAATCACGAAAACAAGCTCGGGGAGACTGGAGTGAGCGAATGAGCCGAGGGGAAACTGGGGGAGAGGTAGCCCCCTCAGTTTGAGTTACTTTCGCTTGCTCGACGCTGTGAATGCCAATCATGTATTTGCTCTCCTGCTAGACTGTGACTATCCAGAGAGGGACTGCTAGCAGTCTAGCACAAATACTACCTCAGTCACAACTTCATGAAAATTTCAACTTTAATCCATTGACACCTGAAATACCAAAACCGCCATTGATGGGACCATGGTCCTTCTACCATTATTATTTTTGTGATGTCATCCCTATTTATGACAGAAAATGTCTTTCATAATGCAGAGGGGAGAAACTAATGCAGAGGGGAGAAATCTTTCAAAAAGTGCCCAAGTGAATTGGGCCAAAGTTACACACAGAAAACCCGTCAGATTTGACTGGCATAATTGAAGAAATATCTGGTCTTCCTACCTCTTGTCACTTCTTGTTAAAAAGTTAAACCTTCAGCATTTTCCAGGAAACTTTTACTACATAAATGAAGTCTAGTGAAAGGCCAACAACGAGAGGAAAAAAAAGGAATGAGAACGAAAGAAGAACAGGAAGTAAAACAAAGAAAAAAAAAGTCAAGCTTATTTTAAAAGCACTTTCTCTCTCTCAAAATTTTGCTTTGTGCAAATGCACATGCACAAAACTGAAAATCCATTGCAAGCTGCAATCAACATTTTGGACATTGCAATTTCCCTCCACACTGGTTGGAAAATGGCATTAGTGGCTTCAAATTGCTGGCTTTTGCAGAATTTCTAGGAGTCAATCTATTGGATTAATTGTGTTATGTGGGTGTCCTCCAGACGGTTTGAATAATTATATCCATGGGCATCCTGTGGAAAAAAGAGTCCTGTGGGTATTCTGTTGAAAGTACTAATGTTTTTAAGAATATTATGGACTTTTCAGTTGTTTACACACAAATTTATCTTTTTTAGATGATCAAGACATGGCAGATAACTGTCCTGGAGATACTGCACAAGATCATGAATGACAGATAGCAAAGAAAGAGATGGAAAGAAGGTTTCAACAGACAGAGTGTGGACTGAACATTGTACCAAGAATAATTTATGAACAGCTGAAAAGCAGAAGAAAGTTATGGCTTTAACACCAACTTAGGAAAAACTGAACAGAACATTTGGTATAATGGTTTGGTAAAATGTGCCAAGGTGTATTGTTCAGTGTGTTGAACTTTGTTACCAAGAAACTTTGTTTCAAAGCTCCCGAGAGCGCCGAAGGCGCGATTTGACAAACGCCGTAGGCCCAAGCTTTTACGGGGTCCGGGGGCATCCCCTGGGAAATTTTGAAGACTGCATCTCGCGCATTTTGAAGGCAGTTTGACACGAAAAAAGGCGCCTTTCTGACAGATTTACCGTTCACTTAGCTAGGATATTAGAAAGAAGGTGCCGCGGATGCTTTGGTGCAAAGATATCGATTGTTGCACTAATGTCATTTGCCTACTGTAATGTATCTTCATTAGAGCAAGCACAGACTCTCGCTGGCTGGTCATGGTCGCCTTCAAGTATGTCTTTAGCCGACGCAATGTACTGAAAGATCGCTCACATTCTGCTGATATAATTGGTAACGTACATAACATTTGCCGTAACCTGTGTACATTTGGATAAAATTCACGGTCTTCTGCCAAGGCCTGAACTGCACTCATGTGGTTCTTGATCTGCTGGCGCACTTAGCCGGACGATTTTTACATTGACAACCTGGACTGATGGAAAGTCATCTGCATAGTGCTGCAAAGTAGCTTGCATAGGGTTTCCCTCTCGAGAAATTAGACAAAAGCGCTTAATCCCACATCGCAGGCTCGTATACACAAGAGGCCCGTATTACGCATCTTTTTATCATAAATCCCCAATATGACTTGCGATGCCTTTTTAACTTTTTTCTTTTCTTAAGAAGCGAAGATTTGATCCAGGTGAAAGAGGGGTGCCAGTCATGTTTTTCTCTTGAAAATTGCTATGATCAGAACCCGAAAGGGGAGGTTCCGGAACCCCTGGAACCCTCCCCTGGCTACGCCCCTGTCATTTTAGTGTCTTTAAAACTGAAACTGGGAAGGCTACAAACAGTTTGAGCTTTTCGGTTCTCTTAGCTAAAATATTTCTGCGGCAGAAAATTTTAGGACTGAAAAGAATCTCCTTTTCGAAAATCCAAGCTGACCTTATTTCGTACTTAAAAGTAATTTTTTACCCCTTCGAAAAAAAGGCGTTAAATTAAATTTTCAAGTGATGCAAAAGTTTGAGGCGACATTTTAAGGTAACTTTCAAATAGATTTTCCACCGAAATGATTCGTTGGGTTGCTCCTGATTATTCATCATTGTTTGCTTATTTTAACCTGAAGCCGAGAATCGATGAGGTTGCTAAATGCAAAAAAAAAAAAAAAAACCCGATTGAGATAAATCTGCTCATTAAATGACCGCCATGGAAACAGTACAAGAAATATTCTTATTTACACTCAACGACAACACTCTTGCGGAACTGAATTTACAGCGAACTGTGGTGAGAAAAGTCTTGTACATTTTGGTAATCTTAGGTACTCACTGCTTACTGCTGGTTGTAAATGCATTCAGCATACGTAATTCACGTTTATGAACGTAAGAATCTTATCTTCTGTGAGATGGAACACCTCATTCACGACGAAGATGAAGCGACACGGCCTAGTCCCTAGGCGTTCTCGGCTCGGTCAAACCTGGACCCTACTTTGAGCCGTGACGTCACCGAGAGAGCCTCGCCGACCTCATCCCAGACTTCGTGCGGACAACAGGGAAAGAGATAACGCCTAGGGACTAGGCTGGAAGCGACCCATTCCACACCCGTGGCTATTACTATTTTCCTTGTGACTGTCCTGTCCGCAGCATTACAGCTCTCAGTTACTTGCTCACAGAAGACTGAAGAAACGTGCGTGCATTTTGTGTGAGAAGCTGCTACGTAGCTTTCTACTTAAATAAGTTGATGTATTCCATTTCAAGAACTGATGGATAGGAACTTGTAAAAGTTTTAATCCCATCTGGTTGTTGACCACATGCGATTCATCAAAGGCGACTCTAAATTAAATGTTTCAAAACAAGAGCCGATTACCTGTTTTAAAACTATAACGATGAACATGACGAAACCAAACCTGCACCCTCTACGGATATTGGAGGGGGTGGGGGTGGGGGTGGGGGGGGGGGGGGTAGGGTTAGAGTGCTAAGATCTAAATGGACCACTGTTAGAACTAACGTGGTAAATATCATGCACTTATTGACTGAGTGGGAGGGCCGGACGGGAGACCTTACTCAGTCAATAAGTATTTTAAAATATGACTAGAAGGTACAAGAATGGTCGTGCAGTGCGAGGTCACTTGAACTCGAGCGGGGCCGGACGTCAACCCGTCCGGCTCGCTCACGTCACCTTGCGATTCTATTTTCTGTAGGATTGTGTCAGCGGGGCCGTACGGTCATATTATAAGACAAAATATGTCTCGTGTACATGTTGTTTTCAAATTGGTTCCTCCTTGGGATAAAAATATATTTAAGCCACGCCCTTCAAACGCGATTCTGGTACCTTCTCGGGTGTTTTTCGAAAATTTCCAACGAGCACCCCCGTCATTTTTATAGAGTCCTCCCCCGAGACAGGACCCTAAGGCCTGTCGTGTGTTTCCATACGTGTTGGGAGTGATCCTCGACAGCGGTTCTGATTCTAGTTGAATTATGGATGCTCTCGGTACGTTTTCGTAGCACAAAATAAGCGCGTGTCAAAACCACAATTCTTTTCAGGTACAAATTAGCGCGCCTTCGTACGCACTACCTTTCATCAGGTGTACCCATTGGGCAATTACGCTCTTTAGTTAAGTATTAACGAAAAAAAGAAAGATTTCGCCGGGATTTTTGCCTCAATTCTATTGTCGCTCAGTTTGTTCCCTTTTCAAATGGGAAACCAATCTGTGTTGGAAGGCTGATATGGGATACTAAAGACAATCGCTGGGAGACATGCAGAAGAGAACGACTTATCCTCGTAACCCTTCCCGTCCTCGGTTCGCCACATAGGCAATTCTCAATGCAGAGCTGCTGGCCTTTCTCAGCTCATAGGTCCTGACCTAAGGACCAGTTGCGAGGTCGTGTTTAAATCAACATCGCTATACAAGCGGACGGACACCTTATCGATAATTATATAACGTAAACGGATCAGCTGGTTAGCTTTTGGTTAAGGTTAGGTGGTCATATTGTTAAAATTTAAGTAATGATGCGCATAAGAAGGATAGCGTTGAACGGCAATGCACGATGGAATGTCAACGTTTTTCATTGTTACAACTAGTGATCTCATTGGCCTAGACTCAAAAACCGCTAAAAAGTTAAGGTTCAAGGTGCATTAAGTCTAATTTTTTTAAGGTTTCAAGTAATTTGAGACCCAATCGCACAACATGCAATTTTTAAAAGATATTGTATTTTGGGGAACTTCATCAAATAAGCAAAATTATTAGCTATTGTCTTCTGCTATTCTGATTAGTTAAGCACGAACGTTTCCTAAAATGTATTTGACGCAAATGGATTTTCTTTATTTTTATAATGAAATAGAATTATTAACCATCAGCTCCTCCTCTATTCTTGAAATCAGATATTCTATGTGGGAAAGAGCCAATGCCGCAGAACAATGAAGTTCGCTATCGTTCTTACGTGAAGCATTACTTAAACCGAATTGACCCGAGCGGCTCGGTGATGCTCTGGTGGTGTAGGCTGTCTAACAGGCGAGACACGAGCTGAAGGACAGGTTCGATTCTGGGTTGGGACTTTTAGATTTTCCTTTTAACAGTTTTTTAATCAGCACACACACACACAAAAACGTTAGTGTCGACTTAACGTTAAATAATTCTCAATACGGCGTCTGACCGCCTGAAGGGCGATGCTAATTTGACGCGACCCAGCTGCGAAGAGTCCTCGTGATCAGGCCTTATCAACTGAGAGGGTTGGGTAGCTCTGAGAATGCGCACAAGCTTGCAGAAAACTGTTCGTCTTTGGTCCGACCAAACTTAAAACATTTTAATTTTTTGTTATCAATAATAAGAAATATCAAAAATCATCCTGGTCGTGAATGAACAGTCACTTCGCTGAGAGAATATAACAACAACAATGTCCTATTTACAATGACCTATGTCCTGATGCCACTCATCTTAGCGTGGGTGTTATTTTCGCTGTTGTCGTGAATCGTTGGAAATTTATGAAAATAAGTCCTGCGAATGTACTTTAGAAAAGAAGCTTTGATGTTTTTCTCAGTTTTTGTAAGCGACACATTGAACATCGATTGATGTGTTTCCAATAAAATCTTTTTTTCGCTGATAAAAGTCTCTGTTTTTGGTCCAAAAAGGAAGCCATTTTAGTTCTCTGGAGCTAGTTAAATAAAACAAATACTTGTGCCGTCTCCAGAAATAGACTTTTTCTTTCATTTTTTCTGTCGCGCTCTAGTAACTCTTTTTGTGACAGCTTCTGTGGATTGCGCAGGTGTCGTTTTCTTAGTTGCCTTTCTCTGTGGAGTTATAGAAGTTTGTTCTTCAACATCAGCTGCCAAATCAACTGACTCCTGCGAAAAATCAGTGCTTTCTTGCACGGCAGGCTTAGATTGATTCCTTCGTTTCCGCCGAGAAGAAACATTTTCTTCGGGGATGGTGTCTTCAACTGACAACTGAACGTCCTCGCTTGTTGTGTCATCGTTCGAGGCTGAGGATTTCTGGAATTTTCGCGTCCGAGGCGTGCGTTCTTCTTCGTCTTCTTCTGCAGCTGATGTGTCGGTTTCACTTGCTTGGACATTGCGCATGGCCGGTGATTTACGAGATCGTGTTTGACGATTACCCACAGCTTCCTCTGTTGGGATCAATGCATCTGATTCCTGAGACGAATACACTTCCCGAGTATCCGAATCATCTTCGTTTGCAGCCGATGATTTCCGACTCTTCCTCGTTCGGCGACTAGCCTTCTCTTCCTTCACTTGCGGATAAGTATCTGATTTGATTTCTTTCTCCTCCTGTTGGGTATCTAATACTTTGTTTTTTTCTTCTGGTGTGCCATTCTCTTGCTTTTGAACGCTGTCTTGAAGCCGTTCATTGTCAGATTCTTGCGACGACAACTCCACCGACTTCCTTCTACGCCGATTGCCGGGGACTTCGTCCGTTTCCGGCGAAACGCGTCTTGGAGCTGATCTGCGAGTTCGGCGATTACTCGTAGGCTTTTCGGCTTCCGACGCTTCATCCTCGTGTGTTATTGTTTCAGTTTGTTGACTAGTGGTACTTTCCTTTGCTGGAATCACCTCTGGTTCTTGTGGTAGCTGTGCAGATTTCCGTGTTTGCCGCTTGTTTGTGCGCAGCTTAGGCTGCTGTTGCTCAGGTGCCTGTGTGACTGTTGGAGATTCGGTATCATCACTCCCTTCAGCTGTTACCTCCTCGCTTGTACCCATAGCACTACTCTCACCCTCGATCTGCTTAACCTCTCGACCTGCTAGAACCCTTTGAGACCTTCCCATCGTTGGGCTTCTAACAGCCATCTCCGTGTCTTCCTCTTGGGTATCAACAGCTGGCTTCTCCACCAACATTTCCTCAACTTCAGCCTCCTTGTCTTCATCCAGTTGTTCCTCTTCTGCTGCTATTCGCCGGGATTTCCTAACAGAAGGTTCAGCAACAGCTGCACCTTGTTTTCTTTTCCTTCCCCGTGTTTGTCTTCCACGCTGTGGGCGAACTACATCAAGCACAGCTTCTGGTTCAGAGGAGGATGGCAGACTTTCACTGGGTACTTCATGTACGGAGTCACTCTCTGTCCTAGGAACAACACTGCTTTGGCTCAACACATCTGACGACTCGCCCATCTCAAAGTCACTCGTTTCTACTCCACTCTGCACGACTTCATGATCATCGTCCTTGATGTCCAACCTCTCTACTTCTTCAGCTGTTGGCTTGTTGGTCTTCCCAGTAACTAGTACAGCTTCCTCTTCAACAGCAGTAGAATCTGTATCCTCTGTAGTGTCAGTATCAATGGGTTCAGACCTCCGTGACCGCCGCGTCTGTCGAGTGGGAGCTGCAGTGGGTGGACTTTGTAACTTCTTCTGCTTCTTAGAGCGTCCAGAGCGACCTTTTCGAGTAGGAACTGTCCTGGAAGTCGTTTCCACTGTTTCTGGTTCAGCTACATCATCATCAGCAGTTTGATATTTCTTGGAGTCACTGTCTGTGTCAGTCACAGCATTCTCGGCCACATCAGCAGTTTCAGTCACAGCTTCATTTTTAGTACCGTCTGAGTGCTCACGCGTCAAAGCGGCATTGTCACGTGTCAGAGCATCATTGTCATGCATCAGAGCATCGTCACGTGTCAGAGCATCATTATCACGTGCCAGAGCATCACTGACATGTGCGGTTGCCTCTGTTTGTTCACTGATACATGGGGGCGTGATTTGTGATGGGGAAACTGAACATTCTGCTGAAGATTCCGTTACTGATGTTTCTGCATCTTTCTTTTGCGCTGAAGAATCTGTTATTATGACACAAGAGCCAAACCCTGAAAAGGCACAAAAAAACTTGTTAAGTTTCAAGCCAGTTGGCTAATTAAACAAATCATAGATTTAAGATGGAGAAACAGGTTTTAAAACCAAAGAAATGTTGTCAATTATCGGCATTAACACCCCTATAAACTTCCCCATAATAAAGAAATGCCCGGGACGTTTATTTGAAATGCTTTAGTAACAATAATAAACAATGCGGTATAATCCTTTTTCAAATTTCATAGAGAGATAATATTCAAACAATTGATTTTCTGGATTTGTCACTGTTCTTGTCATAAAAGTGTCAGTCACAGTTACAGAGCAAAGCTTTTTTAATTGTGATGAACTCCCTGCAATAATTTAAGTAAATATGGTACATGTGAACTTACCTGTACCCTCCTCTCCTGGAGGCTTTTCCTCATATTCTGGCACCTTTTGGCCCTCATCTGTTAGAGCATTTGGTTCTGCATTGTATTGCTGATGTGGCATCTCACTCCCATGAACTGCCTTCTGGAACTCTTTCATCTGCTCCTTCTCATGACGAACTCGAGCCTTAGCTTGGTCAATCTGATTTAACACCATTTCAAATCGAGCTGCTGCTACTTCACTGATTTCTCCTCCAGCAGCCTGCTGCCCAGTGGCCACTTGTTGGGTTGGAACTGTCGAGGTTGGAGCTGCTGCTGCTGCTGCTGCTGCATGCCTTGGAGCTGGAGCTGGAGCTGGGTGCCATGTACGAGGTGCCCCTACCCTTGGAGGTCTGAGGTGCTGTTGAGGTGGGTAACGGGGTGTTCTAACAGGAGGGGGAAGATAACCTCTGGCAGGGGGAGGAGGATAGCGTGGAGGCGTGTGGTGTATGGCTTGAGGGTAGTTGCCCCAGGCAGGTGCAGCTGGTGGAGGGATAGAGGGAACTGCTGGAGGTGGGTAACCAGGAAGAGGTACCCCAGGTGGTGGTATTCCAGGTGGTGGCATCCCAGGAGGTGGTATCCTAGGGGGTGGCATCCCAGGGGGTGGCATCCCAGGGGGTGGTATCCTTGGGGGAAGTATCCCATGGGGAGGTAGTCCAGGTGGTGGTATGCCAATAGGAGGTATTCCTGGGGGTGGTATCCTGGCATAAGGTATACCAGGAGGTGGAACACTTAGTGGTGCATAAGGGGGATATGACCCTACTGGTGGGGGGACTGCAGGAGGGGGGTAATACGAGCCATAATAACCAGGGTATGCGGGTGGGTAGCTGATGAGAAAAAAAAATGAATAGAAATTAGTAAAATCGTGGAATAAAATTAGACAACAGTTAAGTTCTGCACCCTTTGGGCCATGTGTCTGTGAAAGAAAGACCACAATAGTGGTAGCTATCAGTGCTCAACCTTAACTTTTTACCTTACTCGTCCTTGGGCTAGTGAGGTTTAAAATTTTCAAGCCAACAGGCATCATCTGGTAGCCAAGCCTTAGGCTTGAGCTTTCAGTTGCACGCCGCGCTCTTTTATTTTGGTCGGGCTCTGCGCTCACTTCATTTTGATCAAATGACGGCCTGTCTGTGAGTTACTAGGCCCCACCAGTGTTCAGCATTCACAGCAGTCTTTTGCTGGAGTCGGCCATGGAGTTATCCATCGTAAAATGCGAGAAAACTTTCTTTCTTTTTCTATCTCTTTTGGTGATCAACTAAATTTTTTCTTTATTTATCTTTTCAAAACCTCTTCTAACACAACTAGCCCAGTGGCTAGTGGTCCTAAAATTTTTCTAGCCCAAACCCAATTTTTAGTAGCCCCGGGCTAGTGGACTACCGCTAAGGTGGAGCACTGGCTATTTTCGACAAATGTTATTGGCCAAAACTTCAACTCCTGTCCGTAATAATGGAGTGCCCATTAACGGCTGGTTTTCATTCAGAGTAGTAATCACTTGGTCACAAGTGCACTTACTATTCGGATTGTGATTGGGTCCCTGTTGCTAAAGTTTGCAAGGCAGGAGGCAGGAGTTGACCATGGTGAATTTTAATCCTTTATCCCCAATAACAAAATACAAATTCTCTTTCCTTAAAATATCAAGAGATCATCTTGGGTGATCATGTCCTTAATTCTTGTGACCTCTCTAATTGATTAAACATTGATATTATAAGGAGAAATTTGATGTTGATCACTATTAGGGATTGAAGGATTAACAATGCACACAGAATGCTTTCACTTACCCAAGGTGTGGTGCTGCTGGTACTGGGGGAGGGACCCTTACAGGGGGAGGGTACCCCGGAGGTGGTACACTTGGTTGGGGGTAGGGTGAGTAAGCAGCAGGTGGCATGTATGGTGCATGCGGTGTCTGGTACACTGATGTGGCTGTTGATGAGTACGAGGCAGCTTTAACAGTGGCAGCGGATGTTGTACTAGGGGGCAATCCGAATATAACTTCAAGGTTTGTCACAGACCAGTTCAAGTTGAAGCCATATTGACACTTCTGGCACTGGAAGGAGGGTGGCTCACTGTCACCTAGCATGCATCAAAAATGAAGCAAGTCAAAACAAGTTAGTGGGCAGGAGTAAATGGTACTATATCAACAGCAGAAATGATTGCTTCAATTATCAATTACATTTACACATAAAAAATAAAAATCAATGGCAAACATCTGTGACTACAATGACAAAAGAAAGAGGTAACAGTGTAACTTAAAATGAAACATAGGGCATAAAAAATAACAATTTACAACTCAAAATGGTCTCCAAAATACCACACTTGACTTTGGACGTCCTCATAGTCACAGTTGTGTTTAGTTGATTTAGAGTTGTGAATATTTGATTTAAGTTTTTTTGTAGTAATCAGCTTGGTTCTTAACTTAATGCAACAACAGTATTGAGCTTTTTTTACAAAAAAAAAAAGAAAAAACAGATCACTAGACAGCATTTCCATTTGCTTCCATTTGTTACTTCATTGGCCTTAATTTTACAGCCAATTCATAACTGCTCCACAATGGCTTAGCTTGACGTAGAATAGAGGCAAAAAGTATTTAAAGATCTTGGTTCAGGAAGTTGACTTGATTTCCTCTACATTAAAATTGATTAACTGCAAGTTCAGAATGTTGTACCTTGTTAAAGTTTTAATCAAAATGGGAAAATAAAAAGTGTCATTTCAGTGTGAATCCACTGTTTCCAGATCGACTTGGAATTTCAAAATGTTGGTGTTTGAAGAGGGAGGAAAACCGGAGTACCGGGAGAAAAACTCTTGGAGCAACCCACCATATGACGTTGACTCCGAGATTTGAACTCGGGCCAAACCGGTGGGAGCTGGGATTAAAATGAGTGCTCTGTTTAATTTCACAGGACCCACTAACAACTCAAGGGATTTTACTCAACAGTACAGGAGGAAGCAACAGTATTACCTTGCATACATTCTCCAGATGCCTATTTCAAATTTCATGGTTTTCTTTTTTAACCTTATTACAACAGCTTCAACTCTGGACAATCATTGTTCTTGGTTTACAACAAATCTGGATTTAAAACCAACTTATCTTGATCGTACCATTATTTGAGGTTACATTTTAGTGGGGGGGGGGGGGGGGGGGGGGGTTGGATTGGTGTTAATTTTTAATTGGGAATGCTTATTCAATTTCAAAAATAACACTCTTATACAGGCAAGTATCTAAAAGTCTTCATTGGAACAAAATGTTTTGTCTTATTCCCCTTCCTTATGATAAGTGAATTTATTTTGCTGATCACAAGCCAAGCGGTGCCAAACTTCAAGTTTACTTTAGACATTCCAGCTTTTCACTGACACAAACCAACTTTTCTACTAAGCTTCTTCCAGCCAAAACTGCATACTTAAGCTCCCAAACCCACACCCAAAATTTGATAGACTCAAACACAGACTCATTTAAACTGTATTTTACAGAGGACCTTCAAGTAGAAAGTTTAGAAGATTTGTCCTTGTAACTATTTTATAAGAGTATAAAACATCTTTATTCAATACATGTACAGATTAATCAACATGTTAAAATATCTACTCTAAAGCAAATTATTAAACTTTACAATAGATAATTTGTCCTATCCCCTACCAAACTAACCACAAGTTTTAAAACTCTTGATAACAAAATGGGCTATTATTTAAAACAAATTTCCTTTGCTGTTGACAAGTAAGATCAATACTAGACAGATGGACAGATAATTCTTAATATGGGTAGTCTGAGAGGAAATGGGTGGCTGAAAATGCTATGCATGTAAATTTTGTTCTGTGGATGAACTTCAAGAAGTTCAGAAATAAAAACAAGGTAGAGCTTACAGAATCATTTACATACATGTGGGCTACATGTATGTAAATCCCCCTATTTTTTTCAATTTTCATAAATGCACAGTTTTTTTTTTGCAACTTAGGGTATTTTCTTTCCTTTGGAGAACAAAAATAATAAAGTTCCCAAATGGGGAAAGATTTCAAATTCCCCTCACTGGTCTCTGTTTTTTTTTTGTAGCATTAATTTGGGGAAATTGTCTAAAAATCAAGCTATCTATCTTTGGCGATCATTTTCTATATTCTTGTGACCTGTTTGGTTATGAGAATAAAGGACAAAGAAGGGTTCACAAGTCATATTCATGCATGGCTAGGAGGGTCCTTTCTATGGAAAGTTTCTAAAGTAGAGGCTCAACACTTTCACTCCCAGAGTCAATATATTTTATTATGTACATGTAGTTCTAACTGTTGAGACTGTCAACGAAATCCTGTGTGACCATTCAAATGAAACCTCTTCAGCAGTACTTTTGCATTGTACCATTTGTTCTAACTTTTGAGTCTGTTGATGAAATCCTATGGTGTGACCATTCAAATGAAACCTCTTCAGCAGTACTTTTACATGGTACCATTTGTTCTAACTTTTGAGTCTGTGTATGAAATCCTATGGTGTGACCATTCAAATGAAACCTCTTCAGCAGTACTTTTGCATGGTACCATTTGTTCTAACTTTTGAGTCTGTGGACGAAATCCTATGGTGTGACCATTCACATGAAACCTCTTCAGCAGTACTTTTGCATGGTACCATTTGTTCTAACTTTTGAGTCTGTGGACGAAATCCTATGGTGTGACCATTCAAATGAAACCTCTTCAGCAGTACTTTTACATGGTACCATTTGTTCTAACTTTTGAGTCTGTGGACGATATCCTGTGGTGTGACCATTCAAATGAAACCTCTTCAGCAGTACTTTTGCATGGTACCATTTGTTCTAACTTTTGAGTCTGTTGATGAAATCCTATGGTGTAACCATTCAAATGAAACCTCTTCAGCAGTACTTTTGCATGGTACCATTTGTTTAGAACTTTTGAGTCTGTTGACAAAATCCTATGGTGTGACCATTGAAATTGATCCTCTTTGGCAGTGCTTTTGCATGGTACCATTTGTTTTTCAATATTTTACAAAATGTTTGGGATTTTTTCTTGAACTTTGATTTTTGGCACTCTTGGGACTCAAAGGGTTAAATGTCCATGCAAGAAACAAATCTAGTGCCAGCAGAGCAATTTCTGGTTTAGAGGAATAGAGTGAGAGGCGCACAGTTGAAAAAGAAAGAAAAGAAGCAAGATGGGAATAATGGATTGAAAGGCGGGTTATAGCTTATGTGCCATGAGGCACGAAGAGGACAGGTGAAGGTGAAGGTGAAGGTATAGAGTGAGACACAGAAAGCTCTATTGCTGTTAGACTGATCTTTACCATAATGCATACATGTATATACATGTACATACTACCCCTGCTTGCTTGTCTGGCCCAATGCACCTCACCTTTAGCCATTTTAAAAGCATGATTGCTCTTAAGTAACTGCTGAAGACTCTGCGGCAGATCAGTGTCTTTTGTGTTGTCCGACACCACAATGATATATTTCACATCTGCTGAGCCACAGTAAGGGCAACGACCATGGGATGACACAGGGAACGGATGCGCAGTTGAAGATGCTGGTGTGGTTGTTTTTGGAGATGCAGTCACTTGCACTGTTGATGTTGTTGCTGTTGCTGAAGAGCTAATTACATTGCTAGATGAAGTACTTAGTTCTGAAAACTTCTCAGAAACTGTGGGAGCTTCAGAAACATTTTTGTCAACATCATCATCATCATTGTCCTCTTGAGAGAGTTTTTGTTGTTCTTTAGCAAGCATTTGTTTGATGAGCTCTTCTTCATCAAGGTCATCATCATCTTCTTCCTCCTCCTCCTCCTCCTCCTCCGCCTCCTCCTCCTCCTCTTCATCATTTTCTTCTTTATCGGATAAACCTGAAAAGAGGAAGACTGTTAATAAACCAGCTAATTAAATTATAACGCTCAAAGGTACTGCTGTTTTGTTACCAATGAAGCATTGCAAAGCTTCATTCCAGCTCAAAGAAAATGCAACGCCAATTAGTAATTATAGCAAACCAATGCATACACATTGAGTGAACACATGTTTGAAAACAAGCAAAAAGAAAATAATAAAGTGGGCAAAAAAGAAAAAATAGCAACTAATACATACTTTGAATAACTGAAGTGTGAGACGGATTTCTTTCGACTTCACTTTTGTTGCCTTGAAAATCATCCAAAACAAGATATGGATTATCTGATGATTCATCTTGGCTGGACTCTGTACCTTATGTACAAGTAAGGATAGGAAAAAATATTGTAAATAAATTGCCACAAAACAAGTTTGTTCATCTAAGAAAAGCATTTCACACTAATTGGACCAATTGCTAAACCTCAGTGAATGTAAAATAACACGACACACAACATTTACATAAAATTTGAAAACCAGAACACACACCACTGAAAACAAACAGATAAAAATGTCTTTGCATAAGTACAAATAGAAAAGTGAGTACAAAAGCACCAACCTTGAGTGTGACTTCCTTGAGGACTTGACACAATTGCCTTCTTAGGGTGAAATGAATGCAAGAAAGATATCATGTTTGATCATCTATTCCACCAAAGAAATTGATTTTCACACTAAGGTACATGTATCATGTACTTGTAGAGATCATCCATACCTCATTGCAACATGTATTTAAACAATATCTTTAAACATGATCATACAGTAAACTGTGTAATGGACTTTCTGTCCATTTGTCTGTACAATGTACGTCTTAATGAACAATCATTTTTAACATCACAAGATTTTCTCACAGGAAAGAATTGTTACTTTCACTGCACTGAAAGGAATAAAAAGGTTAAGTTTGGGTAATACAGTAGAACAATGTTTTAAAATTTGCCGGAAATAATTTGAGACAATGAATCAGTAAAAATATGTTAAATTAAAACTTCAAAATGTAAGTGTGAACAGTACCTGTGTGGGTCTGTCCAGAGATTCTAAGATTTCATTCACAGACACATTGTCCCAATCGACGTTAAACCCGGCGCCCAGCGGGTCTGAAGGACAAAATCCACGGCACATAAATGTGGGTGGATCCTGTACAGAGATAAGAAATACACAAATAGATTAATCACTTACAATGTGTACATGTACGTTGTAGATTGTTTATCAAATTGAACACTCGCAGTAATCATAGTATATAGTATTAAACAGACTGTCATCAGAAAAATGTTCAGTAAATTTGGCATTTCGACTGGTGAAAGCTTAAGGTGGCTTGACTGGATTTTTGAGGGGCAATACCCCCCAAGTTTGAGCATTAACTATGACTCCATTAACAATCTTATGGAGAAACGATCACCACAGCTATAATAGATAAAGATGAAAATTTGTTAAGACCAGTGTGAAATTAACATCGGAGTTGCCATAGCAACGTAATGACACCATGACCTTTTTTACTTGCCATCGTATTTCTTGGCACCAGGAGGTTTTTTCGGCAATCACTTAAGGGAGCTCGTACTTCCCATAGCTGCCTCGAATATGGCAAAGATTGAACAAATTCTATAAGAGCGTTTTTAAAATTGTGGGGGATGAAGTTTTGGTGATTATAAATACAGTGAAAAACATACTATCGACATAAATGGCTATTATCTAAAGAAAACCACGCACTTTGGGAATGTAGTTTCATCTCATAGGCAGTGTGCCTTTAAGACTATGACAACTTATTCAACAGGAATATACCTATTTAGTCTTTTAAATATGAGCATATCATTTTTTTGCTATCTTACCTTATAGCCTTCCTTCTCTTGACTTGACCAAAGAATTGCTCTTCCTTTGGCAATGAGAGTGTGTAGGATTTCGGGCATATCACCCAAGGGGAATAATCTGCAATCAAAATTAAGATGTAATCAAATGTACACTGTGATGGAAGGTTGAAATAAATGATTTGAAGATGAAGAAAAACTTACTTGTCCAAGATTACATAAAGTCTGTTGGAATTCCCACAGCGAGGGCACAAACCATCTTGAGAAACTGTGTATTTGGTCCCTCGCAAATGAGCACCTTTGACCTTCTCCTCCATTTCCATATCATCAACCCTGTAGGGCACAAATTATAAAATAAATGCAAAACTAAACAGGGATCATTTTAAATTGAAAAGATTGCTAGAGGCATTGGATTGAACAGACAATAGTTAATCGAAAGCTTTAGCAACAAGGACAGCAATAGCAGAGAGAATGGCACAAAAAGTTGTAGGTTTATGAGTGAAAACTGGAAAAAATTTAGTATTTCGTAAAAGTGGTCGCTTAGGAAAAGTGGTCGCTTAGGAAATGTGGTCGCTTATGAGTGGTCGCACCAGTTGGTAACAAAAACTTTGGACTTGTTCTTTGTGCAATTTTCTATGCTGATTGTTATTACAATTTCAACCCGTGAGGTATGTTTGAGTCTTTGACATCACTTTCTCTCATTTGCAACCAAGCCTTGGAACAAGGTTGATTAATGGCGGCCATAAATTCTCGGAAATAAATGTTAAAATAAAATGACTTCCAGTGTTCTCCTTATCAGGCGGTAAGAGGTAAAATTTACCGCTTGAAGCAACATTTTTTACCGCCAGCAATCACTTGGAGGTTTTTGAAATTCAACAAAGTGTTTATTCCATAATAAAAAATTATTGTTGTGTAAGGAATAAATTATAAAATTGTTGTAAAGTTGTTTTACCTTTTAAGGTCGAAGGTATGCATACATGAATTTGCCTAAAATAGGTCTCTAAATGAAGGAAATGTGGTTTCAGAGAACCCAGCTCTACTCCCTAGGAAAGTGAGCCTCAGGCGCACACTATTAGTTTAACCGGTTAGGAATGCTCCCTTACCTACTGAGCTAAAATTTAGGGGGCGATAATTAATTTTTTTTCACTCCAAATGGGGGCGATTATTAAAGGAAGGCGATGAATTGAGGTGATTATTTCATATAGCTGGAAGTGCTAACGTGCCAATTTCAGAGCTCCAAGAAATAAAGGAAAGAGTCAAATACACGACGTCACTATAGCTTTTGTAACTTTTCTGAAATTGCAACAATTGTTTCCTATACAAGAAGTGAATTTTTAACTGGAGCAATAGGCCATTTGCACGATGACGTCATTTGACTACTACTACCAGAATCCTTCAGTTTTTTGTTTTGTAGTGCAAATTAGGGCTATTGTTATTTAAACCGCACTGGGATTACAAAATTTAAATAAGAAAGGAAAAACGAAATGAATTCTGGTAGTAGTAGTCAAATGACGTCATCATGCAAATGGCCTATTGCAGAATACCCCGCAACTGCTAACAAACTCCTAACCCTAACCCAGGAAAACCAAGCATGAAACAATAGGCACTATTGTTATTCAATAAGATGCTAATAAGTTGCGGGGTATTCTGCAATTTAGCCAATATTGCCACCAAAGGAGGGCGATAACGTCGGGTTTTAAGCTTAATACTTTTGAAAGGCAGCTGTGATTTGTTTATAACAAACATCATGTTTGGGAACCATCCAGTCAAAACCAGTTTCCAATTAAATGGCTTAAAACTGCTGCCGGATATTTTTTCAGTCGCGAAGAAAAATTAAGCACACTTATGTTGCCACAAGCTCTGAATATTTCTTCCCAGCCTAATTTATAGTTTATTTCATAAGACGTTTCTCTTTTCCCACAGCCAGCCAATTACCGTAGTCGCTACAATGGTGCAAAAGACGCCTTTTTAAGGGTTAGAAATCAGTGACAACAAACTTACTCTGTCCCTCCCTGGAAACTTTCATATGCACATTGTTTCAAAGCCTGCGGAAAGTAATGAAACCATCAAGAAAAGAAAAATAATCTTGGACGAAAATGTATCAACCACTCACCGCCATGTTGATCACTATCCCATGGGGCATTGCAGCGAAAAAACCCGCTGCTCATGCGCAATTCAAAAAGCGCGAAAAAACAAAAATGGCGGACGAAGGGAGGGTTAGTGTGGATAGCGAACAATCGGTGCTGAGAATCCATGAAAAACTGAAGAAGGAGGTTCACGGAATAGCCGAGAAGAAGTCTTGGTCTGCTGAACAGAAGGAAGAATTCGAGAAAAAGCTTCTTGAGGTGAGGCGATCAATAGCTGTCATAGATTTTGCTTAAAGTTTGCTAATAAAATGGTGCCTTGTTATTACTCATTGGCAGTGCTGCGGATCGCATCTCTGACTTGTTTTTTTTTTTTTTTATGTCAAGCTTTATAAAAATTCGGTGGAGGAGACGATCCAGGCAAACGTGACTATTGGAGGACAAGAATGGAACAACGTTACCCAATCTGAAGATTCAAGCAGTGCTGCAGTCCAGGAAGGTATAAGCTGTGTGCTAAGCTATTTATAACCAGTTTACCCAGAATTTCGTAAAATTTTTATCATTCTGTATATCCTGATAAGCTTACTGTAAATACTTTTGAACCTTGCTTTATAGACACCTGGGATGTAGTTTCGACTGAAGTGTATAGTTAACTTTTGATGGCAGGTCAATGAACCGCTGTTTTTAGAGATTTAGAGTACAACAGGATTCAGTGAATACAGTACACTTGCTAGGCAAAGACTGATCTCTTCTAATGATATCATTGTATTGGGAAACATATCTAAGTGATACATTTTATTAGAAATTATAAGAACTTGGCTAAACTGGGAAACGAGTTGTGGGAACATTGTTGTAGATTCAAATGTTTCCCATTTTAGTCATGCATGAAACAAATCTTGCTACCTTGATGCAGGAAAATCTTTTAATCAAATAAAAAACATTCTGGCTTCAGTTCAAATTTTAATTCTGAAACATGTTTCTCAGTTTAGCTGTATTGTGTGGTTCCAGAAAATATCTATGTATCCTCCTTCCCCTCCACTCCCCCCCCCCCCCCCACCCTCACCCGTGACACCGGGTTGTTGCAATGGTTTACACTGAATTTTTTCCTGGGCCACTATTGTGCGCAGCTGACTGAGAATGAAGACATTGTGAACGCTCATAGTTTGACTGCGGTAACACAAGACTCACCATGATGACAAGATGATGACCCAGGGTGAGAACTCAGAAAATAACGGTCAATAATGATTATTTGTTTTTAGAACTGGAACCTATTAATAGAGATAAAGTTGCACAAGTATTTGCAATATGTTCTGAATTGGAAGATTTGCTTAAAGACACAACAAGCAAACGGAAAAATTATCCAAAGAAGATCACAGAGGGAATAAATAAAATACTTCAGAGTCGGAAAGAAATGCTGGTAAGTTGAACAAAATGATTTCCACCCATTTGTTTCTAGGTTTCATCAAATATGATCTTTATTCTTTGTTGAAGAGGAACAACTTGGAGCAATCTCTCTTGTTTTAGATAGTGCAGGTCCACATCAGGACTTTTGTCTTGCCTATTTTACTTGTAACCTGCTTTATCAAATAAATCATGTATGTATGCATGTATGTATGTGTATATGTTATACTGTTGGGAGCCATTTCCCCTTAACAAAGTTACTATCAGAGGTGGAGTTGTCAATGGAAATTCTACCTTTAACAGTTCTTACATTTACTGGTAGATTGGTGGGATCGAATAAAAGCCATCAGAAAGATATCAAAACGTTTCCCAAAAGTTGTCAAAGACTTCAAAACTTTCAATGGTATACAGCTGTAGCATGTGGCATTAAAAGGTTTTTGTATGAAGACTGTGTTGTTATGTGGAGACATGGGGTCTCTGCCGTCATGCTGTTTCCTTTTTTTACTTCCTTTTTTTTCTTAGGTAGATAAATAGTGCATGTTTGTGTTGTGTCTTGTGTCAATTGTTGGTGTGTATTCCGACCCTAGTATTGTAATTTAGTTCATGAAATAATTTGGCTTCCTAGTCTCCTTAACTCTCTAGTTATTTTAGGAAGCCATTACCCTTTTTGAGTATTTAATTTCACTTCATGTAAATTTCTTTCTTTTGATTGTATGGGTAGAAAAATAAAGTTGTTGTTGTTGTTGTTGTCCTGTGACTCATGTGTGACTTTTACTGTTTATGTAATGGCTACTTATTATGTAAACAGGCAACAACAAACTATGTCGGTTTATTCCCTGACCTGTAGGCTGACATCCTATGTAGGGGAGACTAGCAATACCTGTTATTGCTTCATGCTATAGAAACCAGAGTTTACAGTTATTGCATGTGGTGTACTGCCTGTAGCTCAAGTGTGAATGGACCTATGAAATGTTACTTATCCTTGAAATTTCATCTTTGTACAGGAAAAGTACCAGTCATTAATAAAGAGTGATTCATCATTGAGCAGTTTAAATCTCTTAACACCAGGTAAAGTCATTTCTAAGTTGAATGATATTCATTAGCTTGTGGTCAAGTCAGAGAACAAGATAACAATATTAGTTAAAATTTAATTTAACCAGAGTGCAGGACTGAGAAAGTGCTGGTGCTCCAAAATTGAGTGATCACATTTTAGGTCCTGGATTTATATAAACTCACACGTAAAAGTGCAGTACTAATGGAAACTATCCACATGGCTCATTTTTTTGGGAGAATTGTACAGATTTTATGCCACTTTGGGTGAATTTTGAACTCTTAGTCTGGTAGAAAATCTATATGAGTCTTGCTAAAATTCTTGGAAAATGTTTGTGAAAAGGAGTCATGAGTATGAAGCCTGGAAGTGGTCCACAGTGCAGTGATTAAGCTGTGAGGTTGCTGGCTAAACAAGAAAAGTAGGTAGTAATAAACTCAAGACAGTCTTACCGTACATTCATTGGCTGTTGTCCTTAAGGCATGTTTACATGTGCGATTTTTGATGTGATTTTTAATTGTTGTGCTCTAAAATGCAACTGTTGTCGCAAGTGTAAACTAGCGGCGACTTCCTGTGCGATTCGGGTGCAACATTTGCTTTAATTTCCCAAAAATTGCCACCAAGTTGTATCAGGTTTTGACCATGTTCGAAACCTCTGCGACATCGTGCGACAAGTCATTCCCAAATTGCACTGAAATTGCCACTAGATGCAACTTGCATGCGACAAAAATTCGCTGAAAAGCACAACAAAAATTGCACAAAAAATTGCATGCGGTGTGTAAACGGGCCGTCAGTCATTTTAATTTTCAAATCTTAAATTACTGGTAATCTTCACCAAGGCTGTGCTTTAAGAGTTATCATAGTGAGGCCAAAGGAAGACAAGCTCATCTATAAAATTTAGGATGCCCGGTAGTTTCTCTTGCCATCTGAAGACAAAAGTTAGATGCCAATGATGATTGCCAATGCCATTGGCACCCAGGCACTTCTAGAGCACAGACCTGTTCACTGCAGTTGGTGGCCATCATGGCCGGTTGCCAGATTGTCATGACAGCCCTGGCTTCATGCATAGAGATGTACATTAACACTGCTGTATTATTGATCATTTAGATTTTGATGAATGCATTCAGAGATTACAAACATCATCTTGTGAGGTTTCTCAGTTATCAAAGGTTTGTACATGTATATGTTGTGGTTCAAATTTTTCTTTGGTTTGTAAATTTTCAAACCAGTTTGATTTTTGTTTTCCTTTGTCTCAGAATATGGTAACGAATCTGAGGCAAAGGAAAATGAAAACTAAACTGGTTTGAAAGTATTAAACCAAAGAAAAATCTGAGCCACAACATATACACCGCTTAATGGATAGGAATAATCATGACTCAACTTAACAATACAAAGCAATTATTTACAAACTCAAACTAAGATTAAGAAACTATTGAACATCCAACTCCACCACTGTTCAATGTGCATCAATGAATTGGTCCATCAACAAAATGGCTGCTACTTTGGGCATTGTGCATCAATAAAACATGCATTGTCTAAACTCATCATGTGTCACACAAGTGTTTTTAAACAGAAGTTTGTCATTTTCACTTAAGTCCGGGCCAAACAAGAATGAGAGTGGACGAGAGTTCAAACTTGTGTTTGTTTGGCTCAAAACTCTCATGCGCCCTCGGCAATTCTTGCACACTCTCAAAGAGTTTGAATCTGCCTAAATTTTCATTGGAGTCTATGGGAATTTTGAACACTCAGTCTTATTTGGCCTTAACTTTCAGGTACTCTCACTGACTCTCATGTGCTCTAGGGGAGTTTGAGCATTCTTCAACTCTCTCCAGTTTGGCTTGAGCTATACAATGGGGTGCAGAGATAGCAGTGTTAGATCTTGGGGATAGCTTCAGGGGCCTTGGCACTCTCATTATTTTGCAAAGAAGATTAGAACCACAGGGTTGAAAAATGCTATTTTCACTCTATTACAAACACCCTCTTTCCTTTTTTTACATCGTCCTCCCACCATTGGCTGCCCTAGTTTTCTAGCCCATTATGGTTATTTTGTGCAGCCAGTACTCTTCCTTAATTCTATTACTTATTGTAAATTTATGTAAATAAATATAGAGTACAAATAAAGTTGTTGTTGTTGAGCAAGTCTGGCTCTGCAAGTGGATAATGTACATGTGGTGTTGAAAGACATTGAAATTTAGCCTTGCTCCCCATACCATAAGTATGGCACATGTGGTTTATATTTGTCTCTTGTTCTCATGGTCGATGAGAACTGAAAACAAGTTCTACAAGTTTCTGCCCTTGTCAATAACCTAAATTTCAAATTCTAATCTGATCTGGAATCCAAGGGTTACATGTTTGTCATCTGATTCTGGTGAATAGCTACATTTAAACAACATTTTTACTCTAAATTTTGCACATAACATTGATGTTTTTTTCAGAGTTTATTGACATGCATTTAACAACTGACAATACACTGCATTATAAATTAGGGGTGACTATTAAGGTCATTTTGCCTATTGCGATAGTCGAATTACTATTACAATACAATTGCGATTGTAGTGATACTATTGTGATACTATTGTGATAATATCAATGATTTCAAAAGTCTCCATTTTTGTTGGCCAGGTGACAATCAATTTCCTAGAGGGGGGTGGAGATAATATTTAAACCACCATTGGGCCATTCCATTTTTTTTTCCACACCCCCTCTATGGATGAGGTTGGTCAAAATTGTCCCCACAAGAAAAAAAGGTCAAAGTGCCAGCATATCCCCCCCCCCCCCCCTCAGAAAATCTCATCCATAGAGTGGGGGGGGGGGGGGATAAAAAATGGAATGGCCCATTTTGAATGTGGATAAGACCCTGAAGACAAATGAAGTTTGTTTTAATGGCTCGTATAATACAGTATTGTTTGACTTGTTCCTGGATTCTAAAACAGTGGAGAACAAAAGCGGCATTTTTCAATCATTTTTTCAATTGCTATCAGAACACTCCCAATCGCGATGCATCGATAGTTTGATGTATCGTTACACTTCTAATAATATCATAATACTTAACAATTTGTATTACAATGGCATACATTATGTTACGTTATAGTACAGAGCATTGATTCCAGTTGCCAGTTGTCCTGACTGACTTCACTGTTTTCTGTGGGCTTTTTCTTTGCAGTCCTTTCCAGAACTTTCCAGTAAAGCAGATCGTCTACAACAGGTTGTTCAAAGCCACAAAACCATGCAAAAAAGTGAAACAGATGCTGTGTTATTTGGAAGAGAAAGTGACAGTGGTGGTGCGCAAACTTCCTCAAAGGATAGTTCAGTATCACACGGTGACCAACACAGTGGAAGTTTAAATTCAATAGATTTTATGTGGTGGGGAGGACCAAAGCGAAAGTCACAACCTCCTGAGCGATTTGGTGCTTCTAAGAACTCATAGTCAAGATGAACTTGGTCAACCCTGAGAACAATTTTATTTATTACAAAAATAATGATTTATAATGGTAATTGAACTGAGTGGTGTGCAATTTGGTCTGAAATCATACATGTGATTTCAAAATCGAACGAGCGCACAGCGCAAGTTCGATTTGAAATCACAAGTATGATTTCAGACCAAAATTGCACGACACGAATAGGCCATTCTTCACACTGATGTAGACAGACTTTTAGATTCATCTTACCAGTTATAATAATATTATTGCTCTTTCATTGTTATCCTGAAGTGAAAAGCAAGCACAGAAGTACATCATCGTCTTTCAAATTTTTATTTAATGTACAATAATATAATATTTTTTATTGTACCTTTCTTGTGGAAAGTAAGGAAGTCAGGTTATAGGTGAATATCTTCTGATATCAATGTTTTCATTTTGTTTCATTAGGATAGAAATTTACATAGAGGAGACATAATGCTAATATGAATATACAGTACTGCTCACATGCATTGCAGCATTACACTCGTGTAACATGCGTGTAGTACACTCAGTTTACACGCATTTGACCCGTGCATAACACACAGTTAAAGGCAACTGCACGAAACAAAATTAATTACATGCAGCAGATATGAAATTGAGTGTAATATTACACAAATTCCTTCATTTAAAGTGTGTGTAATGAGGGCAAAACATTTGCTGTGCATGTATCGTTGGCAGACTTTGTGGCGATTCTGTTTCAGTCATTTGTATTCTGAACCCTTTTGAATTCACTCTCTTGCTTCCTGTCATGAACGTTGCTGTATTTATTTCATAGACACAAGTTTTCTGCAAGTGGCTTACACGTGAACAAAATTTCGTGAATGAAAGTCTTTGCTCAATGTATTCCTAATATGAACATACTGTATTGACTGTAAAAGTTGAAAGAACTTGTTAAACTTAGTAATCTACACTGTAGCCTGGGGGGGTGGGGACTCCCATATAAAAATAATGGGGGTGCTTGTTGGAAATCCTTGAAAAACACCGTAAATGGTACCGGAATCTTGTTTGATGGGTGTGGCTCAAAATAATTTTTATCCCTAAGAGGTACCAATTCTAAAACAACACAAGTCATATTGTGCAGTGTCAGAAAATATCCATACTCCCCCCACGGAAGGTTTTTTGTTTACCACCCCCCATCCCCTCAGGAAATTCCAGTTTAGCTTCATACTTTGCTTCTAAAATGTTGGCTTTTAAGATCCCCCTCCCCCTATGAATTTCCAGTGACCTTCCATGGGGTGGGTATGGATTTTTTCTGGAACTACACATTCTGACATTTTTTCCGGTCAATACCCTAAAAGGTACTGCAATAATTCTAACTGGTCATTTTAGATTTAAGTACCCCAAGGCTAAGCGGCACCAATCTGCTAATTTTGACCCCGTCATTTTTATATTGGAGTCCCCCGCTTGGAAATCTAATATCCAATTTTTAGTTGTTTTTTTTTCCAGTTAATATTTAAGAAAATATCAACTACCAAAACTGCCAAATTGTTGTTGGCAAAAGAGCTACCGTAATAAGCCATTCATTCTTTGTAAAACTTTGATTTTTGAGAACAGCATTGCACAAAGTGTATAGCAGTATAGCAGGCTCAAATTTCCAGAAAAAGAAAATTGTGCCATGCTCTTTCAATAGTCAGAGTTATTTTTTTTTTCTAGCTTTATTATATTTGGTATGAACCCTTTAACTTCCAACACTTCGTTTTATAAAATATCGAAAAACAAATGATACCATGCAAAAGTAGTGCTGAAGAGGTTTCATTTGAAAGGTAACACCATAGGATTTCGTTCACAGACTCAAAAGATAGAACAAATGGTACAATGAAAAAGTACTGCTGAAGAGGTTTCATTTGAGTTCACACCATAAGTCCACAGACTCAAAAGTTAGAAGTACACTACATGTCTCCATAATTGACTCTGGGAGTGAAAGTGTTTGTAAAGCCGGAGAGTGTGGTTGAACTGTTTTATAGCAATTTTATATATATATATATATTTGTCATTGTACAAAATCTGTCATTTTGGCAAGTGTTGTCCAGAGTATAAATGAATGTTTGTTGTAAATACTACAGTACAAAAGCACTAAAAGTTTGTATTTTTATAAACAGTAGATGGTTAATAATTTTACAATCATGAAGCTTTACTCTCTTGGTTTGTAAAGGCAAACTAATCTGCAAATTATACTTTGACTCTTTACACAAAACTGTGCGGTGATGTTTTCTTCACTGGTCATTTGGTGTCCTTCTGGACGGTATGACCCTCTCTCTACGCCCATGGTAAATTGTCTTCCCATTTTGGTGCTGTATATAGAGTTATTTACAGTGGCACCTCGATTTAACGAACCTCTACATAACGAAGTCCTTGGTATAACGAACGATATTCTCCAGCCCAGCAAAATTACAAGTAAAAGGTATGGAACAGAACCTCGATATAACGAAATCCTCGTTGTAATGAACAAAATCCGGCAGCTCAAACGTAAAATCTACCCCGTATAACGAATAAATGTCAACGCGCGACAAAAGATGAATGCGAAACAGACCAACAGTGTGTGCTTTTGGGCAAAGGTATAACCCGTACAGTTTTCCAGTGCCGTAGTTTAATATTTTTACAGTGTACTGTCAGTAGCTTCATACAGGCATTAAAGTGCAAATTTTATTTGTTAAAGGCCCTGTCACTATTGCGTATAAGAGAAACGTATGAAAATTCATAAAATAATTTTCATACGCACAAAATGCCCTTGAAACTACAGCGTTTGACCAGCGTACTTGACCTATGAGTAACGTACCTCTAGCGTAACTCTCGCGTATTCAGCGTATGCTTAGCGTATAAACCATACGTCCGAATACGCACAAAATTTTTAAGCATGCTTGAAAAAATTTTCCTTCCTCGCCGTATGCCAGCGTATGGCACCGTATGCGACGACCGTGCTTGAAACGTATACAACCTATGCCTAACGTAGCCCTAGCGTATGTCAGCGTATGTCAGCGTATGTCAGCGTATGTCAGCGTATACGAGCGTATGAGTGATATTTTTCATACGCTGGCATACGCTTGTACGATACGCAATAATGTGACAGGGCCATAAGATCCGAAAATACGCAACACCCTTTATACAAAACAATTAACTATACCTCGATACAACGAACATTTTGGTTGTTTTTCTGCAAATTCGTTATCAGGGGCGTAGCTACCTGTACGCACGTACGCACTTACGTACCTGAAAAAGTGGGGGAAAAGAAAGATTTGGGACTTGAGAGTAGAAGGAGGAGGTAGGGGGAGTGTTTGAAAACAGTGATTGTGCGTACCTCATGAAAAATTTCTGGCTACGCCCCTGGTCATAACGAAGTTTTCGATAAACAAACCAATTTCTCCAGTCCCATGGCACTTCGTTAAATAAGCCAGTTCCACTGTATAGAGTGTTGAGTTTTCAGAATCAACTCTATGTACATTGAATAGTTGAATGGTAAAATATTTCTTGTTTTGAATGTCGTGTTAGTGAGTTATAGAGATTTGAGTTTACAAAATGCTAATTAGATCATTTATTATACAACTACTTGTTTTCACCTCCAAGTGATATTTTTTACGAATCAACTGACTATCCACAGTTTATTTTTAGCATTTATCAAATTAATTATCCTCAAGCTGTAAACTGCGCATTGTAAATTGGCGTAGAAATAATGGCAATTTCCCGCGTTGACGTCATGTAATTAGCATTTTGTAAATTCAAATCTCTATAACTCACTGAAACGCGACGTTCAAAACAAGAAATATTTTACCATTCAACTATTCAATATACATAGAGTTGATTCTGAAAATAACTTTCTAGGGGTGATAGGCACTTTAAGAGAGGTCAGACCACAGATCAGGGTCTTAACTAGTTGAATCATATGATTATGTAGTAATTTCAATGTACAAAACACTTACCAGTAGTATTGAAGTTTTAATGCAAAAGACGACATTTTATGGGCAAGTGGTCGCTTTTTTAATACCAGATATTCGCTAACGAGAAGTTCCGTTTTTAGTGATTTGACTGAAATAAATTGGGTATTTTGAAAAGGGCCGGGTCGCTTTGAAGAGGTGGTCGCTTACGAGAGGTTTGGACTATAGTGAATTGACTAAAATGAATTGGGTATTTTGGAAAAGTGGTTGCTTGAACATCGTTTAGTTGTCCACTCAGATTATCCCATGGATCATTGCTGTCAGATTGCGAATCACTTTTTTTTCATTCTCTGTATTTCCTTCATCTTCTGAATCATTGTCATTGCTTTCTTCATCATCTCTTTTTTCATATTCTTTATCTGTGTTGAGCTCAGGAAACATTTCCGGTGAGGCGGCAGTCATTATTTTGGTCTTTTTTTTTTGTTCTTTCTGTAAACGTTTCGAACAACCTTGTCTCTCGTGACGGTCGGCTCTGTTGTAACTTCGACTAAATGGTTTTTGGCAATTCTGGCAAAGATGTGCCACGCACCAAGTGATGCGGACTCGATGTTCTTCTAACTCAAAATGAACATGGCCAGCATGATGTCTATTCGTATGTATGAATCATTTATTATTTGAGTGAGTGACATACACATAACTCTTAGCACAACTAACTGAATTTGGGTAAGTGAGTGACTCATGCTCATAGCGAGCGAACGAGCACTGAGTGAATGCTTTCGGGGTGCCTCCAGTTTAACAGCTCTAGCGTTTCCAGATAACTTTTAAGAGACATTAAGTTAAAGTTCATAGCACTTTTCTTTTTTTTTTTTAAACTTAAACCAGATGCAACGCGGAGGAACTATATTATCAACTGAAAATTGCGTGACCAGTCATTTGCCGGAGTTGCTCGAAGCGAGCGCATCGTCCACTGCGTAGATTTTAGCAGTCAAACATATATCACATCGTCCAATCTGGCTTGTTGTAGGTTCCTAACAGTATTTACAAATGTAGTAAACGTTTGCTTCCCCAAAAAGTATAGAGAGCGGCAACTTTGTCTATTTATGAACACGGACAAATTGAAAGGCATTGATGACAATTAAGACTTCGATTTCTGGATTTCTGGTAGATAAAAAAATATTGCCATCTTCCATATCACTTGTAAAAACATGAACATCGAGCGATTTATTAGCTTCGAACCGAAGGAAAGTGTCAAACGATCATATGACCTGACCAAACTCATAAAAGGAAGCTGCAATTGCACTAAATACGATGTTTCCTTCGACTGTAAAATCCAAAACAGAATCTACGCGATTGAAGTGAATTTCAACAACGTTTTGGCGCCGATTTTGACCACTGAATTCAACGGTCATAAATTCCTACAAAACGTGGGGACTTAAAGGGGGTGTGTCTAAAACGAAGACCCAAAAACGAAGACCGAAGACCGAAGACCCCCTGGTCTAAAACGAAGACCCCCTGGTCTAAAACGAAGACCCCCTGGTCTAAAACGAAGACCCCCTGGTCTAAAACGAAGACCCCCTGGTCTAAAACGAAGACCCCCTGGTCTAAAACGAAGACCTCCTGAAATTATTAACGTAGTCATATTGTAAGATCACCTTGTCGCTAGTGGCCTAGTCTACGCGTTGCGTGACACCCCAAAAATCGCTGCATTTTAAGTGTTGTTTGTGTGAAAGCTCTTATATAATTATTTAAAAGGGAAATCCAAGGAGAAATGATAGAAAAATTCAAGAAATTGAAGCAGGGATGATTAGGCATGATGCATGGATCGATGATTGTTGATTGATTGGAGTCCAATTCGTCGAGACAAAAGCCGTCAAATTTCGTCAAATTAGGTTTCAGAAAAACCCAAAATAACCAGATGTCCCGCGCATTTCGACCTAAGACCTCTGAAAATGTAAGACCTCTGAAATAATTAACGTAGTCATATTGTTAAGATCACCTTGTCGCTAGTGGCCAGATGATGACAGGGATGTGACAAGCAACTGCATTTAAAATAGTCTCCTAGTCTACGCGTTGCGTGACACCCCAAAAATCGCTGCATTTTAAGTGTTGATTGTATGAAAGCTCTTATATAATTATTCAAAAGGGAAATCCAAGGAGAAATGATAGAAAAATTCAAGAAATTGAAGCAGGCGATTCAATCGATCCTACCGATCCTTGGCAAGAAAAGAACAGTATGTCTTGTTCTAATTGTTCAAATATTTCTTCTTCAAAGTATTTTGAGATTCGTTGGAGGTATGTAAACTCCACAAGTGTAAATGTCTCTTTTTGTTTTGATATATTTTTTGTTAATTTTAAACCACAAGAAATTTGGAGATGTTTTAACAATTTGTAGCTTTTTTGGCCCTGTGCTTTTATAAACAAGACAGCACAATTGCTGACCTGTGACCTGAGCGGAAGTCATTTCATATGCAAATCCTTGTGATCAAGATCGGTGTTTGCAAGACACTTGCAAGGCTGAATTCGAAGCAATGTCTGTTACTCTCCATCCTTCCCTCAACAAAAATAGCACTCTCCATTGCAATTCTCTTGGATATTCTCTTGTCTCGTAGAAATCGAAAGCGGGCGCGTTGTGTTTTGAATTGCATATCTCCGCCCCCTACTGAGATGATTGACGGAACAGAAAAACCCAAAATAACCAGATTTCCCGCGCATTTCGATTTGCTTGCCTGTGCGGCATGTTTTAGAACATGTCGCATAATGAAAACAACAGAGCGCAACAACTGAAGTACCGCAAGCAAGTCGCAGTGATGGAGTGTACACAGAATTACATCATAACGACAATCCTTTCGTGGTCCGCATTCTTCCTGAAGAGGCAAAGAAGTGTAAAACCTGTAACCTGGACTTCTGTCACCGACAACGACACATCCCTTTTGATTTGGTCCTGGAACACAAAGAAAGGTGGTATTTTCCAAAAGATGGCGATTGGAAAAATAAAGTTCCGACAAACAAAGAGGCAAAGAGATTTTATCATCCAAACTTGCAGAAATGTCTCAAACCTAGGTTTCCGTACATCTCATCCCAGTATATACACATTCCCGACGAAACGCTCCTAGAACTACAGGAGTCACACAAGGAACTTCTCAGACGGGAATTTCAATTAGAAATATGAGACATACTGTATTTAGAATCGTTAAAAAACGAGCCAGCATATCGGTTTCATCGGTGTGCTTTAACGCTGAATGGACATGAAAAAGACAAGGCAATTTTCCACTGTAATTTCAATTATATTAAATGCCAAGGTACTATAGGGCCCCTTCTGCTGTTAGCCGGAAAAGCATTACTTGTATCTTTCTGTTACTCTTCACTGGAACGCACCATAACTATATAAGGAAAACTCAAGGACTAACAGTAGTTTAAAGTGCTTTTTACCAGTGGACAATTAGTATGTGAGCCTCATTGGCTTTTTAAACAGTTAAAGGCGGACATTTTGGCAGAAGACAATTTAATCATTTCATAGATTTGTATGGCACCTTGTTCTTGTTATGTTACGTTTATGTTTGCCTATTATTGCTTCGAACGATAGTCACAGTAGTGTTGTAGCGAATGGTGCGTTTATCACATTCAACGTTCACCTACTCGTAGCCGCTTCTCAATGTGGGAAATGGATGAATTTAAAGTATATTGTTTGTTACACGTTTCAGTTTTCGAAACTCAATGAGTCGCTTTCTATTGACCACAAATTTTCCCAGTAAGTGGATGAACTCGAGATGATAGTTACCATGTCACTGGAAATTGGAAAGCAATCAAACAACAATCGTTGGTACTCAAGTTTTACTTTTCGGATGTTCCAAATGATTAGAACTGAACGGAAGTCAATGTGCGTAAAAAAACGTGAGTGATTTATTTTGACACCGCGCGAGGGTTTTTTTTAATGTACGTATTTTCGTGTAAATTGGAATTTATTTCCATTTGGAAAAGAAAATCTCAGGAAAATTGAAAATTTGGCCAGATAGAAAGCGTCCCATATAAAAATCACCTGCACATGAGTATTTTAAATGAAGTGAAAAATTCTTGCAACATGAACTTAGTTTCGTTAGCATTTCGTTAGTTTTTGTTACAATCGTTTTACAGATATACATTACATGGGACAGAGTGATTAACAACCTTTCTTACCTTATATTAAAGCGTCTGTTTCTATTTGTAATGTGAGTTGTAACTTCATTTTTGTCAAAACTAGGATGACATTTTTGTTTTCTAATAAGAACGTGATATGTTCGTTGAAATCAGCAGGGTTACTTCGATGGTGCTAGCAGTTGGCCTTGGATGGTTGCAAAATTTCCGGGGAAATTGGAAAGGAAGGGAGGGGATGGGGGAGGGATGGGGGGGGGGGGAGCGTTTAAGGACATTTCAAGTGCATAATCGCTGTATAAGCTGGATACAGGCCGGGTGTATCTAACTGGACGCCTGTCTTTTGTCTCGACGACTTGCATTTATTGACTCCATTGAGCCAAAGAGAAAACAAAAAAAATTGCAAATTCGCGCTAACATACTGGCGTCGTACACACTTCCTTTAAGACATCGATAACTGTTAGACCACAAGGGATTTGCATTTGAAATGACTTCCGCTCAGGTCACAGGTCAAACAACACTTAAAATGCTGTAGCCTACGCAGCCGATTTTTGGGATGTCACGCAACGCGTAGACTAGCCGAGACTATTAATGCAGTTGCTTGTCAAGGTGATCTTAACAATATGATTACGTTAATTATTTCAGAGGTCTTACATTTTCAGAGGTCTTAGGTCGAAATGCGCGGGACATCTGGTTATTTTGGGTTTTTCTGAAACCTAATTTGACGAAATTTGACGGCTTTTGTCTCGACGAATTGGACTCCAATCAATCAACAATCATCGATCCATGCATCATGCCTAATCATCTTGAATTTCTTGAATTTTTCTATCATTTCTCCTTGGATTTCCCTTTTAAATAATTATATAAGAGCTTTCACACAAACAACACTTAAAATGCAGCGATTTTTGGGGTGTCACGCAACGCGTAGACTAGGCCACTAGCGACAAGGTGATCTTACAATATGACTACGTTAATAATTTCAGGAGGTCTTCGTTTTAGACCAAGGGGTCTTCGTTTTAGACCAGGGGGTCTTCGTTTTAGACCAGGGGGTCTTCGTTTTAGACCAGGGGGTCTTCGTTTTAGACCAGGGGGTCTTCGGTCTTCGGTCTTCGTTTTTGGGTCTTCGTTTTAGACACACCCACTTAAAGGTGATGTTACACGAGACGATTCGCAACGACGATTTTTAGTGCAACAATGTTACGCTAAATGTTGCGCTAAACGTTGACGCCGTGTAATATGGGTGCGCGGACGATTTTCTTCGAAATTTTTGCGTTGCGAGTTTTTGAATCAGCTTCAAAAATCGCAACGCAAAAATTTCGAAGAAAATCGTCCGCGCACCCATGTTACACGGCGTCAACTTTTAGCGCAACATTGTTGCGCTAAAAATCGTCGTTGCGAATCGTCCAGTCAGTAACATCACCTTAAGGGGACCTTGTACTGCATTTAAAAGAGTCACTCTCCGGGCACTATCAGGCGTAATTATATGCTAAAATCCCCAGGATTAAAAACGAAACACGGCAAAACAGATTAAGGGTTAAAACACAACAAAGAAACGAAGCGGATCAGCCATGCATGCCACTAATAACTTTATTATCGTGTCATTCGTTCTAGTTTACAAGAAACTAATTGGAGACACCTTACTAAAAATACTAATTAATAAGAATTAAAATTATCATAAGAGAATTACATTAAATCATTAACTAATAGCCCTCACTTAGCATCTAATTGTTACATAAATAACAATCCCTACATTGATTGGATGCAATATTTGTCAGATCAATCTTTCTTATTTCTCTTTTAAAAGTTTTCACTGAATCAACCATTTTAACGGACGTATGCAATTTCGACCAAATAAACGGTCCTAAGTACCTTAAACTATGTTTACCATACTTGATAGTAATAAATCTTGGTAAAACAAAGACAAAAATATTGCGATACATAGACAAACAGGCTCGGATCAAATGATATCTAAGTAAACTTTAATGTACAAAGAAACTGCCAAATAACGATTTGATTCACCTTTTATCGCGTTGAAAACGAAGAAAACGTCTCGCGAAGATCAGTAAAATTTCCCCACGTGAACTCACCATCGCAGGAAATTTGACACATCAGGATCGATAATTACGCGCTAGGCGTCATGGGATACCTGAAAAATCCTCCTTTGAATCAGGCAGCGCATTCCACAGTTTAGCTGAGAAATAAGAAAACGAATTAAGGCCATAGCTAGTTGTTCTAGGTTTAATAAGTGACAGAATGTGATTGCCGCGAAGATCTAAAATCATCGAATATGGACCCAGACGAAAGCTACCAAAGCGAAAGTGAATTTTATTGGCCTGATAAAATATTTAACGACGCAAATGAAGAAAAAAAAAATAAAGAAAACCAGCAAAGTTTCACCATGCTTGGCTAATATCGGCTGACCCGAAAACACGCTAATGATCTTTTAAACGCTTGAACGAGGTATCAAAAAGACTCAATGAAGAAAGAGAAATTAAACAAAGTGGAAGGCCGGAGAGATCAGCCTTAAAATTTAAGGCCAATGTTATCTCTCGAAAAGGCGAGTACAAGTTTGGATTTTATGATTTATAGTTTGTTAGGTGTTTGTTGTTGTTGCGGCATTTGTGGCTTTAAAAAATTACTGTAATTAGACAATCTAGCGCTTGTTTACAAAGCCCGGAAGATTTTGACTCCATGTTAGTTAAGTTTTCTTATTTTTCCGTTTTTTTTTTCTTCCGATCGAGATTCTGTGAATTTTCAATAAAACGTTTGTCATTCTAGTTTTGTACTGGCTTGTTGTCAGTATAAATTTACACGCAATTTCGCGATCGGATTTTACGAGATAATTCCCGCGTACTTTCACTACATTGCTCGGTTTGTATGCTTTTATTCCTCAGTTTTTACCTTCTTTTATCTAAATTCTGTAAGTTTTTATTCAAAAAATATATGTTTTTTAAATTAGAATAGCCCAGTTTAAGCTTTCGCACTGCTATGAATGAATTGCGCTCGACTTTTCTGTAATAGAAAGTTAATCTTCACCTCTCCATGGCTTCGCCGTAGGCAAGAACATTTCCCTATCATCACCGGAGGCAAACACAACAATCGTTTATTCTACCGAGAGAGATAAACTTATAAAAATGAGTTCACTTTGCAAATTAATATTTTTTGTTTACGAATGAAAACGTTGTGAAGAGTACCAAGTTAATTTAGGTTTTGCACGCGTTGTGTCAGACATTTCTTGAAAATTTAAAGCTGAACAAGTATATCAAGATTTTCTGGGCAAATTGCAGAATTGAAGTAGGAGGGCCGTACTCAAGACCTCGGGCACAGTTTTTTCCTATACGGACCTCCCGGCCGGTAAATAACATATTTATTTATCGATTTCTATGAACGAACCTACAATGGATGTCAGAAGTAGTTGGCACACTTGTGAAAACTGTTAAAAAAATCATTAAATAATGACGTAGTACTACTCTAGTTATCTTTTCTCGCAATTTGGGCGCAACCCCTCCCTCCCCCAAACAATGTTGACAAATGTAGGTAAATACTCTTGTGTATAAATGTGCGGTGGATCGTCAAAACTCAGCATGCCTTGGAGGGGGAGGAAAGTAGATTATTTCACTAGCATCTTGGTAAGTGTTCCAACACATAACCGTATAAAGCGGGGGTTCCACTGTAACAAATGGAGTAGAAAGTGCCCTTTTCTAACTTCTCTGTTCTCAGGTAAACGGCATTTTACAAGGCCCACTAAACGAATCGTGAAACCGCCCATGAACAATAACTAAAAGGTTACCGCTTGTCCATATAGCTAATGGTACCGCATTTACAATCGCTATTAATATGTGTCTTTTCCATCGTCTTCTCCAAACAGCCATGACAGCCATATTCTGATAATGAGTTTCGATCGCCAGAGACACGCTGGTGAAAAACCACTCAATCATCATCTGAACTGAAGTTTGAATCGCATATGATTGCAGTAAATTTAACAGGGACTTGTCTTGTAAGTAAACAAATTGGTACAAGTATAGGTAGCCATTAACAGACACTATAGCAGTTGATTCAAATAACATGCTCATGATAGCAATATCAGCCATTAGTCTCTCACGCCGAGGAGTACGAAAACTTCCCCATGGAGCTGATTCTCTTTTCCAAAGGCGATGGCAAATGTGATCGATTACTACCATGGTGCTGCGTTCTATGACTTCTGCAGCGCCGTGAATTATTCCAAGAATAGCCATGAACTTCAGACTGCCAAGATCTGCTTGTAGAACCCGAAACATAACCGCTAAGCCAAAATACAACGGCGCTAGTAATACACACGAATATCCCGGATGGGTGATGTTGTATAACCGCTGAATACAAATTCGCGAGATTACTTTAAGAAAGACTCCAATGAGAGGAGCGAAGAGTGCGATTAACAGTTTACCTTCATTGTCTTGTTTGTTGTACGCCGGGTAAAGATTATAGGCTATCATAGTACCAACGATGAGAGAAAAACATGTCGGTACCATCATTTGAAGAAATAAAGTCAGCTTCCGTCTTCTGGAGCATGCGCCGAAGTGATTCGTTGTAAAGTAGACTTGCAAGCTTAAATTGACAAGAAACAAGATATTTGGCACATTATGTAATAAAATATTGGAAGGAGTTTTTTGTACCGCAACAATATTGGAATTAGATTTCGTTAGCGTCTGTAGAACAACTACACGATAAAGTGAATCTAAACAATAAACAAGACAACAAACCAGAAACAGTTTTCTCTTCACTCCCATTAGCTGAAATGGGCGAAATAGCAAAAGGGCAATTGTAAAGTACCAGATGTAAAGAAAAGCGGTGAGTATCACTTCTGAAATTATTCTCAACCATTCTACTTGGATTGGAATTGTCTGTCTTGAGTATTCACAGTTGTGCATCGTCTTATAACAGAGATAAGAGATCAACATGTATACTGTACCAATCAAGAGAGCGGTTAAAAGCGAAATCAAAGCTCCAATGTACATTGATTTACAAACTGTATGGAAAGCGGATGGTCTAAATCGCTTCCAAGCCATGGCTCTGCTATCTTCATTATCTTCATTACGCCGTTCTTCCTGTGTCTCTTCGTTCTCCTCTGTTGAGCATGCGTTAATAATCCTTATGTTAAGACGACTAGACGCTAGATAGTCCAAGCTCATAGCTTCTCTGTCGCTGTATTCTTGGTAAATGAGCTCATCAACAGGGTGATAATTCCATTCTCGACCTGTGTTTTGTAGAGGATTGTAGCCAAAAGATTCTGCAGTGAAATCAGGTTCATCTGGGTTGACATGCTCTGTTACGCCTCGAGTAAAACTGAACACGATGTGACCAAACACCTCTATCAATGTACCGCTGCTGCTCATTTTCAGTTCAGCAAACTAGTAAATAAATGTGACGAACCTCACACCTCACCACCTGTATTATAGTAGCAGCTGGAATATCCGCGATGAGCAGAAAATGATTCGTTTCAAACCTCCACAAATCTTTCAAATCTTTCCGTCGCTGCTTGCCTGACTGATCTAGCCGAAAGTTCAATTCAGTTGTTATGAATCTTCTCTGTCAGGTCTCTTGTAAAAAAATAAAAGTCGATGTGATCAAATATCTCTATTATGTTGATGAACTCAGTGTAGACAAATAATAATGTTTGCCTTAAATTTTAAGGCTGTATTGTTGACACTACTCAGCAATTAACAGAAAGTGAAAGTGGTTGGTTTCGATGAAAAAGAAAGAAAGTGAAAGTGAAAGTGGTTTGGTTTCGATGGGGAATTTAAGCCACCACACTCGCTGTTTGCTTGACTGGTCAAGCAAACGTTTCACGCTCTTAGACTATTAATATAAGTTGCCCCTTTCAAGCCTCGCGTTAAAGAACTAAAAGGTGATCTTGCTAAACACCTCTACTTGAGTGTGTATCGCTGCTCATTTTCACTTCCACTTCCAATACTACTTTATTTTCAATAAATAAATAATAATATTAATTTTAATTTTAATATTTCGTCCCAAGAATTAAACCTTAAATTAGATTTACAGCTGTTTTTTAAGTTTTGTAGTCTACTTCCACCTTTTTGACTAACATGTTACACTGTACGAAAAAATGGATTTACATGGGTAACAACTGAAAACAGTAGTAAAAATGTAGTAAAGACCAAATTTGCACAACTTTGCTCATATTTGCAGCAAATCAAACTTGATGTTTGCACTTTATTTGTAAAGAAAGCAAAGATGGTAAATACCGCATTTTCTTTACGTTTGCTTGGCATAAAGATGAGCAAATATGAGATTTGCTTGGGGTAGCAAAGATATAGTACATTTTGCGCAGATGTATATTTACACCGCATTTGCACACAATTTACACGTGAGCAAAGATGTATGTTTACATTCACTTCACACCCAGTGCAAATTTGGTTCAAATTTAGAGGCCAAAATTTGCTACACATTTGCTCAATGTGCAAAGTAAATTCCCGTCGTCACCAGGCCCTTCTCCGCTTTCAAAGATGGAGGTTTTGAAGGTTTGGTTCCAGCGATTGAAACCCATTTTAGCTCCATTTCAGCCGTATTTGTCTTGAAGTCTGATTCCTAAATGATGGAAATTTAATTGTTCTGACCATCAACATAGCCGCCGTGTATACATACGCCCTTATACCACGGGAATCAAAATATATCCTAAAACTCATTTCGCTAAAGAAACACGTTTATTTTGAGGTGTAAAAGATCCCTTCAGCTTCTATTGATCTGTTTGAACAAGTTCGGGAAACCTCCTGCTTCATTAACTAATGCCGGTTTAAGCGAAACCGGATAACTTGGCCTTGACTTTGTTTTCGAATAATAATACATTTGTTTCTAAAAATATGCCCGATAAGTCGTCTGCTCAGTTCAGACTGTATTGTCTGTAACCACAAGAATGCTATGCTTGACCAGCCAAGTAATCATCAGTGACTTCACAAAATGACGAGGTTGTTCAGTTGGCGGCTGAAACTGCCAAAAACATTGAATTTCGCTTTCTAATACATACATACATACATACTTTATTACCTTTCCCCAAAGGGGCTTTTCAAAGATAATTAAAACTAACTAACAAGAATAATCGAAAAATAACTAATTACATTATGATCATAAACATAAATCGTATTTACAAATATAAATTGAATTAATTAAGTTAAGATTCTAAAAATTCCTTAAGAAGCTTGCGCTTTAAAACTTTCTTAAAAACCGAAACAGATTTACTAAATTTTAAAATAGGGTCCAATGAGTTCCAAATATTAACAGTGCGATAATAAAATGTCCTCTGGCCAGAAGCAGTTCTAAATAAAGGAATGTTTATTGTCATCGTTTTTGTTTTTAGCTGCTCCATCAAGTTTTAAAAGTGATGTTTAGCCCTTCTAACTCTCGATTCAATTGATACAGTTTGAAGATTCAGTTCAGTCAAACATTATCGAGGACTGAAAATGACTAGCAGTGCATTGATAGAGATATGGTCAGAGATGTTTGGACACACGAGACAGAGCTCTTACTAGTAAACCTAAAAAATAACCTTTTTGAAACGTTTGCTTGCCCAGTGAAGCGCATGTACTGAGTGAGGATTGTTATTGGCTTTGCTTCGGCTGAATCGGGCCCGGGGGGGGGGGGGGGGGTACTCCCTATAATGGGCTATACGGGGATGCTCCGCCCGAAAGGGGTACCTTTTTGAGGCTGGAGGTATTTGAAAGGGTAGGGATTTCACGGGTTGAAGTATATGAAAGGGAAGGGATTTCACGGAGTATAGGAAAAGGTAGGGAAAACACAAGTTGAAGTATAAAAAAGAGTAGGGAAATCTGCCATTTAAGTATATAAAAAACGCCTTTCAAAATACATCAAACAGACGCAAGTAAAGGCTATATGAAAGGGGTACCATTTTCAATGAAAGGTATATGAAAGGGGTACCATTTTCATTGAAAGGTATATGAAAGGGGTACCTTTTTCTGTCCGTTCGGTATGTGAAAGGGTAAGGGTTTGGGCCTTGGGGCGGAACATCCCCGTACAAAACTTTGTTGGGTACCCCCACCCCCCCCGGGGAATCGGGCAAGAATAAGGGCGCTTTCCATTTGTCAGAACTGGCCGGCCGGACTGCTCGGGAATAGTATGCACCCTTTTGATGGACTAGCAGGAACAAGTCTTCAATCAAAGGCCCAGTTCAAACTTCGAACTTCACATGTGCCGAACCTAATGCAAATTAGCAAGAACAATAGATTTTGCTCATTTGCATTAGGTTCGGCACATGTGAAGTTCGACGTTTGAACTGGGCCAAAGGCTCCTAAGAGCGAACTCGTGAATAGAAATGCTAACCCGTAAAGCAATATTGCGATTAGCTTATGTTTTCACACTGACACGGTTCGATGCTTTTTTTTAAATTAAACGTAAGGATTTTTGACGAACGCAAAAAAATCCCAGGAAATCTCTTTCATAATGTTCAGTCCGAAGGAAAAAAAAAAGAAGGGAAAAAAGGAGGGGTGTAGTGTTTATGATGAGAAATAATGACTCCGGAGGTACAAACTCAACTTGTTTAATAATGGCGGAGAAGTAAAACGGTACAAGGGTTAAGAGGGCCTAACATAGGGTTGGCGGGATGCGGGATAAGCCTTTTTTCGCTGCCGGGATGCGGGATGAAAGAAAATTTGAAGGCGGGATGCGGGATGGTTAGAGGTGGGCGGGAAGCGGGAAGTTCGTCATTTTCATGGCGGGACGCGGGAATTCTTGATTTTTCCGGGTGGGAAACGGGATGGATGACGACAATGCACTCGCCGGATATTTCACGATTCCGTGAAGGAAGACAAGTCTGGATGTTTACATAGGTGATTTTTTAACCGTTTCTTCTATCCTGTCTTTCCTTTGAAATCATTTCAGAAGACCTGATCTTTATCAATCCGAATAAGCACCTGTTACGGTGTCGCAATCTTGTCTCAAGGAACTCATTAAAATGCTAAAACAGGAAGTAGCAAGGGGTGACAGGCCGCACAAACAATTCCGTTGTGAAACTTATTTGACACCTTTTATATTTTTCCTAGAAGGAGTGTATCTTTAAAGGATTTGCCTTTTTTTTAAAGATATCATGGGTGGTTCTTTGTAGATTTGTCGTAGCAGTGGTTGGTTCTGTATTATGTACCATTTTGACATTACAATTTGTTTGAGATTTGGCACTGATGGCTGGTATTGTGTCACAAAGGGAAGAATTTCTTTTTGTGTTTTCTCCCCCTGTTTAAGCGTATTTTTCCTTTCTTCGAATTTTATTTTTGATAGAGTTTTCTCTATCGGTTGTATGGAATATGCGGTGTGTGAAGTGCGGAGTGTGAAAAACGCAGGATGTGGAAAACGAGGAGTATTAAAAATGAGGAGTGTGGAAAATGAGGATTACGTATTTCTGTGGAAAAACAAAAAATATAAGGTGAAACTGAACTAAAGAATTCTTTTTCTACATAGCACCTTTTGCAAGTTTTCAGTGAAATTCACAATCTCTTTATAAATGCCGGAATCAGTGTTGTTAGCTCAAAAGAGTTGGTATTTTCATACATGCATACAAAGAAAAACAGCCTGACCCTCTTAACTGCAGATATTTATATTTAAATCATATTGTTATAGCATTTCAGATTGGTGAAAATCCAGCACTCTGTAAATGGATGGCTCAATAAAAAGAAGTCCGTTTAACATTGGGTTTTTGCGCTGAATATGCAAGAAGCTAATTAGGATGATAATAGGTGTTCGTACTTTGATCTCCAGTTTTTACAGTCACCTTGGAGATCACTATTTGATTTATGATCGGAAACAGTTCCTAATAGCGAGTCACCTTCAGTAATTCTTCCAAACACACACATTTTCCATATTCCACTTTCAAGTATTATGTAAAATTGCTCTGAAATTGCAAATTCTCCCTAGTTGCATTTTCCAAACAGCCCTAATTGAAGCAGTGGTAATTGAGCAATCCACGTTGCCCAGACGCTGTGCAAACAATGTCGTCGCAGATTTCGTAACGAAAGAATGCCGGCGCGGCTTCAAAACGTGCTCTGTCTACTCAAAATGCTTCAGAGTTAAGTTCAAAAGGTGGAATGGTATGAAATGTATGCATATATGAAAATACCAACTCTTTTGAGATAACAACTCTGAGGCCCCGTCCACACGTATTCAGATATTTTTGAATTCGCAACTTTTTTGTTGCGGATTGGCCTTCCGTCCACACGTATCCGGCGAATTCGGGCAAATACGATTCGAATACGCTGCGCGTGGACGCGAATATTTTCTAATCCGTAACAAAAAAGTTGCGGATTCAAAAATATCCGGATACGTGTGGACGGGGCCTGAAATTCTACCTCGTGAATTCCACTGAAATTACTATTTATTTATTTATTTATTTAAATTCCGGTATTTATAAAGAGATTGTGAATTTCAAAACTTGCAAAAGTTGCCTTGTACAAAAAAATTAGTTTAGTTTCACCTTATATTTTACGTTTTTGCACAAAAATATGTATTCCACATTTTCCCCACTCCCATTTTCCACACTCCGCGCTTTTCACACTCCGCACTCCGCACTCTACACCCCGCATATTCCATACAACCTTCTCTATCAGATTTCGTGGGTAACCCCTATGTAGTAGGCGTGTTTTGAAATTCGTTTTTTAAATTTGAAATTTTGAAGTTTGGTGTGATGGACGGCCTTTGTCACGGTCCACGCGCTGTTCTCCGATAAAGAAAACTTGGCTCCCGCTTCAACACCTACTCAAAAGCGGATTAATTTACCAAACTAAACTGACTGCTGCTGTTTACCGTAAACAAACACCGAGGTCGTAATGCATTAGCCCGCGGAAATCGCGTCTCGTCTGGAAAAAACTGCAACTTGTCATGCAAAGAAAGTAGTTTGGAAGCGGGATCGGGATGATATGTTCGAAGCAAGCGGGATGGCGGGATGAAAGAAAAAACAGTGGTGGGAAGCGGGATTGGGAAACCCTATTTTAGACCCTCGGTTAAAACTCGCATGCACGAGGTAAGTCACGTGGTTAATAAAGCATTACATCATAACATTCCTTCCTTCTTAAGGAAAATGAAAACGAACGTTGAAAATGTAAACAAAGATTAAAAATACTATCAATGTCACAGTTCGTTTAAAACAGCTCACAGTTCACTAAGGAACTTGCTCTATAAGGCGCTTAGGCGGTCTTCTGTCACGCAGTGGGTAACGTCTCTCTGGAAAGACAGACTGGTCACGTCGATCAGACTTCTTGCACGAACCTGATTTGAAAGATCTCTATGTAGTTCTGAACCTGGTTTCGCTTCCTTGACACGTGGTTGACTCTGGTTGCAGGGTGTTGGTTCGCTATGCGAAATGACTGTCGATTGGGTTGGCGAGTACTCGAGCTCTGCAAACGACTGAGGAACATGCACTTCACAGTCCTCAAGTGGTTTCTGCCACTGGAGGTGGATCTTTGTCCCTGATAGGTCCTTTAACTGATCGATGTGTCGTTTCCAAAAGAACTCTTTCACCAGTACACGATACATCACAGTTCCTAGCTTCGCAACTATCACTCCCTTGACCCAAGGATCTTGACTCTTTCTGTTGTCTTGTACCAAAACAGGATCTAAACAGCAGAAACGTTTACAAAGGCTACTATAAAAATAGAAAGTATATTAAGTTTTTTCTTTCTATTTTTATAGTAGCCTTTGTAAACGTTTCTGCTGTTTATTTTTGTTAACCAATCATATTTAATCTTTCTTTTGAATCATTTTATATCTTGTAACCGTTTTATTCCATTTTTACTTAGCTCTTTGTAGCCCCTGATGAAGGTTAGTTTTGCCTAACCGAAATATTGGGCAATAAAATACCCTTTATAGCTGTCCGATCAGCCTTGCATTTAGTTTTAAGTTTTATTCAATACTGCTGATCCTGATCTACACCAAGATCCGGCTTCACTTCGCCGTGCTGTTTGTCCAAGTGGTCCTTGCTTTATTTGAGAATATATTGTCATGCAATCATGTAACGCAAACAAACTGAAATTCAAAAGTGTGCAGACATTGGCGAGCATTAATGCTCTTTCCATGTATCCGGGTCTCGGATAAAGAGTTGGAATGGACAACAGAACTATCGTCTGTGGTCTAGGTGGAATTTCGAGGCGATCGGAGGGTTTGGAGCGAATTTACGGCTGTGGGAAACGTTTTTACCCGGTACACCAAATAAAATTCACAAGTTTAACACTTCCTTGATTTAATAAACCGCCTTGAGTCTACACAAAAGTTAGAATGTCTCCGCCATGTTTTGAACCACGAGGTCTCTCTCTTTTACATATCACGTGACTTACTTTCCGACCTTTACATATTTGAATTTCGGACAGTACCCTACCTTGGTAAAGGATATATAGAGAGAAAGCAATGGAACTAAAACTCACTGGAAATGCTCTAAATCGCCCCCAAAACCACACAGCTCAGCTACCATAAAGCTAGTGTGCAAACAAAAGCAAAGCCGTATGGTCAAAATCCAAAAATTAATTCCGCGACTACAGCTGCTACTGAGTAACTTTATATGACTCCCATTGACATTAGATAAAAATACTATACACTCTTTGTGACACTGTGGGGACTTTTTCACACAGCATTTTACACACTTGGGTGAGTTGTGGGGACCTTACTACTTTCATGTCAAAAATGCGTTTTACAACAAATCTTAACGTTTGGAGGCAATGTAGTTGTGGGGACCTAGATTTGGTCCCCACAAAGTCAACGGTTCCCATAGTGCTGGTGTGTAAACATATAGAAGTCTCCACAACTAGGTGTATGTAAGAACATACATACATACATTCATACATACATAACTTGATTTGGTAAAGCAGGTTCAAAATGGGTAACTTTACAGCTGACGTGGACCTACTACAAAGTAAAATTACTGTATATATTATAAAAACTAAGAATTTCATAATACAAATAATATTAGTCAACCATATACCTACAAGCTACAATAAAATATATAAATAATGGTTAATAATAATAATAATAATAATAATAATTATAATAATAATCTTGGTCTTTATGATAAGTGACAGAGCAGCCTTTATCAAATTTAATATTATTAATATCTTTCTTCAAAAGTTTAAGTCGGTTTTTAAAAGCTATCTGGATTCGAAAAATGTCTAACCTTATCTGATTAAGATTTCCAAGCAATTGTTCTATAAGAAAAAGTCCTACGGCCAACACTTCGGTACGGGGTCTTTTTACGATAACATTTAAATATTTTCTAAAATAAAAACTAATAGGATTCCTAACAATCTACAGTTGTTAGCAAGTTACAAAAAAGCAGCATTTCAATGCAGCCATGTGCGCTCATATCAAGAGTAGTCCTTGTGTTTCCTCACCAGACTGCGTTTGGGTGGCCTTACACCTACTTGCGGATAACTTTGAGCTCGATCAAAGTAATGCGTTGAAGAAGGCGCTGCTTGGGGGGCAAACGAGCGCTAAGTGAAGTTTACAGTATACCTTCAGGGTGTTTCCAGTGTAACAGCACAGGTAGCCCAAGCTATATGTGTCGTGAACCGTTACGAGCGAAATTATAAGGATTTGTATGAGAAAAACGGTCCATTCTAGGAGCTAAAAAATACGAACAAGATTTCAATAAAAATGGCCTACCTTACTTCGCTTGTGTGTTTCCTTGTCTCCTATGTGGTTTTTAGGGCGATTAAGAGCGTTTCCAGTGAGTTTTAGAGAGAAAGCAATGGAACTAAAACTTAGTGGAAACGCTCTGAATGACCCCAAAAACCACACAGGAGACAAGGAAACACACAGGCGAAGTAAGGTAGGCAATTTTTATTGAAATCTTGTTCGTATTTTTTAGCTCCTAGAATGGACCATTTTTCTCATACAAATCCTTATAATTTCGCTCGTAACGGTTACTGTGACACATATACTTTGGACTACCTGTGGTAACAGCTCTAGCATTTCGAGATAGATAACTTAAATTGAAGCTTACAGAACTGGCTATCAAAATATACTTTTAATTTTCTTATTAAAAGAATCGTCGAATTTTTTACGAAGTCTAAATGCGAGCGTCTGAATCAGCTTTTAAAAGCTACAACTCAAAGCGATTGTACCAAAGGACCCTGTCGATCCGACCAAACACGACCGTGATATGTAGTTCAAGACTTCGTCGTGAATGCGGCCTGCGTTGGGTGGCCAAACGTGCTCGCAAGTGGACGCCAGTTGTTTGCTAGTAACAACAAAAACTATTTCTCATATCAAAGCAAACAAACCGAGAGCATGCAGTCCTTGTGTTCGCTTACCAGATTTGCGTTAGTGTGGCGAAACGGTGAAAACCTTGCACTTACTTGCGGATAAATGTGAACTCCATCAAAGTAATGCGTTAAACAAGACGCTGCTTGGGGGAGGGGGGGGGGGGGGGGGGGGGGGGGAACGAGCACCAAGTGAAGTTTACAGTATACTCTCAGGGGTGTTTCCAGTGTAACAGCTCTAGCGTTTCAAGATAACTCTTAAGATACCTAATCTTGATACATTAAATTAAAGCTAATAGAACTGGCTATCTAAATATTCCTTTGATTTTCTAATAGAGCGAATCGGCGAATTTTTTACGAAGTCAAAATGTGAGCGTCTGAATCAGCTTTTAATAGCTGCAACTCAAAGCGATTATTATATTTTGCTAATTTGAATTGTTCTCGAGTTTCCGGACCCAAACCGGTAAAAAACATTTCTGTAAACAGAACATTTTCCAAATAGGGCTAAAAAAACTGGCGTAATCGCGCGGAAAGTATTTTTTTATTATATGTTAAACGGACACTGTCCCGCCGAAATAGCGTACCACCCCCCCAGGACACTTTGTGATGTCAGTCATGGAGTAGCGTGCCATCCCCCAGGACACTTTATGATGCCAGTCATGGAGTAACGTGCACCCCCCCAGGCATCACCCGGTATGTAGTTGTCTTTCGCGACATGTACTTACAGTGCCCAGTTTCTTGATGCGCAGCATAATTATTTGCATATACAGAACCAGTTGGTTGTAATTGGTCAACAGATTAAGCTTTGGGAATACTCTAGTCTCTAGTCTCTAGGCAGATTCAACTACTGTCAATTACACATTTTGACGCGTGATGTAAATCCCAAGGTGTGATAAAGTTAACAATCGTGCTGTAATTAAAGGCGGGCCGCGCTCTTTTCTAAGCATTTTGTCAACAAATTCGTGTGCGGCAAGATTTTATTTTTTTTTCGAATCTTTAGATTCGCAATGGTTAGAGCGCGATGGCAAAAACATTTTCCGCAGAACATGGTTTTCAGTTAAAAGCGTTGCCAAATAGCGAGCGGGATGCGCGGGTCAGTCGCTTGTTCGTTACGCCTTTTTACTCGCGCTCTTTACAGAACTTTAATATGACGGACGACTGAAGAGGCTCGAAGACCGAAATTTATTATCAAACTACCGCGTTTAAACAGTGTTTAGATCGTTTTAAAGTTATTTTAAGTGCGTCGAATGTCTATAAAAGACGTGATGTCCTATTCTTCTCGCTCTTTACAGAGCGTTTTGTCAACAAATTCGTGTGCGGCAAGATTTTCATTTTGACTCGTTAGATTCGCAATGGTCAGAGTACGATGGCAAAAACATTTTCCTCAGAACGTGGTTTTCAGTTAAAAGCGTTGCCAAATAGCGAGCGTGAATCACGGGTCACTCACTTGTACGTTGCGCTTTGTTTCTCGTGCTCTTTACAAAGCGTTTTGCAGTCCAGATCTAGACGCGCTCTTTTAGTTGATCGATTAACGTAGTTCAGACCTAGAGTATATTAACTGAGGTTTTAAAAAATAATATAGGCCTTTCTATTTGCCGGACAATGAGAAATGTGAAATAAATGATGGCTTCTCTTTGAAATCCTAACTTGAACAAGCAAAAAGCAAGCGCCCGCCTCTCACGACTGAGGGAACATTGTTTGTGTTGAGATAATTATTCAAATTTGAATCCTTTTGCCGGTCTCGTGGGAGTTCGTAGGAAGACATTTTGGAGCGCCATTTTTAGTTTACGGAACACCTTCTAGTAAATAGCGCTTTGATACTATTTCTACGCATCGTATTAAATCCAAACTTCGCCAATCTTTTGTTTAGACATGAGGCTAACATTTCCAGGGTAAACCTTAGTTAGCAAGTCCTTTCTTGAAGAGAAAGACCATCCTGAATATCAATGCGGTGTTTCTTCCACACTGAAATCAGCGAGAAAAACGAATTTTAGAACGAGATTCGATAGTAGTTGTCCAAATCTCAGGGAAATAAAAAGGGTCTAAAATGATTCCTTAACACCTCTTCTGAAAAAGTCGGGGTGAACCTAACCGCCAAAGTACTTAGTCTCTTTGTTATGGAGTAAAAGATACACCTTGTTTCACCATTTAGCCCCATTTTCTTTGTAATTTGGCTCTTTTGTCAGACGAAAGCTTTTCAAATTTAGCGCTCTGGGGGCCCGTTTCTCTAAACTCCCGGTAACTTTTCGGGCCCGAAGCCAAATATTGAAATCAAAATCTAAAGAATAAAAGTGCGGGTCCTAGCGAACAAACCAGTCTATTTTGTTTTTCTAATTGATAGTTTTATCGTATTATCTGCAAAACTTTTGAAACCTCGATCTTCAATGAAAATAAAACAGCTTTCCGGCCCGGTAATTACCGGGCCTATCAAGAAACGGCCCCCAGGACCGTAAGAAGGTCCCGGATATGTCGCGGCATTCTCGGCGATGACACTTCGTAATGCCAGTCATGGAGTAGCGTGCCACCCCCAGGACACTTTGTGATGCCAGTCATGGAGTAGCGTGCACCGCCCAGGACACTTTGTGATGCCAGTCATGGAGTAGCGTGCACCCCCCGAGGACACTTTGTGATGCCAGTCATGGAGTAGCGTGCACCCCTCCAGGACACTTTGTGATGTCAGTCATGGAGTGGTGTACCACCCCCCCAGGACACTTCGTGATGCTAGTCATGGAGTAGCGAGCACCCTCAGGACACTTTGTGATGCCAGTCATGGAGTAGCGTACCACCCCCCAGGACACTTTGTGATGCCAGTCATGGAGTAGCGTACCACCCCCCCAGGACACTTTGTGATGCCAGTCATGGAGCAGCGTGCACTTTCGAAGCATCGCCCGGTATGCCATTGTCTTTAGCGACATGTACTTGCAGTGCCCAGTTTCTTGATGCGCAGCATAATTATTTGCATATACAGAACCAGTCGATTGTAATTGGTCAACAGATTAACCTTTGGGAATACTTCAGTCTCTGGTCTTTTGGCAGATTCAACTGCTGTCAATTACACGGTTTGATGCGTGATATAAATCCCAAGGTGTGATAAAGTTACCAATCGTGCTGTAATTAAAGGCGGGCCGCGCTCTTTTCTAAGCATTTTGTCAACAAATTCGTGTGCGGCAAGATTTTTTTCTTTTTGAACTCTTTAGATTTGCAATGGTTAGAGCGCGATGGCAAAAAGTTTTCCGCAGAATATGGTTTTCAGTTAAAAGCGTTGCCAAATAGCGAGCGCGATGCGCGGGTTAGTCGCTTGTTCGTTACGCCTTTTTACTCGCGCTCTTTACAGAACTTTAATATTGCGGACGACTGAAGAGGCTCGAAGACCGAAATTTATTATCAAACTACCGTGTTTTAACAGTGTTTAGATCGTTTTAAAGTTATTTTAAGTGCGTCGAATGTCTATAAAAGACGTGATGTCCTATTCTTCTCGCTCTTTACAGAGCGTTTTGTCAACAAATTCGTGTGCGGCAAGATTTTCATTTTGACTCGTTAGATTCGCAATGGTCAGAGTACGATGGCAAAAACATTTTCCTCAGAACGTGGTTTTCAGTTAAAAGCGTTGCCAAATAGCGAGCGTGAATCACGGGTCACTCACTTGTACTTTGCGCTTTGTTTCTCGTGCTCTTTCTTAGCGTTTTGCAGTCCAGATCTATACGCGCTCTTTTAGTTGATCGATTAACGTAGTTCAGACCTAGAGTATATTAACTGAGGTTTTAAAAAATAATATAGGCCTTTCTATTTGCCGGACAATGAGAAATGTGAAATAAATGATGGCTTCTCTTTGAAATCCTAACTTGAACAAGCAAAAAGCAAGCGCCCGCCTCTCACGACTGAGGGAACATTGTTTGTGTTGAGATAATTATTCAAATTTGAATCCTTTTGCCGGTCTCGTGGGAGTTCGTAGGAAGACATTTTGGAGCGCCATTTTTAGTTTACGGAACACCTTCTAGAAAATAGCGCTTTGATACTATTTCCACGCATCGTATTAAATCCAAACTTCGCCAATCTTTTGTTTAGACATGAGGCTAACATTTCCAGGGTGAACCTTAGTTAGCAAGTCCTTTCTTGAAGAGAAAGACCATCCTGAATATCAATGCGGTGTTTCTTCCACACTGAAATCAGTGAAAAAAAAAACGAATTTTAGAACGCGATTCTTTGTAATTTGGCTCTTTTGTCAGACGTAAGCTTTTCAAATTTAGCGCTCAGGGGGCCGTTTCTCGAAAGACCCGTTAATTACCGGGCCCGGAAAGCTGTTTTATTTTCATTGAAGATCGAGGTTTCAAAAGTTTTGCAGAGAATACGATAAAACTATCAGTTAGCAAATCAAAATGGACTGGTTTGTTCGCTACGATCCGCGCTTTTAATCTTTAAATTTTGATTTCAATATTTGGCTTCGGGCCCGAAAAGTTACCGGGAGTTTCGAGAAACGGGCCCCTTGACCGTAAGAAGGTCCTGGATATGTCATTCTCGGCGATGACAAAATTTCGCTCAGCTTTAATATTCACGCCACGTTATAACGCCAAATGCCACCAAATATACAACTAAGTTGGATAAAAAGATCTATAGAGCAAAAAACAAAGCAGTAGTTTTGCGATGAAGTGCGGGATTGCAAGGATTGAAGTGGCGTTAAGTGGAATACGGATGAAATTTGATTTATTGACAGGCGGTCAAGCATTCAAACTTGCCATTCTTGTGAAACGCAAATTTTGACTTTTCTAGCCGTTCAAGTTTTGTTTGTTTAGTTCATGTTTCCTTGCTCTTTATTACTTTTGGCGATGGTTTCGCTTCCAATTTCAAGATAATAAATCACGAAGACACGATATCAGTTTCAGCCGGGACAGTGTCCCTTCAACCTAGCTGTTGTCCATATTTGAGGAAAAATCAAACAAATTCCCTTTCAGTTCAGTGTAGCTCTTCAAAGTGTCCCCTACAAACCAAACATTCATTTTGAGCGTTTAAAAAAATATCTCGCGTCATGAACAGACGTCATACCGTCATTTCTCGGTCAATTTTCACTATTTTTTAATAATTTTATTTTGGATGAAACATCACTCTGAAACCTTTATTTTGAACCAGAAAACCGAGTTTCCAGAAAATAATCGATCTGAAGGTACTCTGTAACTTTAAACCACGAACTGAGACGACTCAAAAGACGCGACCAAGGATGCGGGAGTCAGGCTGGAAGGCACTATCTACACTGACATGGTATACGGTATACGATACCCGAATGTTCAAGGGCTTAAATCTAGGATTTTGTTACTAACCATTCCTTGTTATTTTGAAAAATTGTGCACGAGAAAATGGTTTTGTTCAAGGGTTTGAAACAAGGTGGCTCCAAGTAGTTTTCTTTGGGTCGCACTTCCCTTTTCGAATGCGCTTATACATAATCTTACTTTAGCTCATTGGATCTGAATTTGATACCAGATGTTAGGCTTGGATAAAGGTTTTGGATGATGCTCTTTTTATGCTAATCAGCGTTTCCATAGAAACGGTAAACAAATATGGCGAAAAATGGTTTTTCCTAATTATCTTTCGATTTTGGAGCTACCCACGATAAGCGAATAAATGCGCTATAATCTACACAGTGTAGCACACTAATTCGGAAAATTTCAAACAAATTAAACTGTTCGATTTTGAATAAATCCGGATGAAACATTTTTAACACGTGTTTTTTCATGTTTGAAATATAAGCGGTCAAAACATTCCATAGGTCTCACAAATTATCATTAAATTACCACAGAAAGTTTCCTCAGATTTCCATTATTACTCCCTGCAAATAGCTCTGACTAACTCCACGGCAGTAAAGAGATCGAGCTTTTTATTCAAATGTAGTTTTTTTTTTTTACGTTTTCACTCTTTTTAAACTGCATTTGAATGATAACCTCGGTTTTTCTATCTGAGGCAGTTGCCGGGACAAAGCCTCTTTCAAATAAAAACGGAATATCGGTTATTGTTGGTTGTGGTTCAGCCAGGAATCAAATCTGCATCTCCGGATCAGGCGATTGCGTGCTCTCAAGCAATAATTCCGTAACTTAATATGTGTTCGCTTTCTTGCCGGGTGGAAAGGATAGCGTCAATTACATGTCAGAGTTTTTTATTTCAATTTCATCAGTTTTTAGAGCCCTTAATTTCGCCTTTGGTGAGGCTACACCGATACGGCCAGGACCATACGGCCATGACAGGACAGATGCACAGCATCCCACACAAAAGTTTACTCGCTTTTCACAAGTTTTTTGCCGGGGTGTTCATCGAAGAAGACTGAGAACGATTTATTTCCTTTGTGGTACGTTACATGCATCTTACACGAAAGGTATAGTCACAATTTCAAGATGGCGGACGTTGATAGTTCGTCAACCGAAAACAAGCAGGATGAAGGCGCTAATCCTGACATGCCTCCACCTTCTCTTCTATTAAAACCTCCCGAGAAAGCTAAACGCGACAATGAAGGATTAAAAGCGAAGCCTCTGACGAAGGAAAAGAAGGAAACGGCAGCGGAATTGCCTTACAAAGTTCCATCTTGGAGTGGAATCCCTGATGATTTGTACAGCTTAGAAGTATTAAAGAACGGATGTATTATCTCTAACATTGATCTCACCAGTAAACCGTTTTATGTGTTTGGAAGGCTTCCTAACTGTGATGTTAGTTTAGAGCATCCCTCGGTGTCCAGGTATCACGCAGTTATTCAATACAAGACAAGCGACAGTTCAAACAGCGAGAAAGGTTTTTACATTTATGATCTAGGAAGCACACATGGGACTACTGTAAACAAGTCTCAGCTTGAACCTAAACGCTACTATCGGCTGCGTGTTGGATATGTGTTTAAGTTTGGGGGAAGTTCAAGGTTATTTATTCTTCAGGTTAGAAAATTACTTGATAGCTACTACAGAATACGTGGCTACTTTTCAGATGTATCACTGAAGTGACTCTGCGGCTCTTCAGTGAAGGAAAACAATCTAAAATCAAATTTATCTAGAAACAGGAAACTAGCAACTAATTTGGGGGTCTTGACGAGAATGGGTACTCAAAACTCAGACTTCTGATGAAGGACTGGGACTGGTATTTATTTAACTTAACTTAATTCTCTCTGCCTCAGGGGCCAGTTGCATAAAACTTAACGCCTTAACGACAAACGTTCAGCCCAGTCAAAGTCAGACATTAGCAGTTATGTCCGATGTTAAGTTTTATGCAACTGGCCCCAGGAGGTGCATAAAGCCTCACTGTCTGACCAACCTTCCCTGTTTTGCACTGTCTCTGGCTTCATTCCAGCCCTGCATCTCATTGCCTTGGGATTCTCCTTGGCCACTTTTTTTTCCATCTCTGCCATAGTCATCACATAATTTCCAACATCCCATGTTAGTCTGTTGCTTGGCAACTACTATGGGCCCTATCTGCCTTTGACCCAAGACCATTATCTCAGCCCCAACAGCAGTACCCCCAGGTTGGGTTGTATCATTGTCAATTATTTTGGTTTCTGTAACAGCAGGTTTCTTAGCCCTGTGCCCAACCACCAGCCTGAAGGACCAGTGCATCACACTTAGTCTGTTGCCTAGACTCTTCAACCCACCATGCTTAAGTGATCCTACTAGGTCACTATGTTCTCACCAGCGTAGCTCTTGGGGTCATTGAGTCAAATGAGATCCACACACAAGCACCCTGACCACTACAACATGTATATGTACAAGGTCAGGACAATTCCTCGGGGGTAGTAGGAGATTTTCTGATCCGTTTGAACAGTGATGGTACCAACACTGATTGGTTGCATTATTTTCTCTGCTTGATGCAAATATTATGCACTTATTGACTGAGTGGGAGGGCCAGACGGGAAAATATTTGGCTCGAGGTCATGGCATACAGACTGAGCACAGCGAGGTCTGTGCGGCATGACCGAGAGCCAAATATTTTCCCATCCGGCCCGACCTAACTCAATATGACAAGAAAGTACAAGTCAGAATAGTTGTGCAGTTCAAGGTCGCTTGAACTCGAGCGGGGCCGGACGGCTTTTTCCAGACTGGCTAACGTCAACCTATTCGGCGTCCCTCACGTCACCTTATGATTCTATTTTCTGTAGGATTGCGTCAGTGGCGCCGTACGGTCATATTATAAGTTCTTTTTATTTCTCCAGGGACCTGAAGATCCTGAAGAAGCTGATTCAGACATAGCTCCAACAGAACAAGCTGCACCCAGAAGTAGTGAAGTGGGGCGTGTAATGACAGAAGAGGAATATGAAAAATGGAAGAAAGAAAGGGAGGGAGGAAAAGAAGATGAACAGGACACAGGAATAGATTGGGGGATGGGTGAGATGAAGTTTCGTTAATAATATTTAACTTGTTCACTCCCGAAATTGAACATCTTTTTGTATATATAGTACATTGTATGGATGAAACTTCTAATGAAAGCTAGTGAGCAGTTCTTTCCTGTGATGTTGTTTATTATATTATGCAAAGTGTTTTAACTTTTGAGTCTTGGGATGAAATCCTAAAGTGTGACCATTCAAATGAAAGCTATTGAGCAGTACTTTCGTGTCGTACTGTTTATTATGCTGTACAAGGTGGTTCTAACTTTTGATTCTGTGGATGAAATCCTAAAGTGTGACCATTGAAATGAAAGCTATCCATGAGTCTTTTGTAATGTTTATTTATATTTTCATTTATTCTTTAATTAATTTTTTTATTTCCAATATTTTACTTGGTGTTATTGAGCCTTTCCATGATAAATTTATCGTCACCATCATCATTGTGCGTTATTATTAATTTTATTGTGTGTTTTTAGGAGAAGATGCTGTCGAGGAGCCTGCTTATCCACCTGATTTTGGAGACATTGACAACAATCCTGAAGAGCATCACTTTAAGGATCCTAAAAAAACTCTGAGAGGATTCTTTGAGAGAGAAGGTGAGATGTTTTTTTTTGGGCTACATGTATAACTTATGGATGGAATGTAATGAAGATGAGCATGTTTATGACTTATTCTTAAGGGACAATGTCATCAGTTCTTAGTATCACTTTGAAAAGTAAAAAAAAAAACATTATTACAGCATTTGAAACAGTAGAAATGCTTTTGGAGTTCTATGTTAACATGGAGCTTGATTCCAAGGTATATGACTACTAGTTAATAAGCTTTTCTGCTGTTTCAAATCCTGTAAAAACAGCAGATTCTTCTTCCTAGGGTCCCACAATAAATGAAGAAGATCATGTAGATCTTTTGTTTGAAATTTCTTCTAAAATGCTTAAACTTGAAAAAAAAAAGCCTAAAAATGCAGATAGGCCCATTTTGCACACAACCCTTCAATTTATTTAGCAGAGGCACGGTGGTCTAGTGGTTAACAAGCTGGACTTTCAACCTGAAGGTCGGTGGTTCAAGCCTGGTCTCTGCCGTCGTGTTGTTTCCTTAGACAAGAAACTTTCCTCCACGTTGTCTGTCTCCACCCAGGTGTATAAATGGGTACCGGCGACAAAATGCTGGGGGTAACCCTGTGATGGACAAGCATCCCATCCAGGGGGGAGTAGCAATACTCCTAGTTGCTTCATGCTACAGAAACTGGGTTCAGCTCCGGCCGTGTGGGCCATCCGTGGCTCGTGTGCGACTTTACCCCCTTCAATTTATTGGCAATAATTGAAGGGGTGCAATTGGAGCAAAACCCTTAGTGACTTTTGATGTAACATCAAATTCTCCCTATGGTTTACAAGGGAATACAAGGCAATTTGGAAGGAGAATCTAGCAGTTTATCAGAAGTCACTTAAGGCTTTTTTCCAGGCAACCCTTCAATTGACCTATGTTTATTTGTTAATTATTGTTCATAGGGCTGGAGTTGGAGTATGATGTTGAAGAGAAGGGGCCAGGTCATGCTAGAGTATATCACTGTAAAGTGAAGTAAGTTTAATATTCACACCTGAATGATACATGTACAATGTATGTGGCTTGAGGTGCTGTGTTTAAGTAATGGTCAGGGATTGTCAAAAACCAGGTACATTTTCACTGTACTTTTTAGTAAACAAATTTCTCAGCCCTGATAAAAGTTGAAGCTCTCATAAGTGGACATTCCCTTGGAAAGCAAGAAAAGTGTCTGCAACTGGAGCTGGCCACTTTAAAATAGATATTAGATAGATTATAAAAGCTACAAATAAATAAAATACAGGCCGTGGAATGATTCTTGTAGCTTACAGTTAACAGAGCTTACAAAGCTAATTATTACAAGAGTTCAAAAGGAGTTTTGTCAAGGTGACTGTAAGTGGAGCTGTCCACTAACAAGAGCTTTGACTGTAATTAAGTTTGGAATATTTATATTTGTATATTCTCTGCACTCAAAAATCTTCATTTTTGTTTGCCTTGCAGACTTCCTATTGATGGTGCCAATGGAGAGCCACTTTATGCCGAAGCTGCAGTCACTGGAAGGAAGAAAGAGGCAGTGCTTGAATGTGCTCTGGAAGCTTGTAGAATGTTAGATGCTGCAGGGGTTCTCAGACGATCCTCACATGGTAAATAATTTATGTTTTACTTAGTACAGAGTTTGATACAAGTTACATGTGCCTTTGTGGAAGTGTGGTGGTATAATGGTTTGTGTGTTCGACTGTCAAGATGTAGGTCAGAGGTTTGAGGCCCGGTTCATCCATTCTGTTAATTGTTTCCTGTAATATTGCTCCACATTGTCTCTCTCCACCCAGGTGTATTTAAAAGGGTATTTATTGACATAAACTGCTGGATTCACCTTGCAGTAGACTCATCCCATCCAGGTATAGGGTGGGGGGGGGGGGGGGGGGGTTAGAGGTTGGTTGGTTCTTCATGCTACAGAAACTCCAGCTGTGTGGGTTTCCTGTGGCTTATGATCTGACTTGACCTTAAATGCCTTGGAAGTAAATTGAATTGATAATTTAAAGTGTCTGCTTTTTCATGTGAATAAAATTCAGATTCTTGCATTGATCTGATTTGTGTTAATTTTATCTTAGAAAGTAAAAAGCACAAGGAAAAGAATTGGGAAGAAAATGACTTTTATGACAGTGATGAAGACTCATTCTTGGATAGGACTGGATCAGGTTGGTTACTAAATAAAACTATCTATAACCACAGAACTTTGAGTTTAATTCAACATTTGCCATGCATCTCACATGTATGGTCAATTCTCTCAAAGCAGAGACATGGCTGGGTGGTTACGGCCAAATTTCAACAACTGTTTGCCTGTAACTTTAAGGTGGACACAGACAGTGGACACTATTGGAACAAAATTTTATCTATAAAAATGCAGATACATTTTGTGCAAATTTGACCAATAATCACAAACTGATTTTATTGTTTCAAAACAGGAACTGTTTATTGGCAATGTAGTTTCTGAACAACAAATCACAGAATCACATACTGTACACGTGGTACAACCAGTACTTCTACAACACAGATTGCTTTCATTTTTTCAGAAAGTGTAGTGAATCGGTAAAGAAAACAATCTATAAAAAGCAAAATCAGGAATTACTGACCATCCAAGCGAGTTAAATCCAGGCAAAGTTAGCGGCGTGCAATCATGACTATTAGCTCTCTACTGGCTAGATTTCTGCGAGTCCTCAATATATGACACGCTGCAATGTTGCGACATGAAAATCTGTTACTAAGTAACCTTAACTCTTCCTTTCAATTGGTTTTATTAATATTTACAAATAAGTCAATACTAAGTTATTTTTGTTAATCCCTTTAGTTGAGAAGAAGAGAATCCAAAGGATGAAGCGTGCTGGTAAAGATAAACCAACCATGGAAACTTATGAGTCTTTGGTGAGTTATGATGCATTTTTTTTTGAAAATTTATTTTAATAATATTGATATTTGCATGAAATGACGAATAGTTAAAAACCTCAGAAAGTAAATACCAGCTTATTGTAAATTACATGAAATTTTCCCAACACTTTTATTTCACAAGTTTGGATTGTGCATGTATATTGTAGTTTAAAATGATTTTTAGGTCACAATAATTTCAAACTACTGGTAGTTTGTTTTTTGTTCCAGTTTTAAAATCATATCCTAGAAAAAAGAAAAGTTAAAATCAAACTAGTTTAAATAATTTTAACCTAAAATAATTCTAAACTACAAAATAATTAAAATATATTTCATGGGGATCAAATTTTGCTTTATATGTAAAAATAATTACTTAATAATATTATTGATTGATGGCTTGTTGATTCATACGCATGCTAGTTGTTAGTAATATATGGTGACTAATCTGTGTGCATTCTATAAAATAAGATAATTAATTTTATTTTTAATATATTAATATATTATTTTTTGTAGACATTAAAGCTTCGGGCATTGGACAGTGAAATTCATGACCATGAAAACCAACTGCAGCAAGATGAGGCTGGTTAGTTCAATTTGAACTGCATCCCCTTTGCACTTATTAAGTCACAGGCATTATAAATTTATGTAGGGAATTTGATTTGTTCTTGTTGTCATTCTTTAGCAAGGAGTGGATCAAACTCTGAAGGCACTGACTCTTTGGACGATTACATGAGCTCCCTTGGGACATCCATCGACAAGACAACCAGATCACAGATCAGAAGAAAAGTATTTGAACTGAAAAAGGTGTATTGCTTTAGACATGCATGTTTAAGTATTAAATGTAGATGGAAGGAAGTTTAGTCAGGGAACTGGGAAGAAGGGAGATTAAAGTCAGAGTTGAGCAAGGGAGTAGAGGGGAGAGGCAGGTGAGGGAGTTGTGGGGAAGGGAGAGAGGGGATAGGGGAGGGAGAAGGGAGGGTAGGGTAGGGTAGATGGAAGTACAGGGAAATGGGAAGAAGGGAGATTAAAGTCAGAGTTGAGCAAGGGAGTGGAGAGGAGATGCAGGTAGGAGAGTTTCAGGGAAACAACAGGGGGAGGGAGAAGGGAGGGGAGGGAAATTCAAGTAAGAGTTGAGAGATGAGGTAAGGAGGGTAGTATAAGGAAAAAGAACTGAGGGAGGAGAAGGCAAAAAAGAGGCAGAATAGGGAGGGAAAGACTGTGAAGAGGGGTAGGGTAGGGTATGGAGATGAAGGTCAGAGTTGAGAGAAGAAGGTCTGAGGGTAGTGAAAGGAGAGGGACCTGGGAGGGGAGGGAGAGAGGAGGGACAGGAAGCCCTGTGAGGGACAAGAAGAATGAAGGTAAGATGGAGATGAAGCTAGGGAAAGGTAGAATAAGAACTGAAAGAATGAAAGAAGGAAAGAGGGAGTAAAAGATATGGAAGAGGGAAAGAAAGGATAAGAAGTGAGAACAAGAAGGAACTGGGAGAGGAGAAAAAAAGAGGAAGAAGAGAAAGGGAAAGAATATGAAGAGGCAACAGACAGTTTCATGTGTTGTCTTCCTTCTGCTATACCTATTATTCAGTATGTCTGGTCATTTCTCTTTAAGGAAAGACAAAGGCTTGTTAAACTTTTGAATGTTGCTAAACCTGCAAGTCTCCCTCCAGTTGCAGAGTAAGTGATATCAAACTCTTATTAATAATTATTTATTGATTTTTTATAGATTGAATTTTCAATAGTTTTAAATTTAATTCTTTATCTAGTATTCTAGACACAAAATGCATCATCTTCACTAACATTTGAAAAAAATTTTTTTTCCATTTTACCCAGATCAACTTCAGCTGAGTCCCTTTTAAAAAATGGTAATAGTTAATATAAGTATACATGTATATTAATGGGAAGGCATGTTAATCATAATAATGCATGGTAAGCTTGTCATACAGTTGATATGGGGGCTAACATTGAGGTCTGGTCTCAGCTCCTCACACTTTTGAAAGTAAACAGACAAATTAAATGGAGGTTGTATGTAGTACATAGAAATTATAGCACCCAGAAGACTCCCGTGTAATAATAACAGGGATGCAAGCCGTATGTCTCCCCAGTTTTAGTACCTTTTAGGGTGTTAAGTTTCAAAATCTTAATGTTGTTAGATATGCTATCTATCATGGTACCTTTTAGAGTGTTTAGTTTCAAAATGTCCTTTGTTGTATATTAAGCTATCATGGCACCTTTTAGAGAAAAGAAAATTTGTCATTAATTTCAAAATCTTAAGCAGTTTATGTAAAACTTTTTGATTTTCAATTGAACAGACTCTATGGACAATAATACTTAACAGTAATTTATTATTACTGTGCAATATATCAGAACCTGTATCAAGCAGACACCCTGTATTAAGCGGACACTGGCAAAAGTCCAGAGGGTGTCCGCTTAAAACAGGTTTGACTGTAGTTATGTCCCAGTTATTTAAAAATGTTTTTGAATTATTATTCATGAAGAGCTCTCCTTTTTTTCTTCCTTGCATAATTATTTACAGTAGATGAGGTGGCAAGAAGCCCAGAGTCTGACAGTAAAACAATTGATTCAGTGTCAGTCATAACGGTGGATAAGAATACAGACTCTCGGCATGAACCTGCAGCTGTGTTAGAAGAGGAAGAAAAAGAAGAAGAAAAAGTGAAAACAAATAAATGCTCTTCCAAGGACAGCTCAGCTCCCCCTAAAGTCAGTGATAAAAATATAACAAATCTCCCAGAAAGAAAACAAGAATTTGCTGTTCCTACTCCACCCACTTTACCCAGTAGAAAAAATAAAAGACAAAGTAAAATGCTGGCAGAGGAGTTATCGCATGATAAAGAGACTGAAAGCAATGAAAGAACAGAAAATTCTTTACAAGCAGATGAAGAAAAGCAACAAGGAAGAAAAAGAGTTGGAACAGATACATCGGCAGATGTGCAGGAGGAATTAATTGAAAAAACACAAGAAAATGTGAGTTTTACAGGGGGTGACAACTCTAAGAAGGCCTGTTTCGGGAGAAAAAAAAAATTCTTCCGGGAATCTGAAGATTTTGCCGGGAATCGGGAGACTCGAAAAATTTTCGGGGAAACACGAGATAATGTTGTTAAAATTTCGGGAAGTTTGAAATTTTTGCGAGAATGTCTCCGAAAAAATCGGGAAGATATTCCAAATTTTCGGGACAACTTTCAGTTCCACACAGTATTGCTCAAACAGCGTTTGTTAGAGTTGTCACCCCCCGTAGTTTTTCTGGTTTCTGTTAATGTCTAAAATTTGCTGATATCAACCTTCCACCTCAGGGATCTTCTTACCACTCTCTATATTCCATAGGCAACCCAAGCAAGTAGTGTGACACATGTGACGTGATGTGTGGCTTGCATTGTGCAGTGCATTTACCAATGTTTTTTTTTTTAATTTTATTATTTATAGAATGGCAGCCCAAAGAAAACGAAAAAGCGAAAATATGGTGTTCCTTCTCAATGGGAAGCTATCAGTGATCCAAATTATGCTGCGTGGATGCCCCCTGAAGGTGTGAGCTTTTCGTCAGCTTATCAGCTATATATACTGCAGTCTACCAAAAATTAATATTTAAAATTCAATAACTTTTCCAAATTTCATTTTGTAAAATATTGAAAGACATGAAATAACGTTGCTCTGTAGAAGGGTTACAGCCATGCTCCGTCACACATGACCAGTATTTTTGAAAATTTCAATGGAGTTTTCAAGTTTACGTGTCTGTTTTGTAAATTCATTCTGAGATTCGTAATTCCCATGAGAATTTTACAGCATCTTCAGAAACAAACACTTACTGCAACAAAATATCATTTTATATGAAAATTATGTTACATATCTGAACAATATTAGGTTTTTTATGTGTGAAGTGAAGTTATTTTTCCTGTTAATTCGTGCCTTTCAAAGTGTTTTCCAGAGAGATGTTTAAGGTTTCATTCAAATCTTGGACGTTACAAAGAAATATTCAAATGTTCATTTCAGTCTTGTGGATTCCTGGTCATGCGTGACGGAGCATGGCTGTAAGTCTTCATGAGCCTAGTGACTCACAACTGCTGGAGCTAACCCAGTTTCTGTAGCCTGAAGCAACTTAGAGTATGGCTTCTTCCCCTTGGATGGGATACTAGTCCATCACAAGATTACCCCCTGGCATTGTGTTGCCAGTACCCATTTATACACCTGGGTCAAGAGAGTCAATGTGGAACAAAGTTTCTTGTCTAAGGAAACAACACAACGGCAGAGACCAGGCTTGAATCACCGACCTTCAGGTTGAAAGTCAACTGCACTATTTCTGTGCCTTCACTCAATAGAAAAGTACTGCTTAAGTTTCACATCACAAGATTTCATTCACAAAGTTCAATGTCAGAACCACTCCCAAGAGTGCCAAAAATCAAATTCAAGAAAAATCCCAAATTTTATTTTGAAAAATATTGAAAAATGAATGGTACCATGAATAAGTACTGCCAAAGAGGTTTCATTTGAATGGTCACACCATAGGATTTTGTCCACAGACTCAACAGTTAGAAAAAAATGGTACCATGCAAAAGTACTGCTGAAGAGGTTTAATTTGAATGGTCACACCATAGGATTTTGTCCACAGACTCAAAAGTTAGAACAAATGATACCATGCAAAAGTACTGCTGAAGAGGTTTCATTTGAATGGTCACACCATAGGATTTCGTCCACAGACTCAAAAGTTAGAACAAATGGTACCATGCAAAAGTACTACTGAAGAGGTTTCATTTGAATGGTCACACCATAGGATTTCATCAACAGACTCAAAAGTTAGAACAAATGGCACCATGCAAAAGTACTGCTGAAGAGGTTACATTTGAATGGTCACATCATAGGATTTCATCAACAGACTCAAAAGTTAGAATAGATGGTACAATGCAAAAGTACTGCTGAAGAGGTTTCATTTGAATGGTCACACCATAGGATTTTGTCCACAGACTCAAAAGTTAGAACAAATGGTACCATGCAAAAGTACTGCTGAAGATGTTTCATTTGAATGGTCGCACCATAGGATTTTGTCCACAGACTCAAAAGTTAGAATAGATGGTACCATGCAAAAGTACTGCTGAAGAGGTTTCATTTGAATGGTCACACCATAGGATTTCATTGACAGACTCAAAAGTTGGAACAAATGGTACTATGCAAAAGTATTGCCGAAGAGGTTTCATTTGAATGGTCACACTATAGGATTTTGTCCACAGACTCAAAAGTTAGAACAAATGGTACCATGCAAAAGTACTGCTGAAGAGGTTTCATTTGAATGGTCAAACTATAGGATTTTGTCCACAGACTCAAAAGTTAGAACAAATGGTACCATGCAAAAGTACTGTTGAAGAGGTTTCATTTGAATGGTCACACTATAGGATAGGACTCAAAAGTTAGAGAACTATACTACATCTCTGGGATTGAAAGGGTTAAAGATTTAATGTTGTTTGTTCAGGATGTAAGGAGAAATCAGTTGTTGATCACTCTTGATATTTAATCCTTGTGTGTTATTCTTTATTTTCAGGTCAGACAGGAGATGGAAAAACACATCTGAATGAAAAGTTTGGTTACTAGCGAAAGCAATCTTACTGCCTAAAGCTAATGCGATTTATACACTCAGGGTTGAGTGATTTTGATAAAAAAAATACTCTGCAAGCAAAATCTTTTGTTAAAAAAATGTCTGCAAAAGTCCAACTTGACACTTTGTTCTTTGTCCAAAAAGTGCCTGTAGCCATACAGCTAAAGGAAAAAAAAAATGACAATGGACAAGAACAGCCAACCCCCTCAAAAGTCTAACAGTTTGTCCCTAACGTGGGTCCATTTGTATGACAAGTCGTTTATTCAAGGAAATGGGCTATTCAGCTTGTGATCTGGAAATGGCCTGCAGTACACACTACAGTGTACATCAATAATTCTTTTAAAGTTACATGAATAAATTGTACCACATCACTCAGTCCTGTTACTGTTATATTGCCTTGTTGATCATTTTACAAAAGCACAGAGTTTACCCTGGGGGTGGGGGCTCCCATGTAAAAATGAAAGGTGATCATTCCAGGGGGGGGAGGGGGGTACTCTGTATATTTTTGGGTGAGGGTGTGCTACTCTGAAACTCATACCCTATACTAGAATAGACTGATGATTTTTTTTTTCTGCTGTTTCTCTTCAGAGTTTCATTCCTATTCTAGACTTAATTCTTCATATCACAAGAGTTCCCCGCACTCTTTTCTTTTTACCTCTACCCAGCCTCTGCGCATTTTTTGCCAAGCGTGACTTGGAGGCCTCTGCGGAGGAGAGAGCCACTGATTAGTTTCCCGGCAAATGAAACCCTATTCTAGAACAAACCTTTCTGATTTCTATACCCTATCCCAGACTAAACTGCTTACTGCATGAAAACCATACCTATATAGCTTATGTATGAGAGTATACCCCCCCCCCCCCCCCTGTGATCACTGTTCCTTTTCGGAATTAAAATTGATAGCTTGGTACCACTAAGGGTGTTTGAATCGAAAATGACCACTGTCAGAGCTGTTGTGATGCTATTTAGGGTATCCAGCCAGAAATATATACTGACTGCAACAATTTTTCAGAAAAAGTGGTACCTCTTAAGGCTGGTTTTCACTGGCGACAGAGTCAGAGTCGGAGTCGTAAGCGGAGTCATAAGCTTGACGGAATCGGAGTCGGAAGAATTGGAACCGTTCCATTTTCTTCCAATTCCGCTTATGACTCCGTAACCTTCTGATTCCATCGGTTTGATTTTCACTAGATCACAATGCTCTGCGCTTCTGATTACGACTACGACTCTGTCGTTAGTGAAAACCAATCGGAGCCACACCCACAAGACAGGTTTCGGGTATCCTATCAAATTTATATTGGAGTCCCCCAGAGGAGTTAACATGCAAACCCAAATACCCCACCTCCATCAACTCCATGGGTTCTCAACTGTTATTACATAATCGAAGATTTTTACAAAGTACAAAGATGGTGTATACAGTCAGGCTGTTAACAACCGCAAAACAATCCACCGAACTGCTTTTAAAAGAGTTTCAGGTGTCCTTTTTGTCTTCCTCCGCCTTGTCTAACAACAAAGACCGTATTCCAACCTTCTGAAGTTCCTCGATCAATTCACCATTCTGGTGTAATTGTAGCATAATATCGCAACCACCAAGAAATTCTCCCGCGACATAAACTTGCGGTACTGTAGGCCAGCTTGAATATTCCTTAACTCCTTGCCTCAATTCTTCGTCTTCTAGAACGTTGTAGCTGCCGTAGTTTTCAACTCCGTGTATTTTAAGGATCTGCACAACAGCGTTGCTAAAACCGCACATGGGTTGCTCGGGAATTCCTTTCATAAATACCACGACTTTGTCTTTTTTCACGACCTCGTCGAATCTTTCGTTTGTCCATTTCACTTTCTGATCGCTGAAGTATCTCAGCTTAGCTGCAATACATGACGTGGCGGGTCCGAGGCGAACACATTTGTTCACGATTCTTTGGACGACTATTGCAGCCATATTGAGTTCAATTCATTACCAGTCCTTCGCAGTGTCACTCGGAAAAAAGCCAATGGTTCGCCCCTATTAGAGGGGGATAGACTCGCGGATAGGTGGATTTGGCCTTGAAAAGCGCACGGATTGCGGATTTTAGCAATGAATTAAGCGGATTCGCGGATTTAAAAATTGCCATGGATCGTGGATCTGCCGAAAATTTTGGCCCAGATTCCGGACTTTGTCTGCTAGCATTTCGAGTTGTGGATCTGATCGTTAATTTTCGGTCGGCCTTGGACGGTGTGTTGGTGTTAGTCAATTATTTTTTTCGGTTCTTCAGCAAAGGCAGAAAACTTCGAGTAAAATCTAAATACTGCACAAGAAAAAAATAACAAATAATAAATATTTATACCCATGTGCAGTATATTTATTATGGGAAAGTTTTAAAGTTATGCGGATCCGGCTTTCAACGTAAAACGTCATAACGCGACGGATCGGGCCAAAAATAGCACGGATCGGCGGATTTGCATACCTATTCACCCCCTTCCTATTAAAGAGACATTAAGAGGCGTGTAAAATGAGAGACTGATAAGAGCGCGAGAATAGCCTCTGGCAACCGGAAAAGCTCTCGACCGTTTCACACTTTCATTTATGAACTTCTAATGCGTTACGCACGTGTGAATAAAAATGTAAAATTCGTCACTGAATATATTGTAAATATATTGGCATGGACTCGGTATAAAACCAGTGCTGTGTGTCGAATAGAGAAACCACAACACAGTAACCCAATAATCGCTCTAATGAACCAATCGGAACTCGAAGCAAGTACATACATGTAGCCGGCGTCAAACGCGGGAAAACGCGTGCGAGGAAGTCACGATTGGTTTTACTTTTGATTGGTCGAGAAAGTGGCGCGAGATTCGTTAGCCAGTCACAAGGAGAAGCAATGTAAACCTTGAACTTTCACTCCACAGGGCTGTTCGCTATTTTTCCACATTGAATAAAGCGAAGCCTTCTTTTCTTTGCTATTCCTAATTCCGAGAGTTCCTCTCCATTCAATCCGTTTTCATGATCGTACGATTCTTTGAACTTTCACCTCTTTCCTCCTGTGACGATATATATGGGGTGATGTTACGTCAGACATCAGAAAGAAACTGCAGTGATGTTACGTAACCACGAGTGTAGTCAGTTCAGTCGTCTGATAATTTGATTTTCGGTCTAACAGTCCCTGATATACTTTGTTTCAAGGGTTTTTTAGATCACTTTTTGAAGATCGAATGCAATACATCTGCCACGAAAGAATTCAATTAAGCTATAAATTGCGCAAGGATATTTTTTAGCGAGAGGGTCTAGTATGGATAAAGAATAAAGAGGGAGGGGTGGGGGAATTAATCGACCCTCACTCTCTTAAATACAGTGCTCTTAAATGTTTTTTTTTTTTGCCCCAGCTAGTTATTCACATTAAATTGTTTCAATTTCAGTTTTCAAAATGATATTGTTTTTGTTGTAGAACACGAGTTGAAAGCAGTTTCCTTGACAATAGCACCTGTGTAGAGTAGGGTGATATCAGATTTGTCAAAGCTCGACAAGAAATTTGATTGACATTGACAGCCGGTGGCCTCATTTGAATATCCTTCAAGAGTATCGAGGCGTTTCCGACTTGAGCAAAAATTATTTGGTTTTCACTGTGCTTGCTAGCTAAGAAAGCATGGGAGGACAGGTTTCTCGAAGCGAATTTGAATGGTCATACACTGCTGAACCACATGCTTCAAGAAGGAAAGAGATTTTGGGTAAGAAAGCTTTATTTGTGGCGTACATTTTCTTGTTTTCAGTAAGTTCTTATGCCCGCCGCGCTTAAAAAGCTTTAATACTGATTCTTTACGATTTTTGTAAAAAATACCCACCCTAGGCGGTAATGGTGGCCAGAAGAAGACTATCAATCTATATTTTTTGGCAAATTTGTTTCCAATGAAATGTCGACACGTTCAGTTCAGTAACTGAACTTACTTTCTGTCCCGGTGGACTGTGTACATTTGAGGGCCGGCTGTTTACCAGCACATGGCTGCTGCTGGCTTAAAATAATATAAGCAAGCAAGTAAAGAAAGCCAAACCCAAGTGTTGAATTCATTATATACTCGAGAAAGATTGGCTTTCGTTAAAATTCGTTAAAACTCGACAGACTAATTTCTTCATTGTCAAACCCCATGAAATTATTTCATAACGACATTTAGTACGAATATGATTGTGCAATCGATTCAGTGATGTTGCATTCGGTGAGATATTTTTGGCGATAAAACCACTCATTTAACGAGATGCAAATAAGCAGCTGCGATGGACTAGCATCCCATCCAGGGGGGAGTAGGAATATTCCTAGTCGCTTCATGCTATAGAAACCGGGTTTAAGCTCCGGCCGTTATGAGCCTTCTGGCTCGGGTGCGCGACTTTACTTTACTTTTAAATAAGCAGCCGGGTATTTACAGTTTAGCCATTTTTTAAAAATATATTTTGCTTGTTCCAAACTACCATCAGCACGCAAAGGGCTTGTTGACACGAGCTCCGTGCTGCTACGTATAATAAACCGGGTATACCGGTGAACAATTAAACCGTGTAAAAAGATATCTGCTAAATGTTTCTCAGCGTATTTAAGGGCCTGTTTACTAGAAGGCCGGGTAACCCTAGTGCCCGGGTTGCCCTAGCAGCCGAGACAAAGTTGTCCCGTTTTTTTTTGTTGGTATAGGGACAACTCCCCTACCCCAAACAACTCGAACCCAAACAAAGTTAGAGTTCAATCCGTTTGTAGACAGACTTTAGAGGCTTTGTTGGCTAAAAATAGAAAATATCGCCTCTGTTATCACGGTCTTGGGTGCAAACATGAAAACAAAAATCTTGCCGAAATAACTTGTAAATTGAAAAATATTTTTCTGAAGGTGAAATAAACCATATTTAGATAATGAGATTTGTAACTTTCTAAGGCTAAAAGTCCTTACCTCATGAATTCATGAATTGTTGTTGTAAAGAGATGCGCCAGTTTTGAAACCAGAAAAAGCAAGTTGTCCCTACAAGTGTTAACAAGGAAAAAACCTCCTGCCTGCTGGGGTAACCCTGGTGCACAGGTAGGTTAACCCTAGCAGCCTTGTAAACACGTCACAGAGAAATGTGAGAGTGCAGGGGTTACCCTCCTGTTCGTGTTAATGGCTCAACAAAGAAAACTTGTCACATGTTTTAGCCAGTTTAGGAAATTTTGCTGTTCTTAGAAGTATTTCAAGTGAATACTATGTAGAATGTACAAACCCCAACCCATGAACTATCTTTTCACCCCATCTTTATGGCTGCATGTCACAATAAAAGTACTGCTACCATGGCACAAGTGTTAATTAAGTGACCCCAACCCTCCAAGTTAATGTTTCCCTCAGGTGGCCATTTGGTGACTGAATCTTTAGATTTTGCTGCCAGGTTAGCAAGTCTTTTTGAATGAGGTCACCAGCGCTAAAATTTTAGTCGCCCACACCTGAAATAGTTGCAACTCGGAGAGTTGGACCCTTGCTGTTTTCACTTTCGTTATACAGCTTTTCGGCTTTTTCTTTATAGGGGCATGCTGCTTTGCTGTTTCAAAGGCCTTGCTGGTGCATAGACAAGGGAACTTGTGAAAGAAAACTTGTTCATGCAAAAAACATGGGCAAATCATTTGGCCTGATAGGTCACTAGACTTGGCTTGATTTGATTTTTGAACTTTGTAGTAATATAATGTCATATTCTCTTTGTTTCATAGCTAAATACCCCCAGATCAAGAAGTTGATGGGCTATGATCCAAACTTCAAGTACCAAGTATTGTTGTTGATGGTGATCCAGTTTACATTGGCATATGTGATACGTGATTTCTCTTGGCCTTTCCTGTTTTTGGTTGCATACACTATTGGTGGTGTCGTCAACCATGCACTCCTTCTTGCGCTTCATGAGATCTCTCACAATTTGGCCTTTGGTCATGCTCGCCCCATACACAACCGGATCTTTTCTCTGATAGCAAACTTTCCTATTGGAGTACCATGTGCCATCTCCTTCAAGAAGTACCATTTGGAACACCATCGTTATCAGGGAGATGAAGAACTTGATGTTGACTTGCCAACACAGTTTGAAGCCCGCATGTTTTTCAACACTGCTACCAAATTTGTGTGGGTGGTACTCCAACCATTTTTTTATTCCCTGCGGCCAATGTTTGTTAACCCTAAAAATCCACTGCCTTTGGAGATCATCAACATGGTTCTTCAGTTCAGTGTCGATGCCCTGGTGGTGCATTACTGGGGTGCAAAGTCGCTTGTGTTCATGATTGCAAGTTCATTGTTGGGAATGGGTTTTCACCCAGTTGCCGGCCACTTTATTTCTGAGCACTACATGTTTGCAAATGGTTTTGAAACCTTTTCGTACTATGGCCCCTTGAACTACGTCACCTTTAATGTTGGCTATCACAACGAGCACCACGACTTTCCCAGTGTCCCTGGCTCGAGGCTGCCCATGGTGAGGGAGATCGCGGCCGAGTACTACAAGGATTTGCCACATCACAATTCCTGGACCAGGGTAATTTATGAGTTTATCACTAACCCAGCGATTGGACCATATGCCAGAATGAAGCGCAAGACAATACGACCCAAAAATGGTCAACCAAAGGAGGAGTGAGCAAAGAGACAGTTTCGTGTTCTTGTAAATGTTGTTTAATTTTAAATGGTGCAACTTCATTCACATCAAATCTTGTTTGGGATTTGGAGTGCAGTTATAAGCCTTAAAGGGGCTATGTCACCTATTTTTAGTATCACTTTTGAAAAGCCAAAAAACATATTTGTTTCAATAGAAACCTAAAAAAAAAATGGTCCAGTTTTGTTAACAAAATAATGCTCTACTAGTGCACAGAGTAACCAACATTAATTGTATTTGTATCAATGGAAACCTAAAAATAATGGTCCAGTTTTGTTAACAAATACTCTACTAATGCACAGACTAACCAACATTATTGTATTTGTTTCAATGGAAACTTAATGATGGTTCAGTTTTGTTACCAAATACTCTACCAGTGCACAGACTAACCAACATTAATTGTATTTGTTTCAATGGAAACCTAAAAATTATGGTTGTTTTGTTAACAAATACTCTGCTAGTGCACAGAAACTAGTATTCTTTATCTTTGGCTGTGGATGGCCAGGATGGAAAAGGATTGCAACTTGAAAACATTGGCCAATTTTTCAAGTTCCTCCCAAGTGTCATGGAAAAATTGCAGAAAAACGTATTTATGGTTTGTTCTTCCTTGAAAAAATCACTTGATATTTTTCCTTGGTGTTACAAGAGCAATTTTATGTTTGAGCAAAGGTAACTTGTCAACTATTTGGTGTATTTTGAACAAAATACAGCAAAATCTGTGTGACAATGCCCCTTTAAACAATGATGCAAGAAGTTGAAAATTATAAAGGATTTATTCAGGAATAATCAGGTCGAAATACATTCGTACAAAACTCGCAACGAAGACTATATCAGAATTCACAGAATCAAGAAATCTAGCATGTGTCTCGATATCACGTGACCGATCAAAGTTCAAGTTCCAAAAATGGTAATCAAAAATAACGTCACAAAAATTATTGATAGATTTGGAGTTTGTCAATGATATTTAATAAGAGAATTCACAGGAAGAACATAAATTATGATGAGAGACATGTGATATTTGTCAATTTATCATAACTGTGGGACAAAGGAAAAAATTATGTTTTATGTGAAGACACTTAGTATTAAGGTAGCATGGTGTATATAAACAAGCACTTCTAGATCATGACCCTTGGCCTTCCAAGGGGATTACTGATGTCTCCAAACCAACAACAGTAAATTATGTCATTTTCATTTTCTTAATTTATGTAAATTTAGTTATTGTTTCAAGTTTTCTCTGATTTCTTTCCTCTGATTAACTTAGTGTGCCGGATTGGAAAAGGATAAATGAAAAAAAATTAATCGCGAGTACAAAACTGGAGGATAATCTGATGTTTACGAAGGAATACTTCAAGATAAAATTTAAAAAAATTTAATGCCAATAATTTATAAAAGGTTCATTTATGAAAATTAATTTATTTACAGAAGGTCTTGTGCTTCTGGTTATTATTAATACAAATGATTATAATGCAGGGCTGTCACTAAGATTTCAAGTTGCTGGGTAAATGCAATTAGTAGGCGGGGAATCAAACAGCTGGGGAGTTCTTTTGGTTCTGTTTTTCTTCTGTTTTCCTATGAAAGAAGCTGGGAGTCATGCTCATAGTAGCCAGGGGAAATCCCTGGCCCTTAGTGACAGCCCTGTAATGGCATCTAAATTATTTTGAGAAAGGAATGAAATATTTTGGAATAAGAATATTTTCTTGAAATATTATTCTAATCTGAAAATTAATGTTATCTTCTTTTCCCTCAATTTAAACATCGGCACAGAGGCCAACGTGGTTAACATTTCAGACCAATAAACTATTATCCCAAATTAGCTTGTTCATATCACTCTAAATTTTTTGATGGGGTTGTCTTTATCCTTCAAAGTGTTAGTCAGGTTTCTTACCATTTTCTGTGAAGCCAAAAACAAAGTTTTTGAAAACATGCCTGTATTTTATTAAGATGTTCTCTTAATTATTATTATTTTTTTAATAACACTGTTATGTATATGTACATAAAGGGAATAAAGCTTAATTCAAAAATTACTAATGCCAAATTATGTTCTGTTCTTCTTGTAAGAGAGGTAAAGATAAGCAAAGTATCATGGCAGTAATATCTACGGTATGTCCTGACTGGGGTAGGAAGGAGATTCCTGTGAAGGCAAATCTTTACTTCAGTAGCGGGGAAGGTACATGAACCTTCTCCCCCCTCCCTCCTTTCAGTGTGTTTCACACATACCCAAAAAAAACCTTGCCCTTTCTAGTGCTTATCACACATCACGTGGGCTACATCAGAAAATTGACATTTAACTGAAGAAGGGCTAAGCCCGTTTGGCACTTTCATTATTTACTGTGTCACTAGTGCCACACAGTTTTTTGAACATTTTTGTTCAACTATTTTGGCTACATCAGATATAGATAGTCACCTTAAATATTTTCTACTTCTCCACAAACTGGAAACTGAGTTTGTTCCCAAGGGGCTTTTTTAATATTACGTATTAATTTTAATTTCATTTTCATCATTAATAGTTAATAGTCCCTTTCTGTAATTTTCTGCCAAGAAAAGAAAATGAAATTCACCTCTTTTGGTACACGCATGGTTTTGTTTCTTTTGTATCATAGACAGTGTCTTTTCAAGCTAAAAACACAAGGTTTGAGAAAACACAGATACCTCGTGTTTTTGGCTTACAAAGGCACTATCTGGCAAAGTCCTGGCAAAATTATTATGACTGAATCATGTTCAAGTACTTGACCCAGTAAAGGCCAAAAAAATCCTCTAAGTACAGAATCCTTGATTTGTTACCATGGAGGAACCCCGCTTTACCACCTCAAAAATACAGCATTAATATGGCAACCTTAAGCCCTTTAATGCCCAAGACTGCAAAATTCAAGAAAGCTCCCAAATTTCATTATAAATTATCGAAAAACAAATGGTACCATGCAAAAGTACTGCTGAAGAGGTTTCATTTGAATGGCAAAAGTTAGAACTACACTGCATGTCTCCACAATTGACTCTGGGAGCGGAAGAGTTAATGCAGACACTTTATCTAATTAATATAATGGACACCATGTTTATTCAGCTGCCTCATTAATAATAGGGCAATAAGGCACAAAGATACCAACACCCATTAATACAACTGGATTTTGGTTTCCCAGTCGAGCCACGAAGCTCTTTAGAACCTCTAATTTCATTGGCCATGGGTATCATGAAGCTCGATTGTTTCAGGGCTAGGATCCATTCTTCTGTTGTTTGTTCTATTGTTTTCTCAGCCAATCATGTGAGTCGTTCCAAGAGCTTCGTGGCGCCCCTTCCCAGTGGCCTAGCTTGGTGGGGGGTGGGGGTGACTGAGTATTACTTCTCCCTCCGGGATGCGATGCTAGTCCATTGCAAGGTTACCCCCCCCCCCCCCCCAGCATTATGTCTCTAGTACCCATTGATATTCCTGGGTGAAGAGAGAGACAACATGGAGCAAAGTTTCTTGTCTAATGAAACTCTGTCAACACGACGGCAGAGACCAGGCTTGAACAACCGATTTTCAGGTTGAAAGTCCGACATGCTAACCACTAGACCACCATACCTCCTCCTTTGTAACATGGATGTTGTGGTTCAATTTTATCCTTGGTTCAAATTTTATTTTCCTTTGTTTTTGGGTATAGTATGTATGATGATGAGTTTTAAACAAAGGAAAATAAAGTTTGAACCAAGGATAAAATTGAACCACAACATGGACATGACCCCAATTAATTTTTATCACTAAGCAGTACCAAGGGAAAACATTGACACATGTTTACAATTTTTTATCAGCAGAAAAGTTGGTCTTTCTGCTTTCATTTCAAGATTTTGAAAGCAATGATTTCTAATTAACAATAATAGATTCCATTTTGCCATGCATCTGTTCAGTAAATTAGAGATTGCAGGTGACATCACAAATAATGTGGTATTAAGAACTAAAAAGTGTGGGTCGCTGAATTTTCTTACTATATTTTGATGCCCTCTGTGATCTTTTACTGAACAGATGCACAGCAAAATGGAATCTATTTGTTTTGTATAATAACAATGTTATTAAAATTTTTGAGTCTGTCGACAAAATCCGATGGTGTGACCATTCAAATGAAACCTCTTCAGCAGTACTTTTGCATGGTACCATTTGTTCTAACTTTTGAGTCTGTTGACGAAATCCTATGGTGTGACCATTCAAATGAAACCTCTTCAGCAGTACTTTTGCATGGTACCATTTGTTCTAACTTTTGAGTCTGTTGATGAAATCCTATGGTGTGACCATTCAAATGAGACCTCTTCAGCGATACTTTTGCACGGTACCATTTGATTTTCAATATTTTATAAAATGAAATTTGGTATCTTTCTTGAATTTTAATTTTGGCACTCTTGGGAGTGAAGGGGTTCAAAGCTAACCTGGTATGTGAAACTGACAGCAGTTTGAAACTGCATAAACAGACTGTACATCACACTGTTAAAGCAAAGACATACAGATGTCAAAGTTTAAAGGTGAATGATGAGCCGCATGAACAGCCTTTCTCAGCATGGGGGTTGAGTGATACTTTGAATGCTGAACGAATTAGTTCTTCATGATAATCAACTGTGGATCCTTTTAGATATTCCAGTGAAACTTCATCAATGACAATCTTTGCACCATCTCTCTCGATTATTCTGAAAAATGGATAGCAAGGCAAAGTTCTTAGAGTGTAATTTGAAAAAGAACGTGAGCGAAATTTGTGATCCTTGCACACTGGGAGGATCACAAATTTTTTCTCATGTTTTGTCCACAGTTCACACATATATGATTTTCATGTATCACTTCATATTCATAAAAAGATGTTATGTACTTTTTACAACAGTTAAGTTAAACCCAGCTCGATTTACACTCCAACACCTACATGTACTAATTAATACAGTTCTAAACCTCCTTCTATTAACAAGCTTTTAAGCTTAAACAATTAAAATTGTTTAATCCCCAATAATTATCCAGGGTTTGTACTCTTTTCAGATTTTAAAACTCCATGACCTTTTCCGTGACCTAGAGTTATTCAGCAGTCAAAATTTTGTCAAAATGATCATTTTTTTAAATTTTCATCTTGGTTTATTATTCCCACATGTACAACGTATGCTGCCTTTAGTTAGTAATTTGTACCATGAACAAAATTTTCCATGACTTTCCAGGCCTGGAAAATTAAATTATACAATTCCATGACTTTCCAGGTTTTTCCAAGACCCTACGAACAGTGTGGGTGTAATGTGAATAACCTTGTTCTTATAGCAGGCGTTCCTTCCCTTCTCCCCCTCTTCTTTTTTGCACACCCTCCCCCCTTCTGTTTTCGCCTGCCATGCAGGTACGTGATTTGCTTGTCCACTCAACTTTCCAGAGAGGAACTGCTAATAGTCTAATACAGACAGTTTCTGTGATGCCTACAGTGTCCATATTCAAGGGGTTTGACTGTAATACAAACCTATCATCCTCATTCATATTAGAGTCTACGTCAAACGTGTATTTGAAGCCCGAGCAGCCACCTCCTTCCACTGACACACGAAGAAAACTGTCTTTATCATCTGCAAATATCTTGTGGAGTTGCTGTAACAGAATAAAAGCAATGTTTGGTTTGACGACAGTGAGTAAAAATAAAAATGAGGATAAAAACCCAATTAATGCTTTGTTAGACCGGTACTGGGAGTTAAATTAACAGTAAGTGGGTTTATATCCTCACAGTATTGGCTATGCTGTACTCACTGATGAGGCCAAACAAGGCTGAAATGCCTCCAGGTATATAAAGAACAATCTGAGTGACTTTGACTCGTTGACGTGCCCAGGGGGCGGGAATTTGACATCAGTGGTTGTTAATTGGGGTGGGGAATTTGACACCAGATGCGAGGGGTGAGCGGGAATTTGATCAACTTGCCTCAATTTCATGTTACACGCTGCATGGTTTCTTTCATTGAAATCATGACTGAATGCCAGCGGGAATTAACCCTTGAAGACTTCAAGGGCCAAAATTGCGCTTTTGTGACAGAGTGGCTGCAGCAGAAAGGGCTTCAAAAGCTGTGCGCTGTGTTTGAAGGTATAAAATATATTATGAATATTTATGTAGAAAAACAATACAGCTTGACACACAATGGAAGGTCACGAGTGGGGGTAAATTGAGGTTAAATATTTTGAATATAAGTAATCATACAATGTTCATCGAAGGCATTTGTAATTGATGTGAATTTTTAATAAGCTGATGTTCATGCGACAATAGTGTTTGTATTTGAATTTTAATCGAACCATGCAGTCTTGATGTTCTTTGCCATGCAACACGAAACACACGGTCTACCGCGTACATGCGATATTTATAGCACATAAGCTTACATACTTGCCGTTTTTTCCCTAAATTGTACCGTGGAAAGCCTAGAAAACTGCATTCAAAGGCATGAAGATTTAATAATGAAGAATACTGTGAATAGCGCGCATTTGTGTTCTACTTTTTTCTCTCTTTAACAGTCTTTGTATTGCAATGGCTTATCGAGTTCATGGCAATGTCATGAACCATTAGCTTCATATTACAGCTTGTGAACGTGCCGTGATTGAGTCTCGTGCTTCAACGATTTAGTATTAATTTAATAATACTTCAAATCGACAGACGCCAACCAGTTCAGAGTTTGGTTCTTTTTATAAAAGTATATTTCAGAGTACAAACAAAGTGCTTAAAGGACTTTATTATGTTAAATCTGCCATTCATCACTTAATTAAAAACACTGAATTAAAAACACTGAATTAAAAACACTGTGAGTTGCGGAATGAGTGCATGCAATATTTATAGCACAATTGCTTTTTGCTTTTTCTCTGGTTGTGGGTAGTAAAGAAAACTGTATTGGAAGGCATAATGTACCTGGTTTATGAAAATACTCTGGATAGCTGGCAGTCACGTTTCCTTATTTTTTCTTACGTTTGCCTGCATGAAAACCCTGTCAGTCTACCAGAAATTTATAAAATGAATATAAAAAGTGGCTCATTGCCTGATTCTCAGTTTTTCATGAAAATAAATACATTTCTGTTCCATCGCTCATTTTTGCCATTTGATTGCCTAATATAACCCTAAGGTGGGGCATTTGAACACCCGTTTTGACCCGGGGGATGGGAATTTGAACATAACCCAAAATTCAAAAGTTCAAATTCCCAGGGGGTTGCCCAGAGGGGGGGGGGGGGCGGGGGATGTTGAAGTTTCCATTTGATCAGTACATAATGCAACAATGGTTTAGAGGTCCAGTTTTCATTTTTCAGTCCTGGAGCCCTTCTCATGCCGGATCCCTGGAACGGGAGTATTAGGCAACAGAGGAAACAGTACCCCTTATTTTTGTACCCACACTCGCCAACAAGCTAGCTGAAGCCTAGCTTTTTCAAGCTTTTCTTTCCCTTTAAACACATGATAAGTGAAGCAAGTTGGTTTTAAATTCTCAAGTCTGTCAATGAAATCCTTTGGTGTGATCACTCAAATGATTTAAGCGACTGAGCTGAAGTTTCTTGTAGAACTATTTATTATGCTGTGCAAGGAGCCGCATATACGTCTGTCTAATTCAATGTAAGTTTTCAAATTAATTGTTTTATTTTTCAATGTCATCAACTGCCCTGTAGATGGGAAGCCAGAAACTTGTAAGTTATTAGGTTAGCATTTTTTGTATATGTACGTGCGTGCAATTGTAGATGTATTAATTTATCGATAAAGGATTATTTATTTTAAAAAAATGCTGTGTAAGGATATACGATTTACTAAAAAATAACAGCGATGTATTACATAAGCTTAAGTTTAAATCTAACCTCCACACAGCTGTCGCTCAGCTGCAAACCCTGCGAAACGTCCTGTTTCTGAGCCACATTTTCTTCCTTTATCGAAGAACACCACCTAGAAAGCTGGGAATACTTAAACGGAAGATATACACAGCGATGTGGGACAGGAATCAGTCGGGATTTGTTGGCAAATGCTGCAAGATTGAGTGACAACACCGTTCTCATTACCATCGCCATATTTTTTCGGCAATTGTGCTTAGTAACCACTCCTTGTTTTTTTCCCATGAACTTGTCTTTTCCTTTCCTTTCACAATTTCCATCTATGCATTTTCTCAGTTTCACTGAAGACAAAAGTTAGCAGACCATTGCCGTCTCTTGCTGAAGTCTTTTCCTGTGCAGTTGTCGTTTTCCGGAAAAATTTACTCCACCGCTGAGATTTCCAGGTAACACAATTAATTGCAAAAGCTTAAAATATGCGAGGAGAAGTTTACCTCAGGCGCCATAATCGTGTTTTCACAAGTCGGCAACTGAGACAGCTGGGAAACAGTGAAATCCCCGATCGTCTGGGATCTTCCGACAAATGAAAACCAGGCTGTATATTTGTATTCTCGTCCCCAGAGTCGCCTGGCCCTTTCCCTTTTAGCCGCCACAGCCTGAGCACTAGGACAAGCCTCCAACGGCTACTAAAGAAAGCCAGAGGGTTCTGAGGACAAGAATTTATAGAAACGATGATAAGGTAATTTCATAAACCATGTTTTTTAAACTGCATGGTTCTTCGCTCAAAGCTAGAGAGCAAAAAACAGCCTAGCTACTGGACGTTCTTTATGGATAGCGCGTAAGATTCTGGGAATGAACTCCGTGTCGGTCGCAGTATGTCGTAACATTCATTCGCCAAAAATTGAGTTTGCGGGAAGGGAAAGCCTAGTAAATTGTTTGGAAGACAAGAACTCACAGTTAAAAGACTATATAAAGTATAGCTGTATTCATTTTTATTTCATCTTTCCAACATAAATTTAATTGCAAATTATACTTTTCATTTTTAAAATAATTATCTTCATAGAAAACCCACTATATATCTGTAGTCTTTGTACATAATTTTCTGTAAAATATTTATCAAGCCATGAACGAAATAAATGTATAGCAATTTTAAATGAACGTTACATCCTATTAACAGAGTTCACGACACTTCATTTATTCATTATGATATTCATATTCCATAGTGTGAAAATTTCCTTTGGTTCAATGTAACTATCCTCCAACGATAATCAAGTCTTGCCGCCTACTTGTCTGTTGGGGGGGGGGGGGGGGGGGGGGCGAATAGTAATTTTAGTTTAGCTAGATATATGTTTTCTGGAAAAAAATTGCCATGGAAATGTGAAATAAAGTATTGTATTGTATTGTATTGTCAAACTGACGTTGGACACCTTATGAGATTTACACAATGTAGTATTCTTTATCGTTATATTACTGACGTACACAAGAACAGAACTCCATTTATTGGGCAGAGAACTGGGAGAATGGAGCGCCGGTTAAACAAAGAATACCGTTTTGGGGTTTAGTTTTATTGTCTTGTGTTATTGAAAACTCGCTAAAACTCTGAACAAAACATCACAATTCCCTGACATAGCTAGTGTGAAAGAAGTTCTCCTTAGTGTAATTTTTAGTGAAAGAGGAAAGCCAGTTTGAGATATGCCCGAAACAAGTGCTAACCTACTCCGCATCGACTGTGTGAAAAGTGAGTTTTCTTCTGGTATGTGCTTCCAGGATTTCGTCCGATTCATCGAGTTCGTCCAAATCTTCCACATTTTTGGGTCCGACGTCATCCTCCTCCAATTCATCCTCAAACATCTCCTGCAGTAGAACATCAGCATTTTTCTTCTGTTGACTCGGCATTTTGAATCTTAAGCCGGTGTCCAATGCAAGATGCTCCACGGAAGTGAAGCCATTGCTTTGCTGATCTTTTAGCGCCTCATTGCTGTCATCAGTGGAGAGAAGCGATGCTGCTCTCTCCCTCACTGGACACCTGCAATTATAATGAAGATTGTTCGTGTTAGATTCGGACAATTTCATTGTCTGGTGTCTGTCTGTCCATCCGTGGGCCTGCCCGTCTGTCTATCTATCCGTCTGTCTGCCTGACTGCCTGCATGACTGCCCGTATGTCTGTCTGTCTCTGTCTGTCTGTCTGTCTGTTTGACTATTATGACTATACAACCCACAATATCTTGATTCTCTCTGGCCAAAGGCCAACACTTAAAATATTAGCTTTTCAATCTCTTTACGGCGGCTAGTTTAATAGTTTAATAAGTGTGGGGTGGAGTATTGGATTGGAGACTGAATATATTTTTCGGCTCTTCCGACTTTTTTTATGCAAGATAAGGTTGGAAGGGGGTGGGTTCCGCCCCCCCCCCCCCCCCCTAGATCCTCCACCGTTAACAGGACCGCCGCAGAAGAATTAACTCTGCTCAAGAACAGCACTACCGAGCTGCGTCACAACAACAGCGTTCCGGTACCCAATCTGTAACCTGCTGTGTGCATCATTGCTGGGACTGCAAAGTTACCTTCGTGAAAATTTCGGCTCTTCGGGCTCAGTTTTTTTTTTTGCAAGATAGGTGGGGAGGGGGGGGGAGGGGGGGGGGGGGGTAGTGGAGTGCTGGTCCTCTACCCTTGACCACCCACCGTTAACAGGACCACCGCAAGAAAATGAGCTCTGCTCAAGAACAGCACTACCGAGCAGCGTCTCCCTCTGTCACAACAACAGTACCCAATCTGTAACCGACACTGTGCATCCATGCTGGGACTAAAGAGCTACCTTCGTGTTCAGCTTTTCACACAACCATTGTCTTCTTCAGATTCGAAGGACTACCATCATCATCATCATCATCATCATCATCATCACTTTTATTTATACACGGGTAAACAACAGGCTAATACACAAATACGGCTAAATACATATTCATATACTTCTAAATCCTAAAATATTACACTCTAATGAAAACTACTATCGTACTTTATCCTTATAATCTACACATACTTACATCCCTACACCGATGCCTTTCTCTTCTATCTTCTTGTTGAAAACTGTCTCTATCTTGCCATGCGTGAATGAATATTCCAACATAAAGGCTTCCAAGATGAACGCCACAAATATACTGAAAGACAAGGAGACAAAGAATCAAATTCATGATCTTTAAAGTGGAAAGCCACGTCACCCGCACGCTAACAGGTCCTGCTCCAAGGTCAAGTACACACTTAGGGAAATATTTCCTCCACAAACGTGTTTTCGTAATGTTTTCTCTACGCTCGATTATCAGCTGCTTTTCGGGAATGAGCCCGCTTTCTTCTCCTAAAGATTAGACGCGAGAGGACGGTGAAAATTGAGTCTACGATTTCATGAATCCAGACTTGCTAACGTGTTTTCGTTTCAGTACATTGAATATCATTCACACTTAAACGTTCTAAGTCTCCGCTTCGTCCCCGTCCACACACTAATGCGCTTCCCAGACGCTCCGTTTTCTCCGTCCAAACAGTTTCCACTTGTAAGGCCCGCGTTTTCAATCTTTTAATGGGATGATCGGCGAAAAGGCAAGGAATTTTATTTTTATTTTTAAATTAACGAAACGTATTAACGTGAACGAAGCAAAAAAAAAACAACAGCTTGGCCAGTTCTATGTATTAGCGCAAACCGTTTATTCACTGACTAACCACCAATATTATTTTTATCTTGCTAACCACCTAAGTGGTATTCTTGGCAGACCATAGTCACGCAACACCTTTTTGAGACGCGTTGCGTGACAATGGTCACAAGCCCACCCAACACCACCTAACAAATCAAGAGATAACAGGTCCTTACAGTAACTTGTGTGACAAGTAGGGTACCCATATAAAAGGTGTACTTACTTCAGAACCACGATAACACAGAGGAGGTGAAAAGAAAGGAAATAAATCCTGGCATACTTGTTTGTCACTCGAACATGACCTTGAGTAATAACTAAAAACAAGTTAAAGATGTAACATACTGGAGATACAGTAGCAAGAACCCAAACACTCCTACAAAAGTGACGTTTCTATAACGAATGTCTATCTCATTCAAGCACACTCGCACAAATGAGGTTATCTACTTTCACATTTCCGGTTTGCATTACCCAGAGGAAACGAGCGAAAACAAAACAAGAACAAAGGAGAAACGTGAAGAGTATTTTATACGCATCCAGAGCAAACGTGATTTTTTTTCAACCAATCAAACCCAATTGTGACTTGGTTGTCGCGCGTTTTTCCGCGCTTGTTAGCGGTTGCATGTTTTCCCGCGCTTAGCACTGGCTGCACATTTTCCCGCGCTTGGCACAGGGTGCATGTTTTCCCGCATTTGGGATATTTCTTGATGTTGCGGAAACTATTGTTGGTCAGCCTTTGTGTTGTGGTCTAAGTATTGCTGAGTATCCTTTGAATCTTCTGTTTAACGTCATTTGATGATCGCCTCTTCCACAACACCAAGAAACTTCCCGCGTTTGGCACCGGCTACATTTTTCCCGCGCTTGACGTCGGCTGCATGTTTTTCCCGCGCTTGACAGCGGTTACACATTTTCCCGCGCTTGACACCGGTTACATGTTTTCCCGCGCTTGACAATGGATACATATTTGTCCGCGCTTGACATCGGTTACATGTTTTCCCGCGCTTGGGGGGAGAACCGGCTGTATGATTTCTTACAACAAACAGAAAAGGAAAGAAAAAACAACAGCAACAACCAACAGTGAACTAATTCAAAGGATACTGTGCCACTGATTCACAACCATCAAGTCAAACAGAAGTTTGAACGATCTCAAAATATTATTAAAGTTGTTGTTACAATAGCGATCTGCGTAAAAGTCTGAATCCTTTAGCTTGATATTCCCGCAAAACGCAGTGAAATTTTCTCCTTCCGTTCCATTGTTATCTGCGGACGGATAACTACCTTCCATTTTGATCAAGCCGCCAAACAGCTCCATACCCATAATGGCATAAATGTAGTACAACACCTACAAATAAACAAGCGAGTAATTTACGTCAACTGATGTTTGTAACGTTTGATGAGGATGTTTCCGAAACATGATTTTAAAACTTGAAAAATCGTTTCTCCCAGTGACAGTCAACTACGGGGACATGAAGTGTAGTTCTAACTTTTGAGTCTGTTGACGAACTCCTATGGGGTGACCATTCAGATGAAACCTCTTTTACAGTACTTTTGCATGGTACCATTTTTCAATATTTTACAAAATGAAATTTGGGATTTTTCTTGAATTTTGATGTTTGGTACTCTTGGGAGTTAAAGGTAAGTTGTTAATCTATATCGATACATACTTAAACGGCGGAGGATTGAGGATGGAGGACGACAGAGCAGCAATGCTGGCTCGAGCTTATAAAATAAACGGCCATCTGACAAGCTTGTTTAAAAAACCTTGTAAACTGACGTGAACACACAATAAAGAGACTTACGAACATAATTGCACCATACGTGCTCATTGCTGGACCAATCTGCATCACGGTTCCGATAATCACTTGAAATCTAACAAACACAAAATATGACGAACTTACAGACGTTTTTCAAAAGAATCTTCTACTGATGCTCTACTAAGCGCAAGGACTGGAAATCCTCACATGTCGTCATGCATAACGAACTACATGGAAGGCGCTAAAATACAATTAAGTGCGTTTAGCCTCTCGATTTACTGACAAGACAGTAGAATCACAAGATAGCCTGTGAACAGCCCCGCCCTAAACCTCGAGTAAGTACAGTGGAACCTCTATATAACAAAGTCTTCGGTATAACGAACGATATTCTCCAGTCCGACAAAATTACAAGTAAAATGTATGGAACAGAACCTCGATATAACGAAATCCTCTTTATAACGAACACAATATGGCAAAGGTATAACCTGTACAGTTTACTAGTGTCGTAGTTATATTTACAGTGTACTGTACATGTGTAGCTTCATACAGGCATTAAAGTGCAAATGTTATTTGTTAAGATCCGGAAATACTTAACACCGTTACAAAACAATTATTAACTACCTCGATATAATGAACCAATTTCCTCAGTCCCTTGGCACTTTGTTAAATCGAGGTTACGACACATTTTTTTAACATATGACATATTTAAGTATCGAAATTCATAAAAAAATATAAGTAAAGCCAGCAGAAAATGATCTTAGAGAAAAGAACCTCGTGTCCTATGATAAATATTTTCAATCTAATATTAGCTTGCGCCCATGCTGTGACGTTTATTCGCATTCCCGCTCCCATGACCGCAGGTTCTCTGTTCCACAGAGATCAGATAGCATACATCACATATCTCTCATTATATATTGCTGGAGGTTGTTTGCTTGTACAGCGAAGGGAAATCGCGTGTTGTGTCTGTGTCGCGTGCTGTGAAAATCAATAAACCCGCCAACTCTAAAATTACATGACGTCATTCAAAACTGACCAATCAGGTGTCAGCCTTAAAATAACCACGCTATCCCACACAGTATCACATCGAACTAATAATAGATTAAAAATAAGAGGCCCATGTATAGGGGATCTGTTCTCACAGATTATCTTCTCTTGGTAAAACGTGACAAACCGTTTTATTTGACCCATGATCTTGACTAATCTAAGGACTCGTAGAACCATCAGAAAATCCAACACGCTTTGGCTTGACTGTACTGAGAATAAAGAAAAATAAGGACAAATGACACTCAGAAAATATGAAAATAATTGGAATGACAGTTTACATTTACATTTACATTTACATTTACATTTTTTTTTATATAGCGCGAACTTCTATATAATATAATCAGTTGCGCTTTACATTTTATGAGAATCAGATCGGACGTCAGCTCAAACCGAAGCTCTATCCAAAGCTCTATCCAAAAAAATCAAAATCCAAAATCCATCGCACTATTTTCTCTCCTGCTAGGCATTTATTGTTTAGCTGTAAATTCATTTCATTGTGTTCAGTTAAAGGCATTTGAATGTACAGGAGATATACTGCTAGGAGTCTACAAATAGCAAAGAATGGTACATCATCAAAGTTGCAATAGCAATATCCGCAAGATTCTGTTCAACAAATAAACAAAACTGTTTTAAAGAAAAAATCAAAGGCTTCTATGAGTCAACTCGTAAATACCAAACGTCCGGATCCTCCCCTCCCCCAGATGTTTTGCTTCAACGACCCCCACACCCTGCGTCCAACTCCCCTTCCTCCTCCCCCCCCCCCTCCAACGCCGTCCCGATGGGTAAGACAGGTGACCATTACATATCGCGGGCTCATTGTTAACAGCCGATCGCCCGATCGAGTGAAATTTTGTCCCACTGCCAAAACTCGTTCAATGCTTCAAGTGTTCACGAGTTAAAAACTTGTGCACCGAAATTCCCGAGGAAACTGGGCCGAGTGAACTTTCGCAACGACTTCTGGGACTGTTATTGGGGACAGAGACAAAAGAAGCGTCTCTTGTAACGATCCCAGAAGTCGTTGCGAAAGTTCACTCGGCCCAGTTTCCTTCTCGTTTCTAAAGTGGCGAATACAGAAAAAAAAACAGCACAATAATTCCACTTACAGGATTCATAGGAAGACTCAATGATGAGGGCCATTGTTGCACTGCCTATGACTAGGAAATCAAATCTGAAAAAAATATTTAAAACAAAAACTATGACTACTAGTCCATAATTGAGGTGATGTTACATGGGAAGAATTTGATGTTGCGTTAAAAATCGCTCCGGGTAACACAACAGGTGGGGCGATTTTTAACGCAACAATTTGTTGTAGCAATATGTTGCATATTTTTTAACCATGTTAAAGACACTTGCAACATGTCGCCACAACAAAATTGCATTAAAAATCGTCCGCGCGCTGTTGCACGGTGTCAACTTTTAACGCAATGTTGCGTTGACATTTCCCGTGTAACATCACCTTAAAGGCATTGCGAGACAAACTACACGAAATACAGAAAACTTCACGGAATCGGGAAGAGAAAAACAAACAAAATACAAACAAGCAAACAAAACAAAACCAGAAAAACAAAACAAACTACAAAATGAGCGAGTACTCACATATTCCAATATCGAGTAAAGAACCCCTTGAAGCCATAGGTATACAGTTTAAGAAGAATTTCCAAATTGAACAGCACTAGGAACAAAACTTCTGCATCGTTTCGCTCCAGTGCGATGAAAATGGCGTTGGCAAAAATTACCAGGTCGAAAAAATATACGAAGTACCTGAAAATATTTAAGAGAAAATTCTAAAAAACACTTATTTTTCAGTCTTTTAACCTTCCTTTATCTCAAGCTCAAGCTATTGACTTTCCAACAGACTTTCGTCTAATGGCTGGTTTCCACTAGCGACGTAATCGGAAGCGGAATCGGAGTCGGAAGGGCTTTAGTGTAAATCGAAAAGCGGATTCGTAATTGGGAGCTCGACGTAATGGCAATCGGAAAAATCAAAAGGTTTACTTTTTCTTCCAATTCCGCTTCTGCTTCCGTCGTATTGATTTCCCCTGAGCGTAACTTTCTTGAGATTCCGATTCCGCCGCTAGTGGAAACCACCCTCAAGTTGCGATGCAAGTTGCACAAAAATTAACAACTACTACTTTATTTTTACCAAAATATTTTTACCAACTGTAACATTAACAGACACTACAATAAGGTAAATTAGCCACTGTAAAAATATTATCATTCAACACGTGATATTTCGAGCACTAGACTTTTTATGTCAGCTTTTGAATCTCTCCACGATGGCCAATTTATCTAATTGATAAAACTAACTGAAAGCACACCGATACAGCAGCACCACAGTTTCTGTCACAAAATCAAACTTGATGAACTGTAATCCACTTCCATCCTTGTAATCCTGCACTTTATCTCCAAACTACTGCTTCTGTTTTGCCCTATAGAATCTTGTTATCTAACTAAGTTGTATATTTGGTGGCATTTGGCGATATAACATGGAAATTAAGAAAGAAAAATTTATGTATTTTGGCCGGACAATGTCTCTTTAAACGATCGCCGATCAAACAAAAACCATAACTCACTTGTGGCAGACAATAACTCGAATCTTCGCACTAATAAGGGAATTATAGATTCTTGGGATAAATCTTTCTAGCAGTGTCACTTGGTCTTTGACTTCAATGACTTTCACATTCATGACATCAGCTACCAAAAGGAAATCTTTTTTACCTACAAAACAAAAAAATAGCGATCCTGGTATTCCTTCGTTGACGTTGACTGAATTACTACTGAAAGCACACACGTAACAAAAGAACACCGCATTTCAGATATATTAATTTTATTAAGTTGAGCAGAACTTGATTTAGATTTCGCATGCTTTGTCCAAAACAATACCTTACACTTTTTCAAGACTTATAAAGATTTCCAGGGCAAAACATTTGCCCAAAATAGTATAAAATTCGTATGCACTAACTCCCAATACTTTAATGAAATACTCTTGTCTTCTGGCCCGCGCGCATATTTGCGGTACTTTCTAGTCCTGGAGAATGAAAGAACAAAATTATAGTATTTCAGCACTATTACAAAACCATATTCATTTCTGTCTGCACAATGAAAATCAAGTTCAGTGAAATAGCGCAGTTAAAATCTTATCCACACCAGAAGGTTGGGGTGCCTGTGATCAAGACTGGAGCTCAATAAACACGTTTCACAGTCTGCCTCCTCGCCAGGCATCGCCTCGTGGCAAGTGCGGTGTGCATGGAAATGTGGGACTGTTTTTCTTCCCATCAAAACCTACGCGCCTTTTTTGCGGCGCGGACAAAATGCAAAAGCAAAATCTTTGTTTACAATTATTGTCTCACTAGCATATGCGCCTCATTCTCCAATCGAGCTACAAAAAAATCAACTCCGAATATTGAAAGGGAATAGCACAATTTGCTTTTTCTGGAAATTTGAGCCCAATATTACTTCATACACTTTGTGCAATGCTGTTTTAAAAACTAGGCACTTTACAAAGAATGTATGGCTCATTAGCGCTTTTGCCACCCAGCAATTTTTAATAGCTCATATTTCCTTAAACATAACATGCAAAGAGCTATAAATTGCGTAGATCGATTACTAAATTTAATAAGCTCTTTCAACTTTTGAAGTCAATTCGTATTGAGTACGATGCCTTCTCTACGGAAATTCGCATTCTGATGTAACAAAATCAGCAAACAATGACGTTAGCAAAGATTCGCAAATAGCGCCTAGAGACAAGCAAGGCCCAACATACCTATCTTGCCAACATTTTGGTCGTCAAGGACCTGCCATAACAGAGCAACTCTTGCAGGACTCCACTGCGGACACACCTCTTTCATGACCGTGCGCCATCTTTGTTCAGTTATTACCCATCTCTCATTACACCAGACTTTTAAAACGTCAAATGCTTGCTTCAGCTGTCTGCGCTTGCGATAAACTGATGCACGAATTTCATTCTAAAAGGGTCAAATAGATTTGTAGATTAGAGCACAGGGAAACCAGGCTCACGGATTTGGCTACCCCTGCTTACTGGCAAAATATAAGGATTTGTATGGGACCTTATCAATCATTAAGTAAGCGAACGAGAAATGGCAGTAAACAGCCATTAAAGTTTGCATACCACATCAAATGTTGCCCAAGTGTTGGCTCAACCTCGTTCCCAGGGTCTCTTGGCTGTTTATTGTCATTTCTCGGTCGCTTACTAAATCAACAGTCAGAGTTTCATACAAATCCTTATAGTTTGGCATTGAAGGGGCTGTATTTCATGAGACTATGTTTTCCTATTAGTTGCAACGCAACGCAACGCAACGCTGACAAGAGCATTGCGCGACAAGTTGCTGGGAGTTGTCAGACGCTCTCAATGCTATTCTCAAGAAAAGCGATAGCGCGTTCAATGTTGTGAAAATTAGACGGCAGGAGCTCAAGAAAGAAATGTAATTCGCAACACAAGTTTTCGTTGCGAGACAAGTTGCGCGCAAAGAGGGGTGTTCCACGCCAATTTCATCCGCAACTTGTCTCGCATTGCTTCTCGTCAGCGTTGCATTGCAGGTTGCAGAAAAAATTGCTTTGTGTAACAGGTCTGTTCGTGAGCCTGGGTTCCCTGTGACCTCAGCGGTTTCAATGTCCTGTAAAAATCACTCCGACTAATCACAATAAATAATTTTAAAGAAGGAAAGGTCTTTCATTCTTTTCAAATGTTTATCTCTGTTTTTTTTTTTTTTAAATTTCGGAAATGTCATTTTCTTTTCTCAAGATTTACTGTTGCTTTTGCCCCTGCGAAATCTTTGCAAAATCGCGAAATTTAATAAAGTAATCGCGAAATACCGGTATGCTATTTACAAAATCACAAAAGATTGTTTCCTTAAGGTATTCAAAATAATTCCTATTCTGTCCTTTTCCAGAGGCAGAATAGTATTAAGAGCTTTAAGGGCTGTTTCATAACAAGCTTACACTCTTTTGTTGCGATTTGAGCCTGAAAACGTTCTTTGAGCACGCTCTTAGGATAAAATAATAATACAGGGCCCAGTTGTTCAAAGAGTGGCTAGCGCTATCCACGGGATAAATCACTATCCAGCGGATAAGCATTAACAAAACCAATTGGTTATCCATTGGATAGTGATTTATCAGGTGGATAGCGCTATCCACCTATTGAACAACCAGGGCCAGTATTTCAGCAGATCATTGCAATGATCGTCGGCCGGGACAAGAAAACGCGGCGTTGTAGAGAGGTCGCCGTCAGTAATTTGAGGATTCTTACAAACGTTTAAATATTTAAAATGCACCTTTAAATGCTTGCGGTAGTTCTTGTACACAACAGCCAGAAAAATGCTGACAAATATATACATGCACACGACGATGAAAATGACAAAGAACAAACTGGACCATGGATTGTTATCATAGGCTGGCATCCTGTTAAAAGATAATTTGAGATTAGATTTTCGAAGTGGATACCACCTGGCATGGAATTTTTGCTGGTCCCAATTTTGGGCGATTTTTTTTACGAATCGCGAAAATAAGTTCCCGTGAATTCTTCCCCCAAATTTACTCCCTCATGAGATTTCCAAGTAACACCTGTAATGATACACAAACACGTGATGTCGGCAGATCCGGCAAGAATTAGCAATAGCTATGTGTTGTGGTTCAAATTTTTCTTTGTCTGAGATTATGTTAATAATTCTGGACAAAAAACTAATCCAAGCAATCATATAGAAACCGATCAAGACAATGATCGCTCAACTCAGGTCAAAGCTTGTGAAAAGGAAGCAAGATAACTTGATGTCATTGCTATTTTATAATGTAGAAACTGGTTCAGAATTAAAAAGTCAGGGTGTCTGTTGTCATGTTCTCTGACCATGCAAAATGTCAAAGATACAAACACATACAAACCACTTGATGACCGTGCCACCCCTCTCCTCCCATCGACCTTTTTTTCACTCTGGTTCATTTCATTATTAAATCCAACACATATGATATGTGACTGAATAAAGAAACAAACTTACATCACATCTGGATTGTTGGCTGTAGTTGTAAGAACATACAATCTAAAAAACACATCCAAGAAGTTTGTGAAGTATGGCTTTCCATGAATATCTTTCAGATTTCTACAAACATAACAAACACAGAAAACAAATTACAATAAGCTAATAATAATGACAAAATCGGGTAGGAGCTTTTGTCATATTGCCAGTTTTTAATTTCCATTAATTAAATAAATCAACCAGCAATGTGTAAATTTTTTTAAAAGCTTTACATCACTAATTATAATAATAATAATAGTTTTATGATGTTTTACCCCTTACACCGGCTCCCAGAGTCAATTATGGAGACATGTTGTGTAGTTCTTACTTTTGAGTCTGTGGACAAAATCCTATGGTGTGACCATTCATATGAAACCTCTTCAGCAGTACTTTTGCATGGTACCATTTGTTCTAACTTTTGAGTCTGTTGATGAAATCCTATGGTGTGACCATTCATATGAAACCTCTTCAGCAGTACTTTTGCATGGTACCATTTGTTCTAACTTTTGAGTCTGTTGATGAAATCCTATGGTGTGACCATTCAAATGAAACCTCTTCAGCAGTACTTTTGCATCAGGTACCATTTGTTCTAACTTTTGAGTCTGTTGACAAAATCCTATGGTGTGACCATTCAAATGAAACCTCTTCAGCAGTACTTTTGCATGGTACCATTTGTTCTAACTTTTGAGTCTGTTGATGAAATCCTATGATGTGACCATTCAAATGAAACCTCTTCAGCAGTACTTTTGCATGGTACCATTTGTTCTAACTTTTGAGTCTGTTGATGAAATCCTATGATGTGACCATTCAAATGAAACCTCTTCAGCAGTACTTTTGCATGGTACCATTTGTTCTAACTTTTGAGTCTGTGGATGAAATCCTATGGTGTGACCATTCAAATGAAACCTCTTCGGCAGTACTTTTGCATGGTACCATTTGTTTTTCAATATTTCACAAAATGAAATTTGGAATTTTTTTAAAAAATTTGATTTTTGGTACTCTTATTACTGGTAGTAATAAGGAAAGGAAAAAAATAAAGCGCCTGTAGACAGTCCATTGTTCTGGCTCTTCCACCCACCAACTCCCACCAATATCAACTGACCGAAGTGATTCGAAATAACCAATCAAAACATGATCTATATCGCAAGTTATGCTAACCGCAGATTTGCGCTCACATTAAATCACGAACTGAGAAATGAACTGATCTTATGAAGCAGCGAATAACTCCTACTTAAGCGGCTACTACTGATCATACAACTCTTTCAAAATGAGTAAAAAAAAAAACATTATTATGCCAAGAGCTATAGAGCTAGCAAACGACGGCATAGCTAAATATTCTAAACGGCTCTGGAAAGTGTAAATTCCTCCTGTCAGTATCACAGCTAGAGATTTTTTATCTAAGATCAGAAAGGAAAAATCTCTCAGGCACGTACTTGGGGTAGACTTATTCTAAAGCTGGGATAAAATGCTTTTAGCGACAAGCAGGTTTTGTGCTAGGCCTGTCACCTTTTATAACAACTGCAGGAGGAAATCCAAGGTTTGATGAATGTTCCAGTCGATGAAACACAAACAATAACCAAGGTAAAATTTTTAATTACAACACGAGCGAGAGCTTTGTTTTTATCTTGTTGATTACATTTGGTATAATTGATCTCACACATCATCGTCACGTGGTATAAATTGTCCAATCAGCATTACCGTCTACCAGATGAACAGTCGAGGATTTGTGGAAGAGCCAGAACAATGGACTGTCTACAGGCGCTTTATTTTTTTCCTTCCCTCGTCTCGTGCTTCGCGCTCTTGTTGCACTCCGCGCGAAATGCTTCGCTCGATCCGCTTGGCTCATAAAGCACCTGTCATGCAGGCTAATTACTGGTACCCTTTACTGGTACCCTTTACTCGTATGAGTAAAGGGTTAAAATAAGAACCTGCCTTTATGCAAACTGACCTTTCATATTGCAGCCACCATAGACTACCATGAATAGCACCATTAACAAAGTCAAATGCATAAACTTATTAATACTTTTATTATTAAAGACATTTAATATACCTTTTACCAAACAGCTTAGATCCAAGCAATGTAAACAATGCTATCATAAGCAGCAACAAAATAAGAACATTAGCAATCTCTGGCAGGGTTTTCCTGATATTTCTAAAAGCTCTTCTAATCTGGAAAAGAGGATATTTAGATCATCAATAATATTAATTTTTTGAAGTTAAAAAGTTGACAGTATTGGAGATTTTTCTACCATTCTACATGCCATACTTGCATGGTTTAATTGACAGTGCCATATTTTCAGAAACATTGACACAATGTTTGTGTTTGGAAAACATGTTTGAGATACATCCTGAACTGATGGTGGATACTGGAGTATCCAAAACATGTTTTCAAAACTCAAACATTGTCATGTTTCTGAAATGTGTAATATCTTAATACCATTGCTACGAAATTTCGTAACCTTGGATTTGTTGTAAAGTACATGTTACAGTCAAAACAGGTCCCCTTATTACTTGACTTCTGGGATCCTGCTAGGATCCCAGGAAAAATCTCATCACCTGCCAGGATCCTGTGGGGAAATAAATGGCTTGACGGAAACCTCAAGGCATTAGTGCTGCGGTGATCAATATTATGGAAACCAGCAAGACTGTAACAAGATAAGTTACTTAAAATAATGTAATATTGACAAGATAATCATGGTCTGATTAAGTGTTCCTCCCAAAAATGAAGTTCATTACTGCAAATTTGATTTTCATTATAAAGGTTTCATTATTTGATTTTATCCTGCCCCCCCCCCCCCCCCCACCTTCCAATATGTACCTGTATCAACACAGGGTACCCAACTAACTTTGATGCTAGAATAACTAACAGCTAGAAGAGCTATTCCTCAGGAGCTCTGCTCCTTGGCTAGCTTATCTATATGCATTGTTAAATATATCTTTCAATTGAATGTTCATCACCTGTCTCCCTTCACTGATATTGATAAGAAAAAGTGGACGGAAAACTCGTGTCCATCGTATGGATTGAACAGGGATTTCAGCCTCTTTGAAGATAATATACATAATCATGTCAAGAAAAGTGAGCTGAAATAAAAAGATAAAGGATAGGTCAGAAAGAAGTGGTGTAAAAACACATTTGTGCATGTAGCCTGTGTGGTAGGAACTAGGAAAGGGAAGGAAAGGGGAGTTGAAGTGCGCACAAAGCATTCAGAGACAAATGCAGGGATGTGCCCTAGCAGTGCATCCGGGTGCCATAGAAGACTAACTTTTGAATTTTTGCACATAGCTTAAGTGCTGGGTACCCTAACTTTTATAGTTGGACTGCCTTTGATCTCTCTATGACAAGGGTCCGATAAATTATGCTTAAAGAACAGCCTTGCACTGTACTAAATACTTAGTTTTGAAAGATTATCTTTTTGCACTGACTGATCTTACCACAATAATGGACAAAAAAATAACATTCTTCTTGTCTCTCCAAAATTTTACACCAGCAGCAAAACACCAGACATGGAAAAGACGTAGAATGAACACAAACAGGCAAAAATATTCCAGCAACATTGTAGCCTGCAAATAACAAAAGAAGCAATCACTTAAACAAAATACCACATTTTTCCCAGTCAAATCCTCAGTGGCCACTGTAAGCAGCTCAGCCACTTCCAATGCTGGTGATCTGAATTTTTTCAATTGTTTTTATCCTCTGGTATTAGTGGCTACACTTCACTGTCTGGTGAGTGCTCTGAGAATTTTGTTGCCAGCCCTGCCAGGGGACCTGCCAGGGGAATGTTAATGCATCAGTGAAGTCACTTTTTGCTACAGAAACTGTAACTTAGAGCCTGCAGTGACAGGCAACCTGGCTCAGTCAAGATTTCCAGTGAATTGAAAGTTACAGAAGTGCAGGGTCTAGTTGAATGGACATTAACAAAGACTTCACCACTTGCATGCAGAATTTGTTCATTATCTCATGAATATGCGAAGTGTTGAATGAGATATAGTATGTATATGGGGACAGAAATGCAAATTTTCACTTGATCCATCATTTCTAAACTTTTTCAATACCCCAGTGTATTACGTGATAAAAGATGATTGGCCCGTAGTAACCTTTTTTTAATTCCCCAGTGTTATTATGTCATCCAGTCATCTGCACAGTCTTGTTAAACACAATGCATTTTTAGGTCATGCTCAGATGATTTGGTTGTTTTAAATCTGTTTTACTTTTCAGTTAATTCTTTGATTTCAAACTCAGTATGGAAAATTAACAAGGATCTGTGGACAAGATGGCTCTTAGAGACCTTGATTTACATTCACATGATGATTACAAATCTATCTTGCCTTACCCAGTATGGTAACTTCATCCCATGTACGGCTGGGTCCTCAAAGAATGCTAAACAGAGGATTAACCATGCACAGAAATACACCAGGGCTCGAAGTGCAGGCTTGTTGTAAATCTTGTAAAGCCTGCATAAAAAGGGAATGAAATAATTCTTTACAGTTTAGAATGCAAGTAAAATAACATTGGAATAACAATTTATCTGCAACCTCCACTATCACACACACCTCTGCAAAGGTAGTAATATTGCCAGAACTTGGTCTGCATTTTTCTTTTCGTCCAAATGAACTGAATTCTTACATGTAGTATCCAATTCAATAGAAAACCACACCACGGTTTGCACTTCATTTTCGAGTAAAAACATATGCAAAAAACTCAACAGCGACACTTTTGGAGATATTTTGTTGAATGAGAGACAAAAGAAACCTTTTATACTGTTTTTGTGAAGAATGAAATCAACAAAGCGTTGCATAAGCAACGAGTTGTTAGTTCCAATTGTATACGTTTTTAGTCGAAAATGAAACACAAGCCAGCGGAAAAAACTACAAGACTGTGGTCTTATGTTAAATTGGAGACCACGTGCAAAAATTCAGCAGAATGGTTAATGTCTTCAATTGCAATTTTCTGTTGTCAGTAAAGAGGTTTTCGCATGGCTGGGAAGTCATTGATCATCACTCTGTCTGTTACTTGTGATAATCTCATTTCAGTTGAATGTTCAATACATTTATGCGATGTCACTGGTGCCTTAGAGTGTGTGAGCCAACATTATTGCACTGGAGGAATTGGGGAACAGTGTTCCAACGACCATGTGACAATTAAATGGTTGTAGCTTATTAATTAAGTCAGTGTTTAGATTCTATGGCTGAAATCCTAAGGTATAACTAAGGTATAAATGAAGCATTTCATTCTTGTGAGTGGTATTTTGTATTATGGGCTGTACTGAGTCACCCTGGATCCAGAGGTCCGTTCTCTGAATATCATGAGTGAAATTAATAAACGGTTAGAAGAAGCTCGCGAGACGGACCTCTGGTCACTCGAATATACAACCTCATTTCCATGCGAGGATCTAGTTCAGAATCTGAACTAGGTCGCTGAATGGTTACTCCTACTTGTTTCCAGACTCTACCGGAAGTTAATGATGCAACAGCAACTTCGATTGGCTGGACCAAAACAATTCGCCACGGGCGCATGAAAAACCGGTTTCCCAAATAAAGCCACACAAACAACAATGGCGGAAGTAGATAGAGATTGCGGCTTTTTGCGATCTTTAAGAAATGCTGTGGATTACTCTTTAGTATCCAAATTTTCAAAATATCAGAGAACTAAAGCCAGTTCAGAAAGAAGCGCTGTTGAAATTTATTCAGTGCAGGGATGTCTTGAAAAGAGGTGTTGACAGGCCAGACAGACACAACTTAATAATTTGTGTTATCGTGGAGTGTGACCTTTAAAGTTTTGTTTGAACGAGGAAAGTTTTTATCTCTATTTAATTTTTATCTCTAGCATGGAGGCGTGCTTTGGAGTTGCAGGTATTCTCGCTGAACGATTTCGCTGACCACTGGTAGGTGACAGGAAGAGAAATAGGTGTACTGGAAAGTCTCTGTTGGATTAATTGCGTGCAGATATCAAAGATTCTTTGTTTGTTAAATCTCTTGCCTTTGAAAATGGTTGTATCCAGAAAGTTTACTTCTTTGTCTGAGATTAATGTTTGTTTGCAAGAACAATAAAATCTTCTATCTCCTTTTTCTCAACACTCTACAGTGAAAAAATGTCATCGATGTATCTTTTCCAACTGAAGTGGATTTGATTTAATATTTCTGTCTCGACCGCGGAATATTGTCACGCATAGCGGCGCCACGTGCGTTTTAAACATGTCAACTGTCAGATTTAATGTCAACAAACAGACACGCGTTGGTTCCCAAGGTTTAAAACCGGTTTGGTGAGATATCCGATCCACAAATCGCATGGAAATGAGGTTGTGTACGCGAGTGCCCAGAGGTTTTTATGTTTTCTCGGCGCGTTGCGCCTCGTTGTCGCGGCTTTGCCGCTCAAACTCGCCGTTTTCACTAAAAAATAAAAACCTCTGGCACCCAGGGTAGTACTGAGTGGCACAGCAATAATTTATTAATGAAAGCTGTTAAGCTGTATTTTCCTGTACAATGTCTGGTGTGTCTTTTTTTGTTTTGTTTTGTTTTTTAGTCATGAAATTAGAGAAAAGAAATTGCGACAGACCACAACTTTTATCACAAAAAACCGACAGCGACAACTAAAACCTATTTAGGCCAAGCATGTTGTGGAATCAAGTCACTTAAATTTGAAACAGAGACACATGTACATGCAAGAGTACAAGACATGACATAATTTTTGGAAAAGAGACAAGCAGAGCACATCATGTCGATCGAGATAGACATTAATTAGAGCAAGCGTATGAATTTCAAACAGAACTGAACCTTAATTCCTTCGGCGAGGTCTGAAAATAGCCATTTCGCCCAAGCCTAGCTTCATTGACCAATATTCCAGCAAGCAGAAGTTCCTGGAAAACAACAAAGCTCTTCACTTTAAGTCTCACTTTGCTCACTGAACTAGGACAAGCTTTCTTACCGTTTCAGTAAGTTGACTATCTTGCCCCTTTCGATACAAATCATCATTAAGATCAATGTTCACTAGCTCTGATCCTGTGACAAAACTAACTGATCTGTTTTGAGCACGAACGTTTCTTAACAGAGCATCTTCATAGTCGGACGGGTCCGACGCCATTTGTGCCAGGCGCAAACTGCGAAACTGCACCGTGACTGCGTGACGGCGCGAATGCAAAAGGTGACGTCCCGACCAAAAATTAAATTGACGAGTTTAATACGGACCTTTACGAGTAATAAAATGATCAGAATTGATCAAACAATGTGGTTATGCAGGATTTAAAAATTACAAATATTCGAGCACCATTCTTTTATCAAAGATTAGAGTTTCAACAGATTTCTGCGCCGAAACCCCGGGACCGAAATCATGTATGTTTTTGGTCGAGAAAGCAGCAAATATCAAACAGCAATGTTTAATTTTCTTTAGGTTGTTATGAGTTCAAACGGTTTTTCAAACACTCTCTGTAACTGACGAAGATGTGAGCCACATCGAAACATGTATTACAAATTAAAAAACATCGTGATCTTTTTAAACATTACGATGCATGTCAGTGTTGCGTGACAAGACAGAAATCTGAAAGCGATCGAACCGGCATCCTAAAACTTGCGATAAGACGTTTTTTGGTTTTGCGCCTTTTTCAAGTTTATTTATAAATCTGGCTTAAAATTACACATTTAAAAATTTACAAATATCGGAGAATTCAAATTTTATCGAAATCATTAGCCTGTTTCAGGCGTTCAGATAGTGGGGAAAGCGCGAATAGTTAGGGAAGTCTAGGGAAGGCGCGAAGAAAATGAGGAGCCTCCTCTCCCCAGTCTCCCCGCATTTTTTTTCGCTCGCTTTTATTCGCGCCTTCCCCAACTATTCGCGCTTTCCCCACTATCTGAACGCCTGGAACAGGCTACGAAATCATTAATGACACTGGACTAGTGGACACTGTATCTTGTACACGAGGACAACGAGGACCCTTATGTCCTGATAGCGGCATGGTCGCTCTGATTACCCATGATCCCCCAACAACCGGCGAAGTACTCTATTGAATTGACACCTCTCTGGACTGACATGATTTCCGTTTGAATTGGCACGAGTTTCATTCTAGAATAGGCTCGATTTTCAGCCGTTTGAGGGAGTCCGGTTTTCAGATCCTCTAGAACTAATGATTAAAATTACAAGGTATGCGATACAGACAACTCTGAACCATATCATGCACTGATTTCCTCGTAAAACCCTAAAGGGTTTGCAGAGAGCTCCTGCTCAAGTATTATTTAATCTATGATACTTTTTGTAATGAATTTAAAAAAAGGGCAAATAAAATGATTGATTGATTGATTGATTGATTTAGTGAAACTGAATTAAGGCCATCGTCCGTTTTTTTGTAAAAACGGTGGGTGTCACGTCATCTAAAACATTTTGTTTTTGCAGCTGAAAAAAAAAATCATTAATTAAAACGCCGGTATCTGCAAGTCTATGATTTGCAAGTCTATGAGGACATTGAGGAAGTGAAAGGAATGATTCCACAAAAATGTCCAATCAAAGTGCCCTTTGGGCGATCTCCTGTAAGTTTTTTTCCCGTCATGAAGTGCTGTCATATTATATCAGAATATTGTTGTTACTGTTTCAGTTCTTCCTTAGACATGCACCACCACTTATAAAATAATGGCATTCTCGTCATTTTTTAACAGAGTGTAACACATGTATATGGTAACAAAATCTCGATTTGTCCAGCTCAGAGATTGCGCAAGTTTTCTATAACTGTTATCATTCATGAATACAATTAATTACTAGCTTTCAATTGTCATTGCTGCAGCAAAAATGCCAGCATCACTTTACAGATGGTGGCTCTTAGGGAAGTGATCATAGCAAGTATACTCGACGAGGACCCACCCTGTGTAGGGATAGGGGGTTACACAGCATACCACCTATCTAATGAGTGTAATGGACGCCTTTTTTTGGCCTAAAAATCAGAGATGAGAGTTTAATATTCTGTCTGCATGAAGCTTGCATTGCTAGTAAAACGGAACAGGAATATTTTTATCTTTCTCTCAGTTTCTACTCTGATAGAACGGGGGCTATGAGAACAAGACACCATCTTTTTAGGTGGGGCGAGAGGGGGTACATAAAGAGACCACCAGTCTTTTTATTAAATGGTGGTTCCTGTCCGAGAGACCATTTCCGTTAGTAATTTTTATCTAAACCTGGGTTGTTTTAATTATGTGTAACATGCAATATCTTCAACAAAAATAGTTTATTGTCGAAATATTAAATTGACATTGTAGAAGTTTTTTTTAAGTTTCTATTTAAGCTAATAATTTTAAGCCATTAATTTAAGGTTACAGTGTACCTTCAGATCGAAAATTTATTAAAATGTTTTTTTTGGCGTTAAAATAAAGTTTACAGAATGACCTTTCATCCAAAAAAAATTATCGAAAAATAGTGAAAATTGACGGAGAAATGACGGTATAACTTTTGTGGGCGGAGTTTGTTTATTAAGCGATATGTTTTTTTTAGCGCCGTTTTCTCAAAGTTAATTTTTCGCTTATTGGGGACACTTTAAATAGCTACAACTCAAAGGGAATTTGTTCGATTTTCCTTAAATTTGGACAGAAGCTAGGCTAACATATAATCAACAAAAACGTTTCGGCGAATTTCTTAATTCCGAAAACTTTTTAGTCAAGAGGCATTTCCGTGCGATCATTCTAATTTTTTTTTCTCCCCTTTTCGAAAATATTCTGTAACTTTTCACTGCAATTGAATATGGAAAATCGCCGACACGTTTTTTAGCGCTTCGTGTCCGGAAACCCGAGAATAAATCAAATTAGCAAAATATAATAATCGCTTTGAGTTATAGCGTTTTAAAGCTGATTCGGACGTTCGAATTTAGACGTCGTAAAAAATTCGACAATTCATTTTATTGCCAAATAGTTTCCATATTTAGATAGCCAGCTCTATAATCTTTAATTTGATATCTGGGTTTAGGTATATTAAGTGTAATCTTAAGACGCTAGAGCTGTTATACTGGAGACACCCCCGAAGGTACACTGTAACCTTAAGTAATCAATGAATGTCAGTGTTATATACAAGCTATGTGATCTTTCCTTTTGTGATGTACTGTATAGTCACAGAGCAAACCTTATCCTTTAGTTTAGAAAAATGTTATGCGATTTTGAAACAGACGCAGTAGAGAAAAAAAAAAGACATTGCAAATTAAAGTGAAGTTAACTGAATGTCAATGCCTGTTGTTCAGGTCAGGCGACATTCTGCAAAGGTTTTGTCAAGCACAAGACACAAGACACTACTCTACAACAGGATCATTAACCTCAAGAAGTATTGTTTCCAATAAAGACAGCATTGCATGCATTGCATGCACAGCATTTTCATTCTTGGATCTTAGACTACATCCGTGAAGAAACACTTTCTCACAAGTCTTGCACGCCATAGACTATTTAAGTCTATTAAAAAAGACACTAAATCACGGCATAAGAAATTTTCTGATTCTCAGTAATATTTTCACAACGATCAGAATAAAAACTTCAGCCGATCTAACAAACGAGTCTAAGCCAAATTAAAGAAACCCTAATATACATCAGGAGAGCTATTACAATGAAGGCATGGATAATAGACAGATAAAATAATTCCGTAATCAGTTCTTTTGTCAACATGAAACCCTGCTGAAATTATCAAGGACCAATATTATCGAGCAACATGTCATATATTCCTAGGGTGATCTAATGTATATCTACTTTAGAAAGCTATTCTAAAGACTTTTTTAAAAATACTTTTTACGACTTTTGCCTGTCTTATTTTATACTACTGTATATAAATGGATCGTGAAGCGAAATAAGCCATTTCACAGTTCGACGGAATACCAGGTATATTAAACCATCCATAAGGAAAACTAGGCCCCGTAGCTAAAAAATAACAGACCAAAATGAACCAAAATGAGGCCTTAAAAGTCACTGAAACCTAAATGTTTGAGCCTTACAATGAACAAAAATTACAAACCAAGATTAAAGACCAACCGGCAAAATCAGTACATGCAATCCTGAAATATACACTGTACAAGAATCAGAAGAAATTTTCTACTGATTACACACTTATTGTCGCTTGATAAAATAAAACTTTTTTATTCACATGTACATACAGCGTTTGTGAAATTCTTTCTGATCACTTTCAAGCGCCCGTTGTAAGATGGTTTCCACACTGTACAGCAATAATGCTACTACTTACCCTAAACTCTCTCTTCCCTTTCTTTGGAACGTAATGCTATAAACAATATCAGTTCATTTTTACAACTGATTGGGAAATATTAAGCACACATCGTAAACTCGGGATGTTAGCCAATTTAAGCGCACGAATGATGATTCATCTCTACCGATCGATTTCCAAAGGCCTAGTACTGGAATTGCAAATTGATCTGACATAATAGTTATAAAGGGAATATTCATACTTTTTCCAAATTTCCCATCCAGATAAAGCCAGAAAGACTCCCACCGAATTTCATGCTGCTAATATGCCAGAAGTAAATGCATATAAATAAACGTTTCATTACAAAGTTCACGAAACATGAGAACCCGGCTAGTGAACGTGCATTGTTACTAAAACAGGGAATGACCTATAATGACGTACATGCCACAGCGAACAATAAGTTTATTGGTGAAACTCATGTTCCCTTAAAAAATGAAAACTGCCATAATCGTAGGCCGCAGAAATCATTGCTATGCAGAAGAGAATTAAACAGTAGGAATGTTACCTAACTGAATGCCAGGGCATTTTTCAAAACAGCGATCGTGTAAACAGGCAAAATGCGTCCGCTTTTTTCCTTAGGTTTTCAGATTTCATCTTTGATATCAAATACTTATTTTCTAAAAATATCATGATTATAACATATGTTGTTATATTTTCCTCTAAACGAATCACTCTAATTCAGAATAAACAAAATAATGAAAGCTTGAATTTTTGATAAAATACGGCCAAATAAATTGCTCTCTCTTCTAACGTTCTCTAAAATCGTAGTTAACTAAATCACCAACGAAGGAATATATCGCTTTGTCAGGCCACAAACATGCGCTCGCTAAACCGCTTTCAAAAAATATGCTACTCGACTCTTGTGTTCTTATCATAGTATCTAATTTTACAATTAAACGAGACTTACCTGTAAGTTGACGTTTGATTTGAATCAAACGTCAACTTACAGGTAAGTCTCGTTTAATTGTAAAATTCTATCTGTCATCAATCCTAAGTCACTACGGAGTACCATGAGATTTCAAAGCCTGTGAGCTCCAACAGGGTCATGCAACGTACCAAATATTAGTGAGGTACGAAGTCATAATAGGAGATGTAACAGGACGTCCAATAAAACAACAACAATTGGACTTTAATAGAACCAAACGAAAAATGGCGTGACAAACATGTTGTCAACTCAGAATATCTACTAGACGATGTATAGATACGATTACATTTCCGGTGATTATAAGAGGAACGGTAAAAAGGCTAGTCAATCTGAACACCGGAGTCAAAATGATTTAATAGGGTTTGTCCGAGGTTGCCACTAATGGACTTATTAGTGTTCAGCAAATGTTCCAGCCTTGAGGATGTCCGCTAGAGGAAGCTGTATAGTGGCGCTGTAACAGGAGGAGGCTGTTCGACTACAGTCAAACCTGTATATAACGACCCTGTGTATAGCGATCACCCTGTATATAACGGTCACCGAACAACTTCCCAAAAATCGTGCCTTATATTTAATGTGAAGTTTACCTGTATATAGCGGTCACCTGTATATAATGGACGCGGTCACCCTTTAGACTTCCCGAATCCATAATTTCATTATTTTTTTTACCTGTATATAACGGTCACCAAATTGGATTACGATCAAACTAGTAGCGAAACGTGACAAGCCTTATTCAACAGCTCATCTGCAAGATGCCATCATTCCAATATAGGCCATGACTATCGCAAAAGACTTGGATCTTAGACTTTTTTTAGCCGTGATGAAGAAACACTATCTCGCAAGTTATGCTAACCGCAGACTTGCGCTCATCTTCGCCCACATTAAGGACCGAGCAATGAACTGTTCCTAAGCAGCGACTTATTCCTATACTTACGCGGCTACTACTGATCTTGCAACACTTTAAGTAACGCTCCACATAAGAACTACAGTAAACTTCATTGTTCTGTGTCACATAGAATGTCTTTGATTTCAAGAATAGGGGAGGAGCTAATGGTTTATAATTATATTTCAGTATAAAAATAAAGAATCTCCATTTGCGTCAGATAAATTTTAGGAAATGTTCGTGCTTAACTAATCAAAATAGCAGAAGACAATAGCTAATAATTTTGCTTCTTTGATGAAGTTCCTCAAATACAATTTCTTTAAAAATTTGCATGTTTTGCGATTGGGTCTTAAATTACATGAACCCTTTAAAAAAATCAAACAAAATGCACCTTGAAACCTAACTTTTTAGCGGTATTTGAGTCTAGACCAATCAGATTACTAGTTGTAACAATGAAAAAAGTTGACATTCCATCGTGCATCGCCGTTAGCACTTTCCTTCTTATGTGAATCATTACTTAGGGCCTCTTCATATGAGCCCGGTTGACCGGGCTGGCCCGGTTTCCGAGATCTCGCCTTACCTTTAAATCCTTTGTAAAATTTTTGATGTGTTCATATGTGAGGGCGGGCTGGCTCGGTTACCGAGATCTCGGTTTTTCCAACCGGGATCTCGGTAAGCGGGCTGGAAAATTTTGCCATATGAACACTTCATCCCGGTTACCGGGACGAATTCTTCGCAACAGCGCATGCGTTACATGGTCGATGACGTAGCAGCGCGGTTAAATTGGGTTGCCTTTTCTCATCTCGGAAACCGGGCTGAATTTTCTCATATGAACCCAAGGCGAAATCCGTCCCGGTACGAGGGCCAGCCCGGTCAACCGGGCTCATATGAAGGAGGGTCTCAATGGGGGTGTAGCAAACACGGTACACGGTTAAAAATTTCGCGATTTCACGGTGCACGCTTAATTTTTCTTCGGCACGGTTAACTAAGATTAGCATACACGTATTACTATTCAAAAATTCACAACAACAACAAATATTGTCCCCCTTTCTAAAGAGTGGCATTGATAATCGGGGGCACTGACGATACTGACCCTTGAAATAATGAAAAAGCAAATCTAGTCAGTCTAATCAGGTTCCAGGCACAAAAAAGTAGTAGAAATGCAATTTTTATAAAAAAAAAAAAACGTCTCCTGCAATGCATGTTGAAGGCCCCGAGAAAAACAGCCAAGGAAAACAACAAAAACATTAGTGTATTTTGGCAAAGTGGTGCTAAACAGTAAAAACGAATGTCAGAATTAAGACAATGCATTATTTATTGTTCATGTTATTTTTTGAGCATCTGAGAGCTATTTGCTTTTTTTGATTGTTTCCATCATAGTTTAGCGGTCTCCCTCTACTAACTATGTTTGCATTATGAGTTTTAACTATGGGCACAACGAAATATGTACTTACATTTCTAACGGTGATTAAAAATCAAACTTTGCCCAGGCCTTGACTTGTCTTCCCGATCTTGTTATTACTGGCTTGTTTGTTACATAATCAGGTTCGTCATCGGAAAACAAACTATCGTCTGAGTCCGTTTCATATTCCTCGCCGAAATCACAATTTGAGTTGGATACCTGAGTTGACTGAGTTGCGTGGACAACTTCGATGGTACAATCATCAACAAAGCTGATTAAAGATACGCCCTCGGGCACGGGTACATTCGGGCCTTCAGCATCTGTCTTATCTAGGAGATCTGCGCCTATTTCTTGATCACGTCTAAAGAATAATCTTGTTATAGAATCGGCTCGCTTTGTATAGACGGCAGGAGGCAAAGCTCCTGCTTTATCCTTTGTGGTCTCAGATCGGACAGTTCTTTGCCTCACAGGGCGAAAGTTGTCAACCCATCCCCGCATTGCATCTTCCTCCCTATTGGAGAGCGTCTTGGATGGGAGTGGCGACATAAACTTGATATCACCGAGCAACATTCCTGTTTGGGGAACTGGATAATAGGACGCTGGATGGGTGAAGGAAGTACTTTGCCGCCCATTTAGAAACTCGTTTAAGAGATTCTTTTGCTATGGTGCCAAAGTCCATGGCGTACTGAAGAGTACTAAATGTCTCATTCTTAAAGTGTGACACTGCATGCATATTTTCTACTTCAGTTGTTAACAATGTTTTGAAAACAACGTTGTACTTGAATTCTGGATTTACTTTTTCGAGATTTATCATAAGATTGGTCATACCTTTCAACAAAAGCTCAATTGAGGTCTGCGTTTTTTTTGGAAACAGTTCCTTGAGGACCATTTGTCGACGCATCTTCCTTTAGTTGATTACTTTTCTTGACTTTGCGCACTGTCGATTGAACGTATTGGTGTACTTTACGTGCATTCGACACCACCAATTCTGGAGTCATTTGCGCAGGAGTGCTTCCTTTACACGTAATTCCAAAACTGTCATAAAGAAGCCCCAAATGATAAAGAAAGGACAAAGTTCCACTCATGCTAACTACTAGTTTTACTTTTCCTGCTGCTGCGTCTGTGACAAATATAGTGTTCGAAATACAGCAAATACCACGAGCTTGTATAAAACTACAGCATCGTCCAGTACCATCATCCTGTGCATCACATCCGTCGCCAGCAAGATGTTGGTGTGCGTTGGTGTGCGGGTTAAATGACTTCACATCACGAGCACCGATGTCTGTAAAGACTAGCAGCTCATTAAATTTGGATACCCTCTTGATATCGATCTCCTTGCAACTTTCATCACCATTCTGGATAGCACATTCTATCAGGGTGGTTTCCATGCTAACAGAATATAGACCTCCTTGACATTTGTCGTTTTTTGATCCTGCAAAGTATACGTTTGATTCCAAGATTGTCATGGATTCCACACTTTCGATATGTGTAGGGTAATTTGGAAGTGTTCTCATTGACTTGCCCCTGATTGTTACACCATCTCTTTCGAGCGAAACTTGATGTATGACTCGTAGCCCATCATCGGCTACCAATAGCACAACATCGCTAGCCATACACAGGGCCGAGGGTTTTGACAGTTGCACGTCGACAATGTGTACCACGTTCTTTCCACTTTCGATTCTAACTTTCGCAAATGCACAGAGAGGCGCTCACGTAACATCGGAACAGTTCCATTTGTTGACAAATTCACAGCATGAAAAGGCAAATTTAAGTTGGCGTAATGGTAGCTTAAAGCTTGCGTAAAGTTCTAATTTACACAACTTTACGCTACATTTACATTTTGTAAAGTTGACCTTTACGCTATCCTTACGCGAAGGCGTAAAGCTTAAGTAAAAGAACAACTTAAGCTGGTCGTAAAGCTGGCGTAAATGTGCTGTAAAGTCAAGATTTAAATCTGCGTATTGGAAGCATAAAGATGGCGTAAGGTTTAACTTTACACAATTTTTACGTATCATTTACATGATGTAAAGACAACCTTTCGGCTATCTTTGCGCCGTCTGTGAAAAGCTGGAGTAAAGAAGCATCTTTAAACTTGGCGTAAAGTCAGTGTAAATGTGTTGTTAAGTCCACATTCACGCCACCATTACGCTTATATGTAAAGTTTGACTAGATCTACTTCCTTTTTTCTTTCTCTTTTATGACAAGATGTATACATATGGTACTTGACATCCTTTATTTTGTTGACTATTACAAAGTACATGTTGTGTAGTTTAAGTCTTACACTTATTGTTCATGAACCTGTAGTCTGCTAGAACTTATGTCAACATGAAAACGGGTCCCCTAATCTCAACCAGACATGATGAATTTCTTAGTTGCGGTACATGAATTTTATACTTTTTGTGGTAACAGTAAAGAAACCGGCTGAAGAACCTACACTACCACTTTAAAAGAACAAATCCCTGTTAAGAATTAAAAACTGCAAAAAAAAAAAAAAAAATTCCGGTTTGAGAACCTTAACTTTTCATTAAATTGTAATCCAAAAATCTGAGGGTGGTTTGAACATCCCGAACAGATATTAATTAATCTAGATCAGGAAGTACCTAGTTTTGATAAAAAGAAATCTACATGTAGCAATTTTTTTGTTCATGGTTTTAAGCTTCAAAGATAGAAACTCGGGTAGCTCAGGCACAATACATGTACATGTATCTACATGTATGCATTAATGTTAATGTTCTTTGTTTACACTTTAAATAGAAGAACCAGAGTCTTTTGTTGCCACTTTCAACTTTCTGGATCCAATGGTTTGCAGTCCAGAATTTTCAATTCCCTGATCAGTTCATCAGATCACCATCCTGAATACATGCCTAGAACAAAATTATAACAGGTTAGATGTACTACCCAAACTGATTGGAGACTACTGTATAATTCAAGGAAAAGGTAGACTGATTTTAGGGGCACTAATTTAGAATGGTTTCCTTAATTCAAGTTGGATTATTTGAGGAAGTGCTAAAATTCATTAGAGGAAACACATGATTCCAAAAACATTTTTCAACAACTGTTCCATTTCTCCACACAGGTACATGTACATGTACACATGTAACAAGCGGACATATCATCAACAGACCTTACTAAAGTTATATACTTGTAGTTACAACACTTACTCCACAGCCTTGGCACTAACATGTACTAGTGAAAACCCTCACAGGCATTATTGGGCATATGGGTTTAACTGACAACACTAAAACCTTTTTAAGGTTCTATTATTTTGGCAAAAAGTTAATACAGCTCATTGGGCCACGGGTGACAGTAAAGTGCTAACCTTGTCAAACAAGGTTTATTTTGTAGCTAAGTATTTGTTTTGGTGAACATAAATGTAAGTGCCATTGCCAACTGATAGCAATCAGCAATACACATTGATTTCAATTTTCAACATTCCACACTTATACTGATCAGCATCACATTTCTTCTTGTGATATGAATGCTTAATTAATCAGAGGTCATGAGAATTAAGGATATGATCACCCAAGATCAGTTATCTTGATATCTGAACAGTTTCTCCCCACTACTGCTACAATGAAATAATATATGGTGACATTACGAAGGAGAATTTATATTTTAATAGTAGGGGTGGCGAATGGTAAATCCGAGACTCGCCGAGACGCCGAGACCCTTGTTTCAAAATCCGAGACCGAGACTGCAGCTATGTTACAAAATCCGAGCCCGAGACCCAATGCGGGAAAAAACCGAGCCCGAGACTTAGTGCCAAAAATATCCGATTCACCTATCAAACAACAAACAAGGATGAAGAATGAGAATGTTTGACAAAAATATCCGATACTCCAAGACCTTGAGGAAAAAAATCCGAGACTCCGAGACAGAAAAAGCACCAGCCAAACGAGACTTTGAGACTTAAAACAAAAACTGCCGAGATTTTGAGACCGGACCAAAATTTTCCGAGACCCACGATTTTGAAGGTACCATTCGCCACCCCTAATAGTGGGGAAAATGGATTTATAATACCATCCAAAAAACTGCTTTTCAAGCGTACAGAGAATCTCACGTGTTTTAGCTGATTTGGACCCCTGAAAGTTTGAACCTCCCAGTCCAAATACCATAGCGAATGAAGATGTCTGGTAGTCTGAATCCAATAGCAGATTTGGACTCCCTTTCGCAGATTCAGACCCCTGTAAAATGTATTTCTAACCACAAATTATTTGTTTTCAACATGCTGCATCACCATGAAAACAACACAAATTACATTACAAAAAATTATCCCCTAGCTTTGATAACATGCCAAACAAGTGTACTTAGTAAATATATCAACATGGACATTCATGTTCTTCATTCCCAGAAGTACTAACAGGAAACAATAATGATGTTAAATGCGTCAAATGTCTTGCTGTTCACAAGTAAATGAAAATAAACGTTTGCTCAATTGCATATTATTGGGGGTCCAAATCTGTGAGATGGTTCCATGGATATATAAGTTGTGGTTCAATTTTATCCTTGGTTCAAATTTTATTTTCCTTTGTTTAAAACTCATTATAATACATTATCACAGCCAAAAACAAAGGAAGTAAAATTTGAACCAAGGATAAAATTGAACCACAACATATACATGTAGCTGCTAGCAGATTTGGACCAGGGGACTACCGGTATATCTGCTAGCATGAATTGGATCCAAGGGGACAAAATACGGGCTGAGGTTACTGTATAAAGTAAAGGAATGCCAAAAAGTGCAACAAAAAAGCTGGTGCAAATTTAGAGCATACATTAAGTCAAGCAAAATACAAGCAAAGCCATTTTAACAGCAAAAGTACAGTAATGTACTTTGACATAATTAAGTATAATGTGGACCCGCTCCACAGACCACCAGATGGACTCCCCTTAATTTTCATCAATTTTAATTTACATGTAATTTTTCTGAATTTTTCTGTCAGTGAAAAGAATGGACTGGATGGATGGACTCAGTATTTCTTGACTGCACATGCGCAGCGAACCCAAAAGAAAAGCACATGGGATTGTTTGCATCCCACAATAATAGTAGCTTGGGACTTGGCCCGGTCCTTCTTGTTCTAAGTTTGTCAAGCGAAATATGTTACAAGAGCACTAAAACTTGACGTGCTCCTGTCCCAACAGTACCAGCCTGGAATCAGCCTGGAATCAGACTGTGTATAAAATGCAATGTCGGCAAAAGTGTAAAATTGCAATTATATTGATAGTAGGAGTCAAATATTGATGTTGAACGCCATATTATTTATTTCAACGTAAGACTGTGTTTTTAAATACCCTGTCTCCAGTCCACAGTCCATCCTTTATACTGACAGAAAAATTTGGTTAAATAAATTAAAATTGGGGAAAATCAGGGGTAGTCCATCAGGTGGTCCATGGACCAAGTCCACAAGGGTAGTCCATGGACCCAGGTCCACATTATTACTGGGCTACCCCCCGCAGGGGGAGACCAGTCTAGGTTTACGTTGGATTTCTCCGGCAACACAAAATTGCAATTATGACACCCCCCTCTACATAAAATAACAATTACGATAGCCCCCCTATCATACTCTCCAATGCAAGAAGAACGTAAACATACACTGGGACGTTTCTCCTCAGCTGTCGGTGAGTTCAGTGTCTTCAATCTCAATCCTTTTTCGCAGTTATTGAAATGTTTTTTAAAAAGTATTTTGTTGTAATACAACGAACGAAGCCTGATCGTTTCGCTCACTCTCGGCACTGCACTTGCGCTTTTGAAGCGGAAAGAAACCGAAACTATAAAATTCAAATACCGTGTTCAAATGAATTTCTCGATTGATTGCCTTTCATGAATTTTTATTTCGCCAGGTTGAAGAGGGATAGAACAGCCAACAAAAACTTCAGCTGCGAAAAATTCACCACCATTATAAGATGTAAACTGCACGTGTCTTGTGATCCATTTCTCGTTGTCAAACAATCGCGTTGCTGAAAAAGACTCGAGAAGATTTGAAGATTTTCCACCGAATGCTGCACTGTTTCTGAAAAACCAGTCATCATGAGTTTCGCTTGCGCTAGTGAATGTTCCTCGGGCGAAAATAACCTTAATACGATCACTTTTTCATTTAATTTTCTTTTCTGTGTTACAGATACTTAAAGGAATAAAACTTGAATATTTTCGTGTGTCTGATTGCGAGATGTTTTATGAAATAGTCACGTTGTGTTACTGAAAGGTTTCAAATTACTTTTGACATTATGCAAATTGCGGAAATTTTTTTACCACAACTGAAAAAGTATATTTGATTTAAAGGGCTAAATTTGTTTTTCTCCTCCAAAATTATCAATTCTGTCGTTAACTTTGATTAAATTGACAAGTTATTATGATAATGGCGGGAATATGTCAAAACTTTCAATTCGAAAAGTTGCTTTGACCCCAGGTCCGGAGCAGGCAAAATAAACAAAAGATTCACGGCTTCAAGTGTCGGAAACACAAACCAGTTACAAAGATAAATAGCTAGATACAAGATAACTCAAACTAATAACAACCACCAGGAAATTCAGATATAGGCCTTTTTTTTCATCAAGGGCGGTAAATATATTAAACTGAATAGGCTTCGATTTGTATAAATACATACGGGTAGCCCAGTTTACGCTCATAAAGCGTCTAGTTAATTTTTGTATACAACCCTTTTATTCACCTGAAAGTCTGGCCCCAGTTGTTCAAAAGATGGATAGCGCTATCCACCGAATAAATCAATATCCAGCGGATAAGCATAAACAAAACCAACTGTGTTATGCACTGGATAGTGATTTATCCGGTGGAGAGCGCTATCCATCTTTTGAACAACTGGGGCCAGATCTTTTGCTTTTTCACTCTCAAAGTTTGTTAAAGACATTAAATTATTGGTAAAAGGACTTTGCGTCATCCAATTCTGTCTGTAATCATACTTGTGATTAAACAAATTGGATTCCTGCAATTTTGTTCAATCACTCACATGATTACAGAGTGAATTCAGCTGCACTCATCCACTAGCATAATTTATTTTGAACGTTACCAAAAACTACACACACAGTATTGTATATACTAATATAAATTTTCAATTAGTATATACCAGTATTTGTTTTCATAGTATTTTTAAACCTATATAATGTTATAGGATGAACTAAAAGCCCTTGTAATTCCCACAGAACTTCTGCCTTCTGCCGTTAAATTTGAAAATTGTGATCATGAAAGCTTAATTTTCAAAAAGTATACAAACCATTATTAACTATTAGAACCTAATAACCTGACATAACGAAGACACCTTAAGACCCTACACTGTAAACAAAGATTATAGCTTACCTCTAACGTTTCTTCGACTATTTGACTCCATGCATCTAAAAACAGCTTCAAGAGCTGAAGTCCAGCTAGGGCAGAACGTTTCCATCTGAAGCACGATCGAGATGATGTATAAGCACCAAAGTCATCCGCTCAAATATGCATGATGCAAAGTAAGGCGAAGAAATGGAAGTTTCGGTCTTATCAACTACTTTCTTTAGCGAAGGATAAAAGCAAAACTAAAAGAGATCACGGCCAACAACGGACAAAATATCGGCGTGCCCAAAATATCGCACCTTTCAAATTCGTTCAAATTCTAATATGGCGGCACGCTCTCTCAAATGAGAAACCGCTGGCTCGACACAATGCAGTGACTGATCGTCACCAGATCTCTATACAGGGCCTTACAGTTCGTATCTCGATTGAGCCCTGAACAAACAGTTCACTTGAACGTTAACCTGTTCCATGGTCTTCCATACTCTTAGATCAAACGTGAATGCGAACGCGAACACAGGAGGACACTGGCGTTTTATTTTTGCGTGCACTATAGCATTTTTAGCATTTTAGCACTTAGTTATTAGTATTTTAGCAACTATTTGTAACATATTGTATGGTTTTTTAGTCTAGTTAATTAATTATCGTATCTATGATATTAAACTGTAGGTGTCCCCTATTAGTAGAGGGCTTGCCCCTCGGCTAGTTCTACCTGACACATAAATTAAGTTTCTATCTACTATAAGAGCCAGTTCGCCCCGGCGTTCCAGGCCCTATTAAACTAAGAGTAAAACTCGAAGCGTTTTCAAACGTAAGAACATTTTTTTTTTTTTTACAGTTTTACATCAGGAGTATTTCTAGGCTACTGTTCCCTAAATATCCCTGATTTTTCTTGAACTTGAATTTTGCCTTGGCCTTGACCGGTTCGAACACTGATCAGGGTTTTTCTACATTAGTCAGATAGTCAGGTTTGGGTGAACCTTCACAACCATTGAGTATGATGTGATGAAAGGCAGTTTGAGGCTATATATTTGTTATGGTAGCTTTACGCACACTTTACACCGCTGTCAAATGAATCTTTAGTTAGGGGTATAGAATGGTAAATTCGAGACTTTGCGAGACTGCGAGACCCTTGTTTAAAAATTCGAGACCGAGACTTTACCTGTAAAAAATCCGAGCCTGAGACTCCAATTGCTAGAAAATGTCGGGCCGATAATACTAAAACAGCTTTATATAAAGCGTGACTGAAATCTCCAACGGAAGCTGAGATTTACAAGAAAAATTACAAGACTCCAAGATCCAAATTATCAAAATTTGAGACTTCGAGACTTCGAAAATTATGTATAGCTAACCCGAGATTCCGAGATGCATCATTTCTGATAGACCATTCTATACCGCTTTAGTTTATTGCACACCGCGCAATGACCAGAGCACAAACTGCCTTCTCATATAAAGCAGCCAAACTAAAGCACTGATTTTCCTTCCCCCTTCTTTGCCGTGCTGCAATGGTTCAAGCTTTTCGATTAAGCAGTTTGGTAGTGTGCTAGGTGTCAGCGGAAGAACAGAAGGGAGAAAGATCTTACGTGACGGTCACGTATCGCAAACCGATCGCGAGTGTAGCTGCGGCCAAAGCGCCACACACTATTCACACTTCACTTTACGTTCGTTTCTGAAGAGCCGAGCGGTTAAAGCAACTTTAATGTACGTAAAACGTTAACAATCGTAAGTGTGACTAAACATATTTACGCTAGCTTTACAATAGCTTTACGTTTGACTAAGTAACTTTACGCAAACTTTACATCCTACGTAAATTAGCGTAAAGCTGAGTAACTAACTTTATGCTACCTTTAAACAGGCTTTACGTCCAGATTACGTAAATCTACCTTTATACACCTTTACGGGCATGTAAAGTTGGTGTAAAGTTTGTTTACCAACTTTACGCGGATTTAAGCAAACTTTAATTTTCCGTAAATTTGAATTTTCATGCTGTGATTGTACCTGAGAAGTGCTTGCTCCAGGTCCGCACGCGAGCGTAATGAGCCAGGTTTAAGTTTAACGTTCCCCTCGAGGTCACAATATCTTACACATCCTGTTCTACGCTCTGCTACATACGCTACTTCGTTACGAAAGCATACGTCTCTTGCATCACGCATCCCAGTTTGTAACTCCGATACTTCAGCAGGCTGGTGAAGCCTGATTTTCAACAAACGCGAGGACGAAGAAGAGAAATCGTAATCAATGGTGAGAATGTTACCGATAGGACCTGGAGACAGAGCGACAGGATGCTTGCAAACGCCTTGCTGGTTTGAGGCCCAAAATCTGTACTTTTCAGGTACTATGGTGTGCACAACTAGCTCTACCTTTTGCAACACCTCTATTACTTCCGGTCTCGTTAAACGAATAATAGGGTCGATTGCTATCCTATCCTTGTTACGAACGCTTTCTAATGTTAATAGTTTCCTTAAATGCTTCCGGACAAAAACGTCTTTAGAATCTCTTAGAGTGCGGATGAGAACAAGGTTTGACATTTGACCGTCAAGATTAATAAACCAGTTACTCCAGCTGCATTTCATTGTCTTGCCAACATGTACAACATCAGGGAGAGGGACCAGAAGAAGGAGCTCGGGTGGAAGGGTGTTGTTTTCTGACATCTCCTGAATTTGTAGCAGGGCCTGCTTGTTGCACTCTTCGCAGTCATTTACAACAGCAAGCACGGCGACTTTTTTGCATCGAACTGCATTCTCGAGGCATGAATCACAGCATCTTAAAGCTGGTACATAAGAAACATGGCCCTTTACTTTGCAATGTTCACAAACCGATTTAAGGTCAAGACATGTTGCACACGTACTGTTACACTTAGCAGTTTCATGAATAACAATATGATTGTTCAAAGACTGTTTTGTTAAACAGCGCTCACACACTTGCACAGTTTTTGCCATCTCAAAAATCTGTGATAACATCTCTTCTCCTGTAACGGGTTTTGGATGATAGTGGATCCCTACTGGCATAGTTGCAGAGTTATCTACAGACGTCATAAAAGTAACTTCAGCACTTGTGACAAGGTTCTACAGTAAAGGTTTGAAAAGCAGCACCCCGCAAAGCCATCTAGTAACACTAAAGTTTTATATCGAATACATATTGATTTAGCTTTTCACTTACCGTTCAATTCACTTTCACCAGTAAGTAATGATGGTAGTTCAAGTTTGTATTGCGGCAGGGTAGATATGTCAAAGTTCTCAACTTTTCCATCGCACTTGCTTATACGGTACAGCTTCAATGTGTATTGGCCCAGACCCAAGGTTCGCATCTTATCCTTGAGGCCCAAAAAATCAGAAAGATGCTTTTCGAAAGCATTTAACGACTCCTTGTGCTCGTCGCTTAACAGAATTCTGGACTTATATCTTTCGATTGGCTTTTCTTGTCCTTGACTAAAGACACTTACAATGGCTTTAATCACACTCATCGTCAAGACTTTCGACCGGGACGATCAGACAGACTCTAAAATCCACCAGCCATGTGCTTATCTTGAAAAATGACGTCATACACAATGTGCATTGTTATTTCGTGTTCTTTGGGATGCCTGTGGTGATTTTGTCTATATATCAACAAACTAAAAATACCAATTTTACCACAATTGCCGCTAAACTCGCAATCTGATTGGTCAACGTGAGTGGTAAATGAGAGTCCAGACAACGGTGCTGACGCTAACATCACGCGCGCTTGAAAACAACCAATCAGATTGCGAGAAAGTTATAGACAAGGCTTGCTCTTTCTTTGCTGTCACGTTTTGTAACAAGATTTCGATTTTTCCTTTTATTTTTTTCGAAGTATTGTTGTAAAAAACAAATTTACACCGGTTTTCCGTGCTGTGGACTCTTATTTACCACGATTTACGTCATCACATGGTCAAAATTTGTTGCTGACTCACTCGGCTGCGCCTCGTGAGTCCACAACATTTTGACCATGTGATGACGTAAATCGTGGTAAATAAGAATCCACACAACGGAAAACCGGTGTAAATTTGTTAAATAGACCACATACATAAAATAATTGTTCAGAGCTTAGGAAAAGCTACAAACAACACGGTTATCTGAACAAAAATAATTCACGACACACGGTTAATTTTTTCCCTTTTTCACGACACACGGTTAATTTTTTGGATGTTTCACGCCACACGCTTAACCCCATTGAGACCCTCATGAAGAGGCCCTTAAAAGTGAGCCAAAACAAATTCCATTGTAATATGCCAAGAGCTAGCAAACAAATAACGGCATACAACTAAATACTGTATTCTAAACCGCTCTGGAAAGCGTAAATTCCTCCTAACCGTATCACAGCCAGAGATTTTTTTCTAAAATCAAAGAATCGACGACGTTTAGAACAACAGGCCTGTTTAATATATCTTTATTTTGATCTTAAAAGAAAAATGTGTCAGGCAATTACTTGGGGTAGACCTATTCTAAAGCTGGGCTAAAATGCTTTTAGTGACGAGCAGGATTTGTGCTAAGCCTGTCACTTTTTATAACCACGCACATTTAAGAGGCTTTTTTCGTATTTTGGACGTTGCTGTTAATTGTTATTGTCATAAAAACGTTACTCATTAACTTCCAGTAGAGTTTAAAGGAAACCTGTATATGGCGGTCACCCTGTATATAACGGTCACCTGGCCATTTCCCAAGGGTGACCGTTATATACAGGTTTGACTGTACTATGCGCCGAGAATTCCAGCATCCTGGAGCAACATATTGTAACGCAAACTGATCATGCATGAAAGCAACTAAATAGTTTCTTTAAACCATTCAAAACACTTCAAATAAAGAGCAATAATCTTTAATATACCTGTATCGTCCTGACTGTTCACTACTTGGCTATCTTCTTACGAAACGAGAATTTTATCTTTTTAATATTATCGCTTCCCTTAAAACGAAAGCAGAACTTGTTAAGAGGTGAGAAATCGCTTTTTCAGCTTTGTTTCCATGCGCGTCACTTTGATCTTTTCAGTAGCAAATATTCGCCATGCTAAAGCGTTTTTATTCATTTCTCAGAGTGGAAGAGTACATCACACGTGGAAAAGATAAAAATATTGTTGATCCTGATCCAAATCAGCTCTATACGAAGAGGAAACAACAACGAAGCGGTGCATCGTCGGGTGCGAGCGACGAGCGCCCGTCACAAGGTAATAACTGTCAGATTGTTTTACCTGTAATTTAGCTAAACGTTTGCGTATCGGTTTTTGAAAATGAGTATGTGTGAGTTAAAAATAAAATACTGTTTCTTTCTGTCTCACAGATCCCAACTCTGTCAAATATCCTGATAATGGATGGGGCACCTCTCTGGCCAAAATGCCAATGTTTACCAAAGCGGAAATGAACGAGCACGTAGCAAGTTCAGGCAAGAGGATCGCCAATATAGATCATCATTCCGTTCCGACATCGTTGCGGAAAGCGAAAACATTCCTTGAAGATGAATATCTTAAGGAAATAATGGCATCCAGTGACCAGCACTGTTTTTATTTCCAAGCTAAATGTTGCCATAGCTTTAGAAAAAATGACCCTCCGCATGAACTGAAACTTGCCTTGTGCATTATTAGTGGGAACGTTATGGACAGCAGGTGTACTTGTGTGGCTGGCAAGGCTGGATTTTGCAACCACATTTCTGCCTTGATGTTAAAGCTATGTAAATTCTCCCTGTTCGAGGCAAAAACAACAAAGGATCTGTGCCAAGAGAAGGATGAAAATCCAGAACTAGCCTGCACATCACAGCTGCAAAAGTGGCACAAGAAAGGTGGTGGAGAAAACATATTTCCTCAGCCGGTGATGGAGGTAATTGTTAGAAAAACCAAGCTCGATGAGCCTAGCAGCCCGCGAGGCAATGGAGGTGTGAAATGTTTGCTGTACGAAGCCCGGAAACAGCCACACTATGATCCTGTCAGTGAGAATGCTTTCAAAGCTGCAATTGCCCAAATTGACCCTAATATGGGTTTTGCTCAGATGAGTGAAGGAGCTGATTCCAGTAATGACAGTAATCAATTGACAAACTCCAAATTTGGAAAATGCCCTGTTGGCTCCATGTTGAGTTATCAGACAGCATTCACAGAGTCAAACTTTACCGCTGAAGCTGATCTAACTTCAGTACCAAGAAATAACTTTGTTACCCAAGGACTTGATCACTACCCAAGATTTCCTTTGAGTAATGAAGATGACATGGTGGTACCTCGTGTGCTAAGTGACACTGAGAAGGCATTACTCAGGCATTTAACTGTTGAGGAAGACAAAATAAATTCAATTGAGAGTGACACGAGGGATAAAGCAGGATGTGATGACTGGAAGAAACACCGCACTTATCGCTTCACAGCATCCAGTTTTCAGCTCATTGCAAGGCGACAAAGGAATCATGAAAATTTCGCACAATTACAAATGCACCTAGCCTGTGAACAGGCTCTCTGGTGGGATATAGGGCGAAAAAAAGGCGCACAGGGAGGGGGTGGGTAAAAGGAAAAGGGAGGGGGAGAGCCTGTCGACAAATTATTGAGGCCGCCATTCCGCCCCTTTGTAATTAACCTGTCGATTATCTGTCAACAAGATCATTATCAGTGGTTGGTTGCATTGGAATGTAAATAGTCGTGCACATGAAATGGAAAGTAGTGGGAAAAGAATAATCACGGCATGAGAAATTTAACGATCCTCACACTTTCAAAGCGATAACAAACTTTAGCCGATTAGTATTTATCTTGCAACAAAAGTGAGCCAGAGAAACCGCAATGTATGCCGATTAGAGCTAGCACCAAACAACGATCAATTTGAGAGATATTCCGCCGAGATCAAAAGATAAATATCATCGAAGAGAACAAATATTTCATAACTGTGATCTAAAGGTTCATTTCTCTCTTAAATCTTACTGGGAAAACTTTATGCTTTTTGAATACTTTTAGCGATGAGTGATACTAGTTTTTAGCCTGTCTATTTTTATAGAGAGCCGCTTGAAGACATGCTTGAAGGCTTAAAACGATGCAATAATCACACAACAGGAGTCGTGTAGGTCTTTCTACCCCATTTATAACCATGCGCGTAGTTCTTTCTCAGCTTCTTCTTCCCCTAAACCAATAGCAAATGCTTTGAGTCCCAAACGTGTCATCTCCTCGACTTGATCCTTCATAATGGAAACTAGTGGCGTTACAACAATAACGGTCGTTCTTTCCAACTTCCACAGCTCTTTCAGGACACGACGGAGAATTTCAAAGATTAAACTTTTTCCAAACCCAGTCGGAAGAATGCCAAATACATCTCCGCTAAAGACTTCAAGCAGCGTTTCTGCTCTTCTTTTAAACCTATAATGTGAGGGAAATCCCTCAGAGAATCGCCCAATGCTTTTTTAAACCGATCGATTGAGAACCGGCCGCCAAACATGTTTCTATTTTGCGGTGCGATATGCAAATTTTGATCGCATATCAAAATGACCGCAAACTTGTCAACAGAATGTGTCATCAGTCGGTGATCTGACCAATTAGCGTTTGCACTAGAATCTAGTGCACAGTTGGTGATCTGGAACGGCGGCATCAATGGTTTGTCTACAGGCCTCCCCGCCTCTTCCCCTCTCCCCAGCTTTCCCGCGGCTCGCTTCGCTCGCCGACTTTTCCTTGCGATTTTTCTTTTCGCCGCTATCTACTTTCGTCATACCCCCACAAGGAGGCCTGTTCACAGGCTAAAATGCACCCAAAGCCCTTCTCATCAAAGTATGTGGCCCATGGTTTAAAGTATGAACCCATTGCACTCCAGCAATATGAAAAGTTCATGTTTAACAGGAAATCTCCAGTTGCTGTTCTAAGAAGTGGTTTTGTTATTTCCAAAAGCTGTCCTGTTCTTGGTGCTACACCGGATGCTAAAATTGTAGACTTTGGATGTTCTGTTTACTTTGGGCTAGCCGAGGTAAAATGCCCTCACACCAAGTTTAATGTGACACCACTGGAAGCATGTTCTGATGCTAATATTTTCATGGAAAAAATCAGTGACACTCAATGTAGACTTAAGAGGAATCATGCATATTATGCCCAAGTTCAAGGACAAATGGGTGTGACCGGGGCTAAATGGTGTGATTTTATTGTGTACACCGGAAAGGGCCTCTACATTGAGAGGATACCATTTGATGCTACTTTTTGGCAGAATCTTAGAACTGAACTTCTTCAATATTACTTTGAGCACTTTTTAAAGTTTGCAGCGGTAGATTTTCACAGTTCAGCTGTAGGTCACTAGGTATTTTAGCAAATATTCACCAAAAGCTTGTATGTTTCAATTTTTCTTCTGGCTCAAAATACATTGGTTTCCATGTTTTTTTTTTATCCAGGCAGAAAAAAGATACATGCTACATTATTTTGAGCTTTATAATAGCCTGTGACCTGATGTTAATATTGTTTTTAGATAATTCTGCTCATGTATAGTTTGACCAATCATAAGGCCAAGGTTGCGGAATATTGGCAAAGTTTTCTGTTGCATACTACAGTGAAACCTGTATTAAGCGGACCCCATATTAAGCGGACACCCTCTATTAAGCAGACACTAGCTGCTTGGATCCCTTAATTTCTTCCCATATTTACTGTACAACGAACCTGTATTCAGCGGACCCCTCTATTAAGCGGACACTAGTGAGGGTTCCGAGGGTGTCCGCTAAATGCAGGTTTCACAGTAGTCATTACATTTGGTGGGGGCAAAACAGAATCAATTTATTGGAATGGACTGCTGCATTTATGCTAATAAAACATGGTTTATTTGGGTAAAAGTACAGTTAAATAGAAATAATATTGGGCTGGGCATTACATAAGATTGCACAGACAGCCCACATTTGATTAACAATCCCAAGCTGATGGAGAGGTATGAGGGTATGATCCCATCCCAAATGTGGAAATTTTTTATCTTGTTGATTGCACGTTCCACATGTATCCGCAAGCTGGCAATTTCCTGGGTCTTGACAACATCCTCAGCAGGCATTTGACTGGAACTTCCAAGGAAAGGGGGGATATTTAAGGAAACTCCCAAGGGTAACAGATCGTCGATGGTAAACCCTTTGTCTGCCATTACTGAATCATTGTCTTTAAAAGGCAAGTTAAGGAAGCCACTTCTCACAACTATCTCCCTGTCTGAGACACTGCCAGTGTACAGTTGGCTAATAAAAGTTATTGCACCTCCAGGACTGATGCCAATCAAACCTTTAAGTGTTGTGTGGTGTTTGTAATTACGGAATAATTCACCATTTAAATGTAGACTGCTTGGCATCTGACATCTAACTTCTGTGCAATCGATGACAACTCTGGTCGATGAATAATTTTTCTTAAAATCCTCAGGCATGTCAATCGCTGCTCTAGACGGCCAAATATTTATTTGACCTAGCCTTAGGAACATGAAATTTATCCATGTGATAAAAATCCGACTTATTGTTGATACTGAAACCTGAGAAAGGTGTGCTAGGTGTTCTTCAGGAAGGCCTTGCCTTAGTCTGCACAAAACAATAAAAAATTCATCGATTGGCCTCAAGGATCTAGATCTTCCACGTTTCCTTGAAGGTTCTTCCTTTTCCTCATCCTCATAAAAGTCTGTGCTGGAACAGTTAGGTTCGACTGAGAAAGCCAGTATGTTATATTTTCTCCTTCAACACCTGGATTTACAAAGTTATAAACAGCAGACACTGTATCCCAGTTAGGAAAACCTGTATAAAATCTGACTGAAGAATCGTCGTCTTTAAATCTGTCAACGGTAAAAAGTTGCTTTTGGAGGTGATATGCAGATAACGCTTTATGTGCAAAACTACGCATAGGCTGTTTCGTTTTCATCCTTTTTGCCGAAGCAACTAGTTCTATGGGCTCAAGGTGTCTTCGTATTGAGGAAATTGATCATTTAATCGTGATGCGAAAAAAGTTTTCTGGGACAAGAGGATAACCTGTTAGGTAGGCACGTGAACTGATACGGGACATTTTTCCATATGGAACGTAGGTATTTTCTGTGCGAGGGATTCACGCCAACCGTATAATAAGCGTCCTTGAGGTCAAGCGAGGCCATATAGCAATTCTTTTCGATATTAGCGTAGTAAGTAGACTTCAAGTATACTTGAATCTCACTTCAGATGTGAACGGGTGGAATGTCAACTTAAGTAGCCAACTTTGTAGCCGTGGCAACGCGTCTTTTTCAAAAGAGCCGAAGTGCACTTTCAAGTCGATTTCAACCATCCTTACCCGCGAACTTACGCACTATCAAAACAATTTCAGGAAATTGAATGTCAATCAAATGCGTTTTTCGATGGGATATCAGAACACGCAAGAATTGTACGACACGCACATCATTTCGATCTGCTTGCTTGCTTGCTTGACGCCTTGCTTTCACGAACGACAAAGAAAACGGACAACTCCGACTTCAGTCACTTCTTCGAGCCAACTTTTGCGTGTTGGAACGCGATGACGACTAGACCACGGAGTTTCGCGTGTCACTCTAAAATGTTCTTTCCAAAGAAAATTTAGCGCTGGATTTGCCAACAAACTACGGAACCAGTTTTGTGGACGTGGCCAAACCCAAGCTCTTCTTCTTCGTTGCGTGTTTTGACTCATTTGACTGAAAAGCGTCAACATAAACCGGCGTCGATTTCTTTGTCTTATTCTAAATTCTTCTTCCACAACGAGAAAGTGATAAGCTTGGTGAAGTAGCAAAGCCCGCTGTCGTTGCAGCAGGAAAAATAAAAGCCAAATAAGAAAAGCAATTTTCAGCTTTCAAGGTTGCATGATGTAAAATAAATGTTAACATCTTTGCCGCACTCATGCACATGCTTGAATGGGTGTCTGTAAAACGCGGACCGGATGGCGGCGGATGGCGGATGGCGGATGGCGGATAATAAAATGCGGATAACAAAATGCGGATGATAAAATGCGGATGGAAAAAAAAGAAAAAATTCTTTATGACTTTTACAAAAAAAAAAAAGATGAAAATTAACTTTCAACTTGCATTCGCCTTTCATGTTCTCAGATAAAGCATTTTCTAAGAAATAGCACACAAACTGCAGTGACAAACATGACAATAAAACGCATCTTGGAAAACAAAATATTAACTTGAAAAAAATTAACCGTTAGGCGTAAAAAGTCGAAAAAAACTTAACGTCCCACCCACTTGCAATTTACACCGGAAGCAATGAGTTATTATACACCAGAGCATTTGAAGTACTGGTAAGAAGGTGTGGGCTATCCCTGTCATGAGGAGCCGGAGGTATCAGCCATGCCTCAGGAAACATTTTCCATTTTACATTCGTATGTAACATACGAAACGTCAAGTTAATATTTTGTTTTCCAACATGCGTTTTATTGTCATGTTTGTCACTGCAGTTTGTGTGCTATTTCTTATTAAGCTACGATGGCCAAGGAGAATTAATTTTTAAGCATTTTCTACTTCACCCTATACTAGTTACTGAGCATGAAGGGTCCATAACCCGGGATCACAAATCCCATTTCCCACACACACACACATTCATGACCAGCAAAGCCGCGTAATCAACTGGCTCGAACTCACGTAAGCGTGCAAACATTAACTTTAAAAAACATCGATTACCGTTACTCCTTGTTTGTACATTGCATTACATAACTTATGATATCAGTGGTAAAAAGTTCGTACGGGTCAAGTCAATATTCATTCCAATGTTCTGAACGAAAACAAATTCAAAACTATAACTGCAACACGAACGTAACTCACGGTGTTTACCAGTATTATAAAAGTGACAGGCCAAACACGACTCCCGCTAGTCGCAAAATGTATAAAAAAGCCTTTAGAATAGTTTTCCCAAGAAATTCTTCGAGATATTTGTTCCCTTAGATCACCAAAATGGAATTGTGACAAGTCACTATTATCTATCTGTTTTGCATGCTTGATATTGTGTGACTCTTTGGTTCTTTGATCTTTGGGATATAAATCTCTTTAACTGGCAGGAGGTTTTCATGCTGTGTTTAGCCATTTATAGAATTATTCTTTCTCTATGCCCTCGTTATGCTAGCTCTCTTGGCATATGTTAGGGCTTCTTTGGCTAACTTTTGCTGTAAGATAAGTAGTGGTTGTTAATAAAAATGACAGGCCAAACGCGACTCCTATTGGTCGATATGTTGTATCTATGACCTTCACATCATAGTTTAGCTCTTACGAGTATGTCTTTTAAAGACTTTCCCTTTCTGTAGGAGATTATGGGAGGCTCCTTGAATATTTCTTTCAATAATGGTTGCCTTTCTATAATATACCATTTGTTCGTTAAAATGGTTTTTAAATTAGGCACAGAAGGGCGGCATTCTGTTACAAACGGTAATATTCGTTTGTTTGTTTTCGATTTTGTTTTCAAAGCCGACATTCTTTCGTGATGATTAACTTCTGAGAGCGTTTTATCTATGAGGTTATCTGAGTAACCTCTTGTACGAAGTCTTTGTTTAAAGAGGTTTATATTTTCCTCAAAAGTTGTCTTTGAGGAGTTAGTTCTAAGTAACCTCAGGGCTTCGCCCTTGATAAATCCGAAATCCTTTCTTGACCCCTGGAGGGTGGCAAGAGGAAAAATGGGTATATTGGAAAGTTTCTGTCGATTTGAAGTGTGTTCTTACATCAAGAATAGATTCTTTCTTAAATCTGTCGCCCTTGTATATACATGTATCCAGAAAAGTGATTTCTGTTTCTGAGATATCAGCCGTGAATTTTATGGTCGGGTGATGGTTGTTTGCTAGTTCAATGAATAAGCCTATTTCTTCTTTGCTTATGTCCCATAAAGAGAACACATCGTCAATATATCTTTTCCGCACCAGTGGTTTGTTGGGGCTATGACTTACAAGGCGTGTCTCGACCGCAGACATAAAGATATTTGCGAAGGCAACTGCCATTTTCGTTCCCATTGCGGTGCCGTGAGTTTGGAGATAATTCTTTCCGTTAAATTGAAAAGAATTCTCTTTGAGAATGAGCCTAAGCATTTCCCTGAGGTATTTGCTTGGTATAGGAGGTCTCTCTCCGTAGAATTTTTCGTATGCTAAACATACAGTGTTTATTCCTTCCTCCTGTGGGATGTTAGTATATAGGCTTGCTACGTCCATTGAGACAAGGACGGTATTTTCTGTGACCTTTGTATTTTCTATAAAATTTATGAAATGTGTTGTATCCTTTAGATACGATTTCTGTGCTTTAGCTATTGGCTGAAGAAGATTGTCAACAAATTATGAAATTCGTTCTGTAGGTCCTTCACAACCTGATATGATAGGTCGACCAACAGGGATTGGCTTGTGTATTTTTGTGAGGGTGTAGAATTCTGGTATTCTCGGTGGGTCTGGCGTGAGGGATAGCCATTTTTTTGTCATTTCATCGATGTGGTTTTCTTGGTAGAGTTCTTTTATGAGTTCTTTGACTCTTCGTGCAGTTTCTACTACCATGGGTATTCCTAGGGGTTTATAGTTTTCTTCAACGTCCAGTTGCGTCTGCCCCTCGTGTATTTTGTCTTGTTTGTTTAAAATGACAGTGGTGGAGCCTTTGTCAGCTCGCTTTATATTTATTTCTTTGTTATCTTTGAGTTCTTTTATGGCTTGGCGTTCTTTAGCTGGCAAGTTGTTTTTCGGCTTTATCTGAGAACATGAAAGGCGAATGCAAGTTGAAATTTAATTTTCATCTTTTTTTTTTGTAAAAGTCATAAAGAATTTTTTCTTTTTTTTTTTCATCCGCATTTTATCATCCGCATTTTGTTATCCGCATTTTATTATCCGCCATCCGCCATCCGCCATCCGCCATCCGCCATCCGCCATCCGCCATCCGCCGCCATCCGGTCCGCGTTTTACAGACACCCTGCTTGAATATACTTGGCGTGTAATTTGATTGACGGCTCTGTCACTTGAAGTATACCCAGAATTTCAAATATGAACGCTTATCAATGTAAATAAACATACGTGATCTAAAGTATACTTGAGGTCTTTGCTTACTTAGCCTGTTCCAGGCGTTCAGATAGTGGGGAAAGCGCGAATTTTTTTCGCTTGCTTTTCTTCGCGCCTTCCCCAACTATTCGCGCTTTCCCCACTATCTGAACGCCTGGAACAGGCTATTGCTTACTTAATTTACTACGCTAGTATGAACCCACTTATTGACTGGGGCGTTTCCATTATAAAAATGGTGATAAGTGACAAATTGGTTTAGTCCCTTGAGATTTAGAATGAGTCTGTGGCCCCCGTCTTTCTTAGGTCTAATGAAGATGGGGAAAAACACTTCATAAGAATCATGATCAGTTGTTTCAATAATACTTCTAGATAGTAGTTTTGCTACTTCATTGTCAATAATGGCACATTCTTCAACAGAGAAAATAGCCCGGGGAAAATAGATTGTGGGCGTGTAGTGTTAAATGGCCTCGTGTCCAACTCAAGCGTTGCACCTCTGACAGATGTCAGAATTTCCTTATCAGAGGTAATCTGCCGCCAGGCGCTAATGGACTTGGTTATGCAACCAGCCCTATTAGTGTATCTAGACTCCAAATATTCCTTTAGGTCACGTACCGAGTTTTTAATGTTTTTCAGAGATTGTATTATGTCCTCTCAGTTCGGTTCTTGGAGGTGTTTTTTTCTGGTCCTTCCCTAACATTACGGCTTGCTCTCTCCAGGCATGGAGTGTTTGCCAAAATTCTTTTGTGCCCTGTGCTTGTTATCATAATGGGAATTGTATGGGCGGGAAAAACGTGTCGCGCCAGATTTGCCTGCGCCTATGGCTTTCCCAAGGTTGTTCGTAACTTTAGCATCGCGCACTTGTTTGGCTAAGTCGGCCCCAAATAGCAAATCTGAACGACTGGCCGACTCATTTGCCTGGGTGCAAAGCGAATGAAATTCAGCTTTAAGGGCCGGTTTAATCTGCTCTCGGCGTAAGCGGGAAAGCTCCCCGACAGTGTGTCCTATTAGGGCAATGGCGTCGACATTAGCGGCCAGTGTTTCTTTATCTATGTTCGGTTTCTGGTCCACTAATCGATCCCTTGCTTTTAAAATGCCGAAAGTGGCTTCCTGTAAGGCTTCTTTTTTGTTGTATGTTACTGACTCTCAGGTCAGCTTTGCGCTTAGAATTATTCATTTGATCCCACATTTCTGGGTTGACTCTTACGGTGGATATGTCGGCGCAATTTTCAGGTTTGGCGTGTTTAGCCAGTAGTGCTTTGAGCTTATCGTTGGGAAGGGTGATGCCCCACCATTTGGACGCTATGTTAGCCAAGCTTTGATTATTTTGGCGCCAATATTTTTATCATCAATGAAGTCAGCCTCGAGAGATTTGAGAAGCTCGTGGTCTTCTTCGGGATCAGTTGTTTTAGATGACGCTTGGACCTCATTAGAGTTCGATCCCTCAGGGAGATCCGTGTGTTTTGGCGCTCAACAATCATTTTTAATAAGGAGGCCATTGTGCCCATATTTACGTTTATTTCTGAAAGTGTTTGCGCTAGGTTTTCGCCAGGTTGGCTTGTAGACCGACCTGCTTAAGCAGGGTGAGTGATCTCAGGTTGAGAATTATTGCCAGGTTGGCTGTCTGACGCACCAGTTTGGTGGCTAGCCTCAAGTTTATCGTTGTTAGCTGACATGATGAGCAATTAAGAGGTTACGGTACAATTTTTGGATGTAAATTGCTAAAGGGAAAAAAGAAAAGTAGCAACCAATAGTTAGTGATCTCTATTCAGATTGTAAATACTCACGACATTAAGTATCCGTCGTTTCGGCTCCGCAAGCGGGCGTACAATGGCTCAATAAGGAAGCGCGTGCGTCTCATGGCACTCCGTAGTGACGTAGGACTGATGACAGATAGAACAGTAATGTGCTAACAAAAATGCAACAGGAATGTCCCCACAAATTCACTAAAAAGTCTATTAATAGTATCTAACGCATTTTTTGGCTAACAAAAATGCATAACGAATGCATGTTAGCCCACATTAACTCCTGTAAGTTAAACATTAACTTACAGGAGATAAAAACTGATTCTTTTTTCTCCAGTCACAAAACAGTGACAAAACGACTTCAGCTGAGCGATGCATTGGTTTAGTTTATTGCACGGTGTGTTCTGAATGGTTTTGCGGCTGCGGTTTTCCATTCGAAATGCAACAACAAAGTACCCACAATCACTGTTTTTTCTCCAGTCACAAAACTGTGGCAAAACGACTTAAAATAAATGAGTGATGCAAGGTCAAAAGAAAACATGTACAGCACAGCCGTATTTATGCAGTTTAACACGTGACCGGCCTGTTGCATTCCATTGATCTGCTTTGAGGAAGAGGTTCTCTCGCTTTTTATAGTTCAAAGAAATCATGAGCGTTCAAAATTCTGAACACCAACAACACAGTCAAGCCCTGACAAATGCTGCAAATTATTTCAAAGAAGCGTGTGAGATCTTTCAGAGAGAAGCAACCAGACTTCGCCAGGAGCAGGAATCGATCGATGCCATGTCGAAGAAACTCGATCAGGTCCACATTCCTTCGACTGTGAAACTCAATGTCGGTGGCCAACACTTTACTACAAGCGTACAAACGCTGACAAAAGATCCCAACTCCATGCTGGCCGCTATGTTTTCTGGGAGGTTTGAGATGAAGCCTTCTGAAGACGGCTCGTTCTTTATCGACCGGGATGGAACTCATTTCCGGTTTATTTTAAACTTCCTACGCACTGGAAAATTAACTTTACCCGATGGAGCTACATTTCTCAAGGAACTTGAAGAGGAAGCTGAATTTTATCAGATTCAAGGAATCATCGACGCGTTGAGGCCTGCTAAATCAACAGTTCAAGCAGTCAAGCTAAGCGAGCCATTTGTGGAATCGGTGCTTTTGACAAACGAAGAGCATCGAAGAGTCTTAAAAGGCTGGTTGCCTGCGTCTCTGGTAGGTGAATGGCGTCTGCTGTTCCGTGCTTCTCAAGATGGCTTCGCGTCTTCATATTTTCATTCAAAATGCGACAACAAAGGACCTACGATCACTGTTGTAAAAAGTAGAGGAAATATTTTTGGAGGCTTCACCGAGGAGTCTTGGACAAGTCCAAGTAAGTTTGTTGATAAAAGTAAGGTTTGACGACTCTACATATACCTCAAATTGATTAAATAATTTGCTTGTTGAACTCTACTGATGCATGTCCTAATTGTGCCACCAAAAGGTTTGACCATTGAGCTTCGCTTTATTAAAAACAAAGGTTTTGTATATACCCCAAATTAATTAACCCTTAAGCCCCGTGCCAGAAATTTCGAGTTCGACTTTCGCATCGTCTCGTTACAAAATTCAGTTCTCTTTCTCTTTCTCTTTTTTTGGCCGCTCGACCAATTATTTTATAGTGAGCTGCTGTAATTGTTTAGTGTGACCAGCCCGCCACGATTAACTTTAGTTATTTGCGGGTTGCTAATATAATTTGTTTTATTATTTGTAAATAAATCGTTGTTGTTGTTGTTGTTGTTCTTTTATAATAAACACTATTTTAAGGCGGTGTCACAGCATTAAATAACCGATCACCGACCACAGCAGAAGGAGTTTTCCAGATTTATTTACGATAACAAAATCCAGAAGCGCAACCACAGTACCGTCAGTCCTTGCATGTTGTCCGTGAAAACAGATCTGCAGTATTTCTATAGTTTTGTCCAGGTTTTCACCATTAATCCTACTGTTTCGAAACCGTGACCACGCAGCCATTTAAGAAACCATTTCACTGATTCTTTGCGATGGCGACCAAGAGCATGGAGAGGCTGAAGAAGTTCTTCCTTGATCTAACACGAACCTTAGTTTTCTAAGACTTTGGAAATCATGATTATTATCAGAAACATTTTGTTTTATACCGCAAAAATGAATACATTTTTTAAAACAATAAAACACACGAATTCTGTCTGAAGATGAGAATTATAACGACCTTTCTTCGCCCCAGTCTGTTGACAGCACAGGAATCAGTGATATGTGTATCCCCACCGGGATACACATATTACTAGTGATATGTGTACGGGGGTCCGTTATCACGGGGAAACGCATATCACCGTGACAGCGCGCTGACTAACGAGAAACCAAAGGGACTGGTAACAGAAAAATAATTCAAAACTGAAACACTTCTGAACAGTGTGAGATTAGATTTTTCAAAATAAATAACTTCGTATGATTATTAGTAAATGGATGGAAATGAGCGTAATAACCAGAGCTGTGTAAATATTTATGTCCTGTATCATCTTATCAACAGGTCAGGGTGACTGGGTAACATGTAACCAAGCATTCCTTTTCAGCATGGTGAACCCGAGCGGCCTGGGTCCAACCAAAATGGCACTTCTCACTGGTAATCAGCAGCGTGCCATCTACTGTCATAGCAGCTATGGACCAACGTTTGGTGGAGGCGCCGACCTGTGCATATCAAATAATGCAAACACAAATACTGATAATCACAGTTATCTCGGCAACATCTATCAAATCCCACCAGGACAGCAGGACACGTTCTTCACAGGTGCTGGAAGTTTTACTGTTGCAGATTACGAGGTGTTTGGACTCTGCCAGTGACAACAAACAGATGAAAGAGGATCTTGCAGGTAAAATAGTCGTCACTGATACAATACGTAATTAATCCAAAACAAGTTTTACATAAGGTGGTGCATGTTTCCTGAGGAGATGGAGGCCTCGGGAGAGTTCTTTATTTTAGTACCCAGTCTCTTTTATTATTAGTGAAAAACATAAAATCAGCGAAACGATTTGGGATAACTTAGTTTGTAAAAATAAACAAACAAACAAACAAGAAAACAAAAGAAAGAAAAAAAGAAGTAATGATCCCACAAAAATATATCATTACCCGTATAAAATGTAACGTCCTTGTGCGACCACCTCTTCTAAAGGATCACTTTTTCATGATACAAATAATTAGCCTTTGGTGGTGATTGTCAGTTGAAAACCTCGTAAGCGATCACCACTTTTAACGCTGATATTTCAAATTTTTGCGTTCACTCGACCACATATAATTGTGATGTCACTTCAGGTGCAAATTGTGACCTTGTACGTCACCGATATGACTCGATGAAGAACTTACCTTTTTCACTTTACATCAGAACTTCTTGTTTTATCCAGCGATCATTATTTAATATGCTCAAATAAGTTGAATAAGTGTGTTTTGGTTCAGGGCGGGATCTTTGTTTATAACTTGTATGCACTAAAACAGTAAACAATAAGTTGTGCTAACCTGCGTAACAGGCGCTTTTCTAGTGTGCGAACTCAAAGGGGAACGTGTAACGATGGAACGTGTAACGAGCGAGCGCGGAGCGCGAGTCACGCGAGGGAGGGGGGAAAAGTAAGCTTGTTGCTTGTTGCTTGTCCTTCGCGCTCACACAACACTAAAGCATTAGTTATGAGGGATTTACAGCAGAAGGAGTTTTCCATATTTATTTACGATAACAAAATCCACAAGCGCACTGGCCACAGTACTGTCAGTCCTTGCATATTGTCCATTGTGTAACCCCACAGGCTTACCATCCTCCGTTTGTGTGGTGTACTGTGCATCTGTAATGGCCGTATCGGTTTATAAAACTAATCTTATTAAAGGCGAAATTCATGCCTCTTAAAACTGATATAAATACAATAAAAACTCTTAAAATCACTGCCACGTTGTCCAACTAAGTTTTGATTTTGTTTTGATTTTGTATTCAGCAAATGTGAACTCCACTTTCACAATTATTTTCCTCGATGGACGTTACAGACTCTGGAGATACTTTATTTGCTCGATTGAACGCCCTCTTTCACTAAACTGAAACGCCTTCTTTCAAGTAACTGACATACAAGATCTCATATAACCACCATCCCCACTCCACTGAAAGGAATTGACGGTTGAATTTACCCCCTGTTTACTGTTAAAGACCGGCAAAAATTGTTTAAAATCCAATCCTTCTTACTGATGTCGAAAAGAAGAAAAAAAATCGGCGAAATTTGAAATGAGCGCCCTGTCGCTTGCTTGAGGAAATGTAGTAGAAAACTTGAAAGCAATCTTTAAAGGACGTTTACACAAACAAATTTTGATACTGTTTTTGAAGTGATTTTATAACTGTAATTGCGACCTCAAATCGCCTGTGTAAAGAACGGCGAGTTTCCTGCGATTTGACGGCGATTTGATGGCGGTTTTATTGGAAAAAAGATATAAAGTGAATTCATAAACGATAAAAGAAAAAACACAGCTACTTTCGATTCAGCTTTTGAAAAACACGAGGCAAGAACTTGAACAATTGTCTCAATTTTTCAAGTTGTTACTGATTCATTTTCATCCTGTTTATCAGCAGCCATTCTTTATAAAACTGGGCCGTTATTATTTTTAAGTCAGTAGTACACGTGACCGAGTGCGTTGTTGAGTCGTATATAAACTCGCTGGCATTAAAAAAAAAAACACGAGAGAAATGTTTAGAGAAGCACTTTTCGCACTTCTCGAGTGTTTTTTTTTCCGAAGTGCTCTCAACTTATAACTCGACAATGCACGAGGCAATGATTTGCGCGTGCTCATACTGTTGACGTATAGGCAGCGTACATTATAACTTTGTCGAGATATAATGAACTCGATCTGACCAATCATAACGCTCGCATTCAGTTTCTGTGGCCATTTAATAGGTTTTCGTGACATAGCTCCATATTTTCTTTCTTCACCCAGGTGTATTCCCTTTAAGAACATTTTTATAGGTTAGCGTTTAGATACTAGTGACAAACTGGAAGCGAAAAATTAAAAACCCACACTGAAGACTGTCGTAAATAGTTTGTTTACCGTCTCATTTGTGTTCTTTTTTTTATTACAGTTTATCTGCGCTTCAGTAGTGTACACATGTACAAGAAAGCAGTAGAGGACCGCGACCGTAGAGTATAAGTGAGCTGTATAGTATAATACCCTAAAGGATGTGTTGGGTTGCTGTGACTGGTAGAATCATACATTAAAAACGTTGTTTTGTTCTCAATAAAATGGTTTATAATTGCCTAGCACCAAGAGAAAATCATTTCTCTTTCTATCACCTACTAGCGTTTAACTCGTCAGTTTCTCCGAAAATGGAGTGTATAGAGCGTATGCACATGACGTCACGGCGGCCATATTGGTGTACCAAAACAATAGAACGGCGGCCATGTTGGTGTACCAAAACAATCCTGTGGGATTTGAACGCTTTTCTTATGTTAACACTTTCTTTTGTTCCAATAAATTTGCATAGCTGCTTGCCACGTGAGTGCATACGCTCTATAGCCTAGCTATATACTACATCATGTAGATAAAAGTGTTGTTTTTTTTTGTATTAAAAATTCATTTTTCAATAACAGTAAGTACTTAGTTACAGCAAAGAACTTGTCTAGAATTTGTTACATTGATCAGCAGCAAAAAATTCGTCTTCTCCGTTCGTTGATTAACGTTTCGTTTGCTCGTGTGATTATGATATAATGTAACGCTATATTCATTAATTTAGTCCGACGCTCATGTTTGTAAACAGTTGCAATTGAAGCTAGGGCGGGTTTAGAAGCAAAGAACAACAATAAAACGTCAATTTTGTCTTATTTTATTTTGTGTTTTCTCTCAGATTTCTTGTTGATTGCTTATACACACTTCTGGCGATAACTTCCCATTTAATTTTCAGAACTTGATAACATTGTTTGAAAAGTGAGTAAGCCGATGTAAATATCATTCAGCCAGTTTGTGGGAGAAATGGCAACAATGGTTACAATGTTCAGAAGTATAATTGACACAGTTATAGTAATTAATGAATAATGTTGTAGTTGGTAATACACACCCCACTAGAAATAACTTTGGTTTTAAAAATTATTTATCGTCATAAGACGGACACCTAAAGTATTTCCTTATGAGGGATGATCTCCGCCAAAATTATGTTTCAAATTGTGTTATGCAGAACCTCCAATTTTGTTACAAGCCATCAAATTCTTTTCTAAAGAAATTGGAACGGAAATTGAGACACCACAAAAGAAATTGAAGTAACAGAACAGAATTTAAAACATCAAATCTGAAATCAAGACATCAGAAATTGAAGCAACAGAACAGAATTTAAGACGCGAGAAGTGAAATAAAGACGCTAAAATAGAAATTGAAGCCACAGAACAGAAATTACGAAACAGTTAACTACCGATCCAATTTCTGTTCTGTTGCTTCAATTTCTATTCTGATGGGGGTGTGCCTCAAATGCGAAACCGAGCAGAACCTGGGTAAGAACTAGTTCCACATAATTTATGAAGATTCATTCGATCCCAAGATGGCCGCTGATGAGAATGTATTTCGGAGAAGTATTCTAGATTAAAGAATTTGATGGCTTGTAACAAAATTGGAGGTTCTGCATAACGCAATTTGAAACATAATTTTGGCGGAGATACATAAAACCCCTGATACATAATTCACGAGATGCTGAACAAATTTGCGTGGCCGACAGTTCCTTGATGCGATAATTTGACGCGTTTTGCTCTTGAGACTAAACTAGTAGATATTTGAATAAAACTTTCAACTGAGAGAATTCGTTTCCTGTGTTTGTTATTTTAAGGCAGCAGTTATTAAAGCAACTAGAAAAATTTCACTTCGATTTAGTCTTGAAATCACGGATCACGGATCACGGGGGGGCATCGGGGGGATTCATGATGCGTCGCGCAATATTTAGTTTTAAAACGTTTCACCAATTTATAGCACTCGTCACCACAGTTTTGAAAATTATAAAAACAGAATCTCCCGAATGCAATTACATGTATTTTTTTTCATTACCTGTAAATTTAGGGCTTCCAAAAATTTATTGGAAATCCGGGCAGGAGAGGGGGCTCTGGGCTTGGAAATCCAGACGGCGAGGTGGGGGAGTGGTCTTCAGAGGGGTGTCAATCGTAAATACACATTTGTTTGCAGTTAAGGTCATTGAGGTTAAAGTGAGAGCCTTCAGTGTCTGTACTCGCTGGCCAGACAAGAGAGCAAGTAACATGGTTAGCCACACACCGATTGCGTTAAAATTCGGAAACGTTTGTTTTCTTGGTGTGTTCACCATTTTTCCAATTCCACATAGCTGGTTGATAAACACAGGGCAACATTTGAAATTCAATCGGAAGTAAAACCTTATGCATAGTAGGGTATTTTTTTTCACCTTGTTGCACATTCATTTTAAAACGGCCAATCAAAAAAATTCGAATTGTTGTCTGTTGCCAGAGCTACACAAGATGCAATTAAAATTAACGTGGAGCTCTGGAGACTAGAATGACGAGAAACTGAAAGGACTGGAAACATTTATGGAAACATTTATGTCATGTATCATCTTATCAACAGGTCAGGGTGGCTATGTAACATGTAACCAAGCCTTCCTGTTTAGCATGGTGAACCCGAGTGGCCTGGGTCCAACCAAAATGCCACTTCTCACTGGCAAGCAGCAGAATGCCATGTACTGTAATAGCAGCTTTGGACCAGTGCTTGGTACACGATCAGGAAATGACCTACTCATATCAAATAATGCAAACACCAATACTTCAAGTTGCAGTTGTCTTGGCTACAACTATCAACTCCCACCAGGACAGCAGAACACGTTCATTGCGGGTGCTAGAAATTTTACTGTTACAGATTACGAGGTGTTTGGACTCCACCAGTGACAACAAACAAATGAGAGAGGATATTGCAGGTAAAATAGTCGTCACTGATACAAAACGTAATTAATCCAAAACAAGTCTTACACAAGGTGATGCATATTTCCTGGGGAGATGGGGGCCTCGGAAGAGTTTTATTTTTGTAGTACCCAGTCTCTTTTATTTTTAGAGAAAAACATAAAATCAGCGAAGCGATTGGGATAACTTATTTTGTAAAAACAAACAAACAAACAGAAAACAAAAGAAAGAAAACAAGAAATAATGATCCCACAAAAAATATCATCCAGAAAACATTTAATTTCCATGTGCGACCACCTCTCCTAAAGGACCACTTTTCCATTATACAGATAATAAGAGAATAAGCCGGTCTCTTCTTGTTCAGGGCGGGCCGTTGTTTATAAAATATATGCACTAAAATAATAAATCTTTCAAAGAATAAGTTGTGCTAGCCTGCGTAACAGGCGCTTTTTTATGGTGCGCGAAGTCAAAAGGGGGGGGGGGGGGGGGGGGGGGTGTAACGACCGAGCGCGGAGTGCGAGTCACGCGAGGGATTATAGGAAATAAGCTCTTTGCTTGTTGCTCGTCTCAGTCGCACTCGGCACAACACTAAAGCACCAGTTATGAGGGCTTTTGTTTTCATGAAAAGTAAGCTACACTTTCATAATCATTTTCCCCGATGAACGTTACAGGCTCTGGAGATACTGTATTTCCTCGTTTAAGCGCCTTCTCTAGAATAAGCGCCTCCTTTCGAATCTGTTCTGCTCCGTTCAAGTGACTGCCATAAACTTTGATATAACTGGACCACTGCCAATCAAATGAACTTAAGACTAGTGTATGAAATAACTTAAGGTTGAATATACTTCCTGTTTACTGTCAAAGACAATAAATTGTTTAAAATCCAAGCTTGCAAAGTGATCATATGTCGAAATGGAAAAAAATGGCGAAATTTGAAATAAGTGCTCCACGCGGTTGTTCGCGCAAATGCAGTAAATGACTTCAATCAATCGTAGAACAACATTCAGACAGAGTAGACGACTTTTGATATGATTTTCAAATGATTTAAACAGCTATTCGTGCGTCGATTTTATAGCTCAGGTACTTGTGATTACAAATCCCCTGTGTAAAGTACCGGGTATTTTCTGCGATTTTATTTCGATTTGATTGCGGTTTTGAAATGCTTTGCAGCGGCGATAAGATATTAGCATAAAACTCCTCAAAGATCCCTTTTGTGGCTACCTGACAACTTGACATTATCACCTTCACTCTGCTATCACCTCCCCCCCCCCCCCCCTGGAGAATACTCCCTTATATAAAAAGCCACATTCCAATGGTTTCAAAGGTTGCTGTCTCTTCTCCATTGATGAAGATACAGAAGCTTTGAAACATTTGAAATTTTTTTAAAAGTTGTTATAGTTGTTGTTCATTATATGCGCTACACAGTCATTCGGATTTTATGTACCGAGGAAAATTACATACTTTGGTTTGTGAAGTGGCGCCCGTACCCCAACAGAAAATTTGAGGAGAACTTGCCGGTAGTGTACACAAACTGGGTTTGAAGTTTCATTTAAAACGCTGTTAAAGTTGCCTTAAAAATCGCATCACCTGAGTAAGCGCCGGTTTATATGTAATCGAGTTGTAGTGCTACGGTTTCAGTTTGTTTGTTGTATAAGAATGTTCTTAAATAAGCCTTTTTTTGTGAGCGTTTAGACGCTGATAAAATAAACTAGAAGCGAAAACAATAAATCCCACCAGACTGTCGGACATAGGTCTAAGCTTGTTTACCGTCTAATTTCTCTCTTTGTTTTCTATTTCAGTTGATCTGCACTTCAGTACTGTATACGTGTGCAAGAGAGCAGTGGAGTGTAAGAAAGCTGTGTCTTGTTCTTAATATAATAAGTCGTGATTTCTCAGCACCTGACCACAACCGCCTCTTATAAAATAGGAGATTAAGATAGATGAAAACACTGTTCTGTTTTACTTCTACAGGAGCCCATTGATAGGCTCCTGACTTCTAATATTACTTTTTTACAGAAGACTGTGTACTTACTTATAGCAAAGAACTTGTTTCTTTCTTTAAAATGCCGGTTGCAATGGTCAGCAGCAGAAAATTCGTTCCTTGATTATTTGAAGTGTTTGATCACGTGATTAAATTTAATATCATGTGATATCAGGGCAGACTACAGGAAGTAGGATTTAAACCTCGTCCCCAGCGCTTTCCGCACTTTGAAAATGGCGGGCAGGGCAAAGAAACCTCTTGTCAAGGCTGGCAAAATACTTAAAGTTCCAAGTTCAAGTTCAAGTTCAAGTTCAAGTTCAAGTTCAAGTTCATTTTATTCACACTTATTCAATTACAATATACCAACATTAAGGAAATAAAAAAAGTAAGAACAGAGCTAACTAGGCATTGAATTAAACATAACAAAAGAAGAGTGTGTAGCAGCCAAAGGAGCCAAGCTTTCGAGTTGGCTACTACCACAGAGCAGTTGCAAGTGGGTGGAGATTATACAATACTTTTAATAACTAGTTGTTATAATAACTATTTAAATTAAATAATTAAATAAATAGAACTAAATAATAAATTAGAGTTGTTTAACATGCTTGACTGTCAAATAGAAAGAGTTTGTATTCTTTTTTATTCCAAGAGAATTTTATCGCGTAAACACGATGAAATGTCTTCGTTTTCTTGGAACAACGGTTTCCTATTACCAGAAAATAAACCGGGCCACCCTGGATCCAGAGATCCGTTCTCTAAATATCATGATTGAAATTAACCGCATAAACAGTTAGAAGAAGCTTCGCCGCTCAAACTTGCCGGTTTAAACTAAAAAAACCCCTCTGGTACCCAGGGTAAAACCTGGCTGACAACCGCTGAAAAAAACTCCTAAAACGCCATTTCATCATGTCACGTGACTAAATACTCCACGATTCTTGGAGTATTTAGGCAGTCTTGTCCAAGTGTTTGTACGCTCGGCCGCCATTTTGAAAGCGGAGCTGATCGCGAGAGGACATTCAGGGGACGAGGTTGGTACGGTTTAGTCCAATTTATAACAATTTACTCTGATTTTCAGTTCATGCTTGTCAAGCTATAGCGCAAGTTTACAAGCAAAGAGCATCAATAAAAAATTATTTTTTGCTACACTTTTGCGTTGTTCTCTCAGAATTCTTTTGGATTTTGCATTCTACCGGTGATGCCCTTCTCAATTAATTTTCATAATTAAAACATGCATATTAGTGTAAATATAAGTAAAATGATTTTCATCAAGCCGCGATGTAAATATGTTTCAGCTAGTTTGTGGGAGAAATGACAACAATAGCGACAGTGTTACGGTGATACACACCTCATTTGTGTTCTTTTGGGTAAAACGAATTTGAATTTTGCTTAAATGCTTTGATTTGAAATAAGCCCCTCCTCGTCTTCTTGAGGCCTTAAAATGCTCACACAACAAACTTAATTCATGTTTAAAACGGATCATGTTTTGTCGATCAGTTTGAATTGGCCAGCGCCCATAATAAATGTGAAGCTTATCCATGATTATAGAATGTATCATGTATTTTAGAAAAATTTTTCTTTCTTCAGTCATTTTTAACTTGAAGTTATTGACCGAAATAGATTTGTTTACCGTCCAATCTGTCTTGCCTGTTAACCGGGCGACCAGTGCCTTTCTGATTAATTAACTCTAGTCCGCCTCTTCTGATATCTGATCACACATGTTTTGCAGTTTGCTATAATTTATTTCAAGTGTTAATCAGTCCTGTCTGTGTTTCGTTTTTTCTTTGGGAGCATAAATTTAGTGCAGGGGTGATTTTGAAAAAAAAAATGAAAATAAACTGCAAGCCAACTCTTTAGAAAGAAAACATCCTGCAACTGCGAAAGCCCGATTTGAGGTTATGTTTTTATTTGCCGCACCGACATAATTAAAGGAGGAGAAGCGAGCACGAACAAGAACACCCAAATCCCCCTAAAATGCCATTGGTTCGTCCATAAATCCAGTTGCATGCGGTCCTCAAAAATAAATACGTCGCAGGTTTGTAATCAGTAATGCTTGTTTGCTATCTGTAAAATCGTCAAACAGTTATCTATAGTTTGTACCGGTCAAAATGAACCTTCGATACCTCCCCCCCCCCAACCCCGCCCCTCTGGCTAACCCGGCTCCCAGGAATAGGTCATTTGCACGATGACGTCATATGACTACAACTACCAGAATCGTTCAGTTTTTTGTTTTGTAGTGCAATTAGGGCTATTGTTATTTAAACCGCACTGGGATTACAAAATTTAAATAAGAAAGGAAAAACGAAATGAATTCTGGTAGTCGTAGTCAAATGACGCCATCGTGCAAATGGCCAATTTGAACTTTTGAAATTTGCTTTGTTGAAATTGCCTTCCCCCAGGCCAAAAATTTTGTTTAAATGCCTCGTCCAATTCTCATATACGGCGATCAAATGCCACTACTCCCGGGAAAGAGATTTAGCTCCTTCAAACAAATTTAACTGCCCATCATCAAACAACAGTTTTTATATTTATCATGGGTTACGTAACCTTTCATTCGGGGTGTTACATGGTATGTACGTAACCTTTCATTTGGAGTGTTTATATAGTATGTACGTACCATTCGGGGTGTTTACATGGTATGTAGGTAACCCTTCATTCGGGTGTAACATGGTATGTACGTAAACAATGAACTGCAAGGCTGATCTGACCACGTAAAAAAGTACAATTTGCGAGACACCATGACGACAGAAACCGATAAAGTAGGATCGGACAATTGTTTCGTTGTTATCGGTTTCTGTCGTGATGGTGTCTCGCAAATTTTACTTTTTTACGTGGTCATTTTGTTCATTCAGTTTTTGGCTGGTTAGGTCTCTCGTAGATCCTACGTATCATTAGCAGCATTATCGTTTGCGGTCTTCTGCAGTTTACGTTTATTTATGTATACGTAACCCTTCATTCGGGGTGGTACATGGTATGTATACACAATTGGTTCATGAGCGCGGCCGTTTGAGTATAAATTCAAGTTTCAATTCAACTTTAAACTTTATTGCTTCTATCAACTTATACATTGTTGCTGCGCAGCGAACGAAGTGAGCGGAGCAGCAGTTCATAATCCAGAAAGGCAGAAAAAATCTGGAATCGCTGTTTTTTTACCACAATCCTTTGCGAGCCATGCTGAAGATGCAATGGTTTCCTAGGAAACGCTGTCCCACAACTCTTTGCGTGCGTCATGCTGATGCGTGCCTTTATTTGTGTCATTCGCTTTCCGTTAAACACATGCAAACAGGATTTTAAATAATGGAAACTGTTAATTTAAAAAAGTGCCGAAAATTTAAAAGTTTTCAGGTACGCACGTGCGTACGTGCGTACAGGTAGCTACGCCCCTGTCAGGATACATTTATCCAGATTTATCACAAAGTGAGAGCATGTCTTGCTTCAGAATTCAAAATCTGCAGACTTTTCTAAGAATTTTCAAGAATTATTGAAAAGTTATGGTAAAGGAAATGACATTTTTGAAGTGCATTTACTTTCTAAGAAATATTTTATTGACTGTTTCTTTCTTGTTATCAGTAGTTTTTGAGAAATATTTAGAAAACTCAGTTTTGGTCACTTTTAGGGGTGCCGCGCTATATAGCGAAAAACAACTGTATTCAGTAGCGCGCGCTAAAATAGCGAATTAGTGTCGCGATCACATGGCGAGTAAAATTGTTATTTTGAGAGAAAACGATGAATATCTTCGAGTTGCTAAACGTAGTAATTTCTCTCGAGTCAGCAATTGCATGGTCGAAAGAAGAAACCTGATGAAGAGCAACTACATATGTCGGTAATGTGACATTTTGTGTTTGCGCAATTTTTGAGTGACATTTCGTTCTATTTTAACTTTCAAGTTTGAATTTTTTCATTTTTGAACTTTAATTTGTACATTACTGACGCAATTTGACGACATTAATTCTCTTTTTAGTGCGCGCTAATACAGTTGTTTAGGGCTTCCATATTTGCGAAAATACATAAGGCCAGAAGAACCGAAAATGTTTCGAGTACCGAGCAGAATTCGAGCAGAATTTAGGTGTACGAGCGGAATGAGCGATTTTTACGAGCCTTCCCGGCAGACAGGATAAGCCATTTTATGAGCAGAATTTATCCAGGCCTAATCACCTACGTGCGCAGCAATCACTATCTTTAAGATAACCTAGTTTATATCTAAAGTGATTCTTGCTATATAAGTGTTGAGGGAGTCTATAGAAAAGCAAGAAAATGCTTCAATTTGGATAAAACACGAAAAAGCAAGTGACACACTAAAACACCAACCCCGCGGTCTGGCCAGTACCTTACGCATGCGCCCAGCCATATCACCTTGGCAGTGGCAGCCACATTCTCGTCCCCAGAGCCTAATACCTAAAACACCCAAATACCCTCTAATATCCCTAATACCTAAACCACCCAAATACCTCCTAATACCAAAACCACCCTAATACTTCTAATGCCCTAAAACCTCCTAATACCCCCTAATACCAAAACCCCCCTAATACCCACAAATACCCTAAATACCTAAATCGCCCTAATACCCCTAATGTCCTAAAAACTCCTAATACCCCGATAACCCTCTCATACCAAAAACCCACTAATACCTCCTAATACCTAATACTACAGTCGAACCTGTATATAACGGCCCTGTATTAAGCGGCCACCCTCTATTAAGCGGCCAGTTTTCAAAGTCCCGATTTTTCGCTCATACAAACGCTGTATTTGTTACCTGTATTAGGCGGCCACCCTGTAGCAGTCCTATGTTTGTCTTTCTTTGTTATTTTTACCTGTATTAAGCGGCCACCCTTTGAACGGAAACTAAGCCACATGTCATTTTATGCGGTATTTTATTGTCTTTAAAATGCGATCCATCGTTACTATAAATAAATAACATGTACAAAGCTACTGTAAGCTGATAATCGGCCGTTTAGTATTGTTAACGCTTTGCAGATGTCCGCAATGTGCTGAAATACAGACAAAATCACGAACACAAAAAATGTTCGTTTTGAATATGCTTCACTCTTTAGCTAGAAATTCCTCTTTAATTAGTTTGTTCTTCAGCCATGTGATGGAGAATAAATTGCCTTTAAACGTGTACTCGCAAGGGACTTTAACTGCACATTGAACGTTATAACTGCACTTTGAACGTAACAACTATGAAATGACGGAATGACATATTTTGTACGTGTGAACAAAAGTAAGTAATAGAAATACAGTACTGTATACCGTAGAAGAGTAGAGGACAATTTATTGCACAGTACTTTTACACAATGTTACGTTAATTGGCGCTGAACTTTGTTTAAAGTATTGATCGGTTAAAAGAGTGTTGATTGTCTTATTGGTTCCTTGCATGAAGTGTTTTTGTATGATACGCCATTAAAATTTCATTAGACCACTCCCAGTGAGTATTTTTAGTGATCCTGTATTAAGCGGCCACTTGTATTAAGCGGCCAGTTTCTCAAGTCCCAAGGGTGGCCGTTATATACAGGTTCGACTGTAATACCTAAACACCTCTTATACCTAAACCACTTTAATACCCCTAATACCTAAACCACCCTTCCAGCTTTACAAGTTTTTGTTGCCCGTAGTGTATGCTATAGCCAGTATAGGTCGAACCAAGAGGTAATTCTACCAAGGTTTTCAAATGTTTGTACGGGACCATCTCCTCTCTCGTTAGTATTTTTATTCTTCTCTTATTCACTTGCAACGCAAAGCCAGACGAGTTGTTCGGAAGAAGAAAGAAGAAATGAGATGCAAGATTATTGCAAAAACTTGGGACGAGAAAAGTTAATTCAAACTCTTATATCGGCGTGGCCTGGAACCGAGTGATGGCGTATTTTTCTAGGAAAACACTGTTCTGAGAAGGACAAGAAAGATTTTTTCACGGCGTGAAAACAAAGATATGGTTCATCGCTAAAAAAATTGTAAAATTAAACGAAACTTACCGGAAGTTGAAATTTGATTGAGATTCTACGAAGTCATTGGTCTGGAGCTAAGGAGTCAGGTGAGATATGCGCGCGAAACCAGAGCGGTCACATTTCAAAGGCGAATGATCAGGACTGTTGTAAATAATTAGGGTGGGTAGCCCAGATGGGAGGGCACCTGACTCCTTAGCTCCAGACCAATGACTTCGTAGAATCTCAATCAAACTTCAACTTCCGGTAAGTTTCGTTTAATTTTACAATTCTACTTCGTCATTGGTCAATGTCGCTAAGGAGTCACGTGAGACTTTAAAGCGTCATGATCATGAGCAGAAATCATGAACATCAATAAATTTAATGCAAAATAGCAACAACAGGGTGCTGAACAAAGTATACACCACTAAAAATCTCTTACAGTGAGCTAACAGTAACAATATGAGCAAGTCTGGTCAATCATGTAATAAGTCTTAACAGCTGTTATGCAATAGTTCATGCCCAAAATTTGTGGCAGTGTCTTGGATAGGCTTATTGAACGGGCAAAGGTGCTCTCACTACTCCAGCCTGCTGTAGACAAGATAGTGTCAATAGGGACCTGTTTTTCCTTTGCAGCTGAAGTGGCAGCTGCTCTTGTGCTGTGAGCTTTATACACACTAGTGTCAATTCCTGCTTTGGCCATGACATTCTTGAGCCACCGAGCAATGGTGTTAGTTGACACCGGTTTGTAGGGTTTCTGACAGCCAATCAGCAACTGGTCAGCGTCACCTCTTAGTTGAGATGTCCTGTCAATATAGGCTTGTAGATGACGTACAACACACAGGTTCTGGTCAGGCTCATATGCCAAGAACTCAATCCGACCCAGGTGCTTACCCGGCCGAGTGGTCTTCAGAGGGGTGTCAATCGTAAATACACATTTGTTTGCAGTTAAGGTCATTGAGGTTAAAGTGAGAGCCTTCAGTGTCTGTACTCGTTGGCCAGACAAGAGAGCAAGTAACATGGTTAGCTTCCAAGACATGTCTCTGAGACTCAGTTCCACACCAAGATTCCAGGTTGCAAGTACCTTTAGGACAGAGTTTACATCCCATATTTCTTTGTATCTTGGGAGGGACGGCCTAGTTTCGAAAACGCCTTTAACAAACCTGGAAACAAGCGGATGACTGCCAAAGTGAACACCCCCTGGAAGCACAATAAGAGATGACAGGGCACTACGTGCAGTGTTTATACAGCTGTAACCTACACCAGTAGCAAAGAGGTCTCCAAGGAAGTTTATACCATCCTGTAAAGTGGCCTGAAGCGGATTAATGTTCCGTCGACAGCAGAATGATTCCCACTTCTTGTGGTAAGTTTGGTACTGAGTTGTGGTGCCTGATCTCCAGCACTGCATGATGATCCTTGAAGTTTCTGGCGAAATTCCTTGGCTTTCAAGAGATCTCCAGACAAGTGACACATCAGCAGCTCCAGTTTTGGATACAGAGGGTGAATCATTTCTGGGCTGCTTGGAAGAAACAGCAGCTTCTTTCTGCAGGGTAGTAGTACTGGATTGTCAATCAGCATTCTCATCAAGACAGGCCACCATGTTTGGGTTGGCCATTTTGGAACAATGATAATTCCTTGAACCTGCTCCCGTTGAATCTTTTGCAATACTCTGCTGATAAGAGAAAATGGAGGGAACGTATAAGGCACATATTGCTTCCATGATAAGTGAAATCCACAGCCCCTGGCTCAGGATGCCAGGACACATAAGGCTGAAGCTGGTGATTTAGTCTGGAAGCGAATAAGTCAATATTGGGCACAACCTTTACTGCATTGAGGCAGTCCCTGAAAATAGTTCTGTCTAGTGTCCACTCAAGTTGTGAGTGAGATTGTCTGGATTGTTTATCAGCTTCCACATTCTCTACCCCTGGGATATGGACAGCTGTAAGCCAAATATTTCTTTCAGAACACCATAACCAAATTTCTCTGGCTAGTTCATTTCGTTTCTCAGAGCTACTAGTACCCATATGGTTTACATCAGACAGGGCAGTCATATTATCCACCATGACCTTCACATGCTGCCCATTAAGGATCGATGAAAAAGATTTCAGAGCCAAGTATATGGCTAGGAGCTCCAAATAGTTTATGTGGTTTCTAGCCTCCTCTGGAGTCCAATGTCCACCTGTACTGGTGTCATTTAGGGCACAGCCCCAACCAGTGGATGAGACATCAAAAGGCTCATGACAACAAAAGGCTCACCATGACTAATTACATTGTAGCTGGCATCAAGGTGTGTGTTCCACCACATTAATTCTTTACAAGCTTTCTCTGATACTGTCATAAAAGCATCATAATCACCCTTGCTGTATCTTAGGGCAAGAGTTTTCTCCCTCTCTAATTGGCGGAAATAAAGTGGGCCAAACATGACACCTGGGAAACTAGATACCATATACCCAAGGGCCCTGGAAACCTCCCATTTAGTGGTTTTTGGGGCCTTGATAAGCTTGGTACAGACTGATTTCAGCCGGCCAATTTTTTCATTTGTCAAATAAATTTTCATCTGGACTGAGTCCAAGACAAACCCCAAAAATACTAATTTTTGTGTAGGGGTAAAAATTGACTTCTGAGGGTGAAGAATGAAACCCAATGAGAGTAACATTTTCACAGTGTCTAGGACATTAGCTAGGCATTCCTCATAACTTCCACCTTGTAGGTATGAGTCATCAATATAAGGAGAGTTTATATGTCCAAGTTGCCTCAAAACAGCATAGGCTGGCTTCATAAGTTTGGTGAACTTTCTTGGACAGAAAGCTAAACCATTAGGAAAACAGGTTAACTGATACAATTTACCAGCCCATTCAAACTTAAGGTACTTCTGGTGTGCAACCGCAATGAGGACAGAGTAATATGCGTCCTTAAGATCCACAGAAGCCATATAGCAGTTAGGCGTTATAAGGCTTATTACACTTTGAAGTGTATCCATTTTAAAGTGGTTGTATTGCACATGCTTATTCAAGTTTTTAAGATTAAGTATCATCCTGTGAGATCCATCTTTTTTGGGTCGCACAAAAACAGACGAGATAAACTCCCCTGGCTCATGTCTGGTTTCAACAATAACAACCTTCTTAAGCAGGTTTGTAACCTCTTTAGAAATAATAGCATTTTCTGCAGCACTAAAACATTTCATTGTAGGGGTATGTGTTTGGCAAGACTTAGTGTCAAATTCAATGAATTGCCCTGACACCATTTGAATAATCTCAGTGTCCGAGGTAATTTTTTGCCAACAATGAACAAATTTTGCCAGCCTACCGCTTTTGAAGCAAGTTATTTGTGCAACCAGGTAAGCTATTAGTGCAGGAATAAATCCTTCAAACTGAGTTACCTGTAACAATTGAAGCTTAGGCAGGATATCATCCTCAGTGTTTATTTTTTGCTGGCTTCCTCCTTTTTCTTCCAGCTTCTCTGTGGTTTCCACTTGGACTGGAAGTGGCCCTTGCCTAAAAAAGGCTGGCTCTGTTTCTGTCGATATGGAGGTTTGGTGGAAGGTTTGGAGCTATTGTAAACAGCTGTGTGACTAATTCGATTTGATGCTCGAATCGCAGTAAGCTGCGACTGAAGCTCGTCGCCAAATAGCAAGGTTGTAACCGGTGTTTAAGAAGAACACAGTGAGCCATACTCCTTGTTTAGGTTGGGTTTGATAGCTTCCCGTCTACGTAGCGAGATCTCGTAATTCGTGTGGCCCAACAAGGCAATGGCATCGATTTGTGCTATGAGTAATGCACTCGTGTCAAGCTTCCCACCTTGGCTTCTAAAATGCATGAGCTTCTGAGTTGATTGTGCAATAATGGCTCCAACCTTCACTATCATATTCTGAATAGCGGACAATCTGAGGTCCTGCTTTTTCCCACAATGGGTTAATTTTTCCCAAATCTCAGGGTTCACCTTGGGAGCAACAAGTTTCTCGCAGTTTTCAGGGCGATCGTATTTCTCGACCGTTTCTTTGACCTTGTTCTCGCCAAGTTTTGAAGCCCACCTCTTATTGATAATTTCAGCAAGTTGCTTAGAGATTGGGCTGCTCACTTTGTCATCTTTGGAGAAGTCTAGGGCCAATTGCTGTAAAAGTTCGTCTTCGCCTTCATTTTTGCAGGAGTCCTGCGAGCTGGCGGACGACTTTTTGGCGCCTTCAGAATCGTTCTCCGCGATGTTTGCAAGAAGGTCGTGAACGTCTGCATCATCGCTTTCATTGTCAGTTTCACCCACATCACTGCCTTCAACTCGAGACTTCTTTGTTTCCCCATTTAAAGGGTCTAAATTCCCAGAGCGAGCGTCTCGCTTTGTTGGGCGCTGCTTCGACAAAGCAGCGAACGCGTCGCCCATGGCGGCCATTGAGCCCGCCATGTCATCGATGTTTTTGTTCAATTTCGCGAGTGCACTCAATAGCGAGTCGCTATTTTCGAGTGCAGATTCTTCTAGAAGGTCGTCCTCGACTTCCTCTGTGGAAGGAAGCTCCGTTCCTTCGAGGGGATCTTCGGAATTTGTCGATTTCGCCATAAGAAAAATTTAACATGCAACTACTACAAAGGTTCGCTTGCAAGTGACCGCTCTGGTTTCGCGCGCATATCTCACGTGACTCCTTAGCGACATTGACCAATGACGAAGTAGAATCAAACAATTCTCTTCGTGGAAGGTTTAAGAGAGGTGGCTTTGGAAAAAGGGCACCTTTTTTCGGCGAAAGAAAGGGATTTTTTTTGTTTCACTGCAAAATCCTTCCGCAGGTTCGTAGTTTCACTGTAGTTTGTTTGTTCGTCTTTGCTCGATTCGTCATGCGACGAAAATTTGCTTTGTTAAAAATACTTTCACGTTTCTTCTTTCAAACGAGTTTTCTGCGAGTATTGAAGTCAAACTATTTTTTTTTTCTTTTTTCATTCACGGATTGTCCTGAAAGGCGAGCCAAGCTGATTTTCGCTCTAACAAGCGATGGAATAGAAAGAGAAAGAGAACCTGATTTACAACACGTCTTTTTGCGGAAAAGTTTGTCTTTGAATTTTTTGCCCTGAAGGTTTTTATGCGGTCTAATTACCAAGTGATTGCTTGTATTATTTTATGCAAAAAGAATTATTTAACGCTCGATGATAAAAATTCAGAAAATGCAAAAGCCCTTTGATCACCATTACATCCAGATCCATGAAAAATATGCTTTCCAGGGAAAACAAAGTCGATTTATTTATTTATTTATTTAATTAATTAATTTATTTACTGCGTTTCACGACACGTTGCTCGTTACGCTGATTTACAAGAACATCTTGAAACTCTTGTCAAAAATAATACTTACAAGTTTTGCCCGAACCCCAATCGGAAAGTTACTCAAGAAAAGAAGAAGTAAACGTTAACCATTGTAATTCTTCTAGTTATGAAGTGATTTTCATTAAAACTTATTGTGAACTTTGAATCCTTGTGTGGTCTTCTTTTCTTGCTGCGGAGGGATACTCTTGCGGAGGGATATAACTGTGACGCCATCAGAATGGAATGTCGGGGGGATTCTCTGGCGGAGGGATACTCTGGCGGGGAGATAACTGTAACGTCATCAGAATGGAATGTCGCGGGATACTCTTGCGGAGGGATACTCTTGCAGGGGGGATACTCTGGCGATACTCTTGTGGAGGGATACACTTGCGGAGGGATACTCTTGCGGAGGGATCCTCTTGCAGGGGGATAACTGTGACGCCATCGGAATGGAATGTCGGGGGATACTCTGGCGGAGGGATACTCTTGCGATACTCTTGCGGGGGGATAACTGTGACGCCATCAGAATTGAATGTGTGACGTAATCGAAATGGTGGCTCCTGATTGGGTACGCGGTAAACCGACCCCCTTACTACTCACAGCAATAGAGTGAATTCGTATAACCCGTGCTTTATATGCTAATGAGCCGCGTTATATTCTAATGAGCTGTGTACAATAAAACAAAGGGAATTGAGACGGCTGATTTTTTATTTGTTATAAAATTAATTAAAATCTCACAGAAGCATTGCTAAGCGTATGCAAATTCAAACCAAGAGGTAACATTCAAGCATTTTAGTAACAGCTTGTAAAAAACGAAACAAAAGACTATAAACATGTCTAGATCTGGGCTCAAAATTCCAGCCTTAATTTAATTTGTGATTTTAGTCTAGTCAGTTTATATTCAAACTCGTGCAAAGGAAAACGAAAACTGAACCATAAGATTAAACTAAACCGTAACATATGTTTTTGTTTTCCTCATTTCTTTTTATCAAAGACCACACGTCTGTTGTTTAATTGTACGGCAGCTCATTAGAATATAACGCGGCTCATTAGCATATAAAACACGGGTTATACGAATTCACGGCTTGTACTTCGTGGAAGACTTAATTATATGCACGCAAAACGTCCCGGCACTTATTTAGGGTTAAAAACTCATTTTGAAATGGTTAGCTTTTATTTACTGTTATGGGTAGTGATATCCATAACAGTAAATAAAAGCTAACCATTTCAAAATGAGTTTTTAACCCTAAATAAGTGCCGGGACGTTTTGCGTGCATATAATTAAGTCTTCCATGAAGTACAACTATTGAGCTGCGAACACAACATCAAACAGTCTTATCCATTCATTATTATTATTATTCATAACTCCCGACATTGTCTTGAAAACTTGCACGCTGTAATTCTTCCTTCTGCTTCTGAAAGTCCCAAAGTGGCACATCACATGGAAATCAAGATTTTGCCGCCATCTTGAAATCAAGAACAAGATCACGAAGTCGCGTGTCAATCAATCAAACCAGTGAAAAGTATTAAATAAAGATTCCATGGAAATGGGCTACTCAGTACCCGCAATGCCGTCGAATTACTAATTATAAAAAAATAACGCTTAGCCTTATATTAAAGGCCCACTATCACCCAAGACGCATTGCGAATTTAACGCAGTCGAAAATTCCCGAAAGAGCCAATCACGAGCGAGCTCGTCATTTGAAAACAAAAACAAACGACCGCAAAGCCGAATGGGTGATGGTGGGCCTTTAAATAACAAACTGAGAAGCAAGGCTGATACTAGGTATAAAAACTTTGCAAGACATCAACATGACACGAGATAGAACCCAACACAGTAGGATCGTAGCCGTAGACAGCTGTATCCTACTGTGTTGTGTTCTATCTCATGTCACGTTGATGTCTTGCAAAGTTTTTATACATAGTATCATCCTTGCTTCTCAGTTTGTTTGCGTATTGCTATTTGTGGCTGTTTAGATGTTTTACAGATCCTACGTTTACTAGCAGCATTTTCGTTCGCGGTCCTGTGTCTTGCAAAGTTTTTATACATAGTATCATCCTTGCTTCTCAGTTTGTTTGCCTATTGCTATTTTTGGCTGTTTAGATGTTTTAAAAATCCTACGTTTACTAGCAGCATTTTCGTTCGCGGTCCTGTGCTTAGGGACCGACCATTATTTTTTTGACAGGGGGGGGGGGGGGGGGGGGGGGGTTGGAAAATTTTCGCATGCAAACATTTTTTTTATATGCGGCACCTGCTGCAAACAATTTATTTTGTGTCTCCGTCCAACTGCTATACTTCCAGCAAACAATTTTTTTCTTTATTTTTTGCTTGCATACAATTTATTTTAGTGTTTATAGCCTCTGCAAACAATTTATTTCAAAATTTTCCAACCCCTCCCCCGTCAAAAAAATAATGGTCCGTCCCTTATTCTATTATTACTTTAAATAACGTACGTTAAATTATCGCGATTTAAAAATTAACGCAAATTAAAGGGTAAAATCTTCCGAAATTAACGGACACTGTACTTATATCGAGGAGAAAGCTAAATTTTCCGTACGAAGGAAATTAACGCGTATGCACTGGAGCAAAAATAACACTTTTTATGATGGTCTCCAGCACGATAACGGTTTAAATAATTATCATAAATTAGAGACGCGGAAATTAACCTTTGATACTTACTAGAAGCGACTAAAATTAACGCGATTTTTTTTAATTTCACATACATTTCACGAAGCATTAGTTTTCTATAATAGGGTACGTGCAGTTATTAGACTTGAAACGTGGTTGAAGTAAATAATCAATTGTTTAATCGATCCGGGTGTATTCCGCGGAATAGGTTGAACTTTGATAGAATAGAATAAAAATATTCGCAAGTTAGGAACTGAAAGAAAACAATTTTTCTTTCTTTTCCTTTAATTTCCTAACGTCTCGTTGTCCAAATTTTACTTGTTTTCCCGGACAATTGTTTGTAAACTTTCTTAGCATTTCCTTGCGTCACCGGTTCGTACGCCTGTGGTAACGACTGAAGAAGGACCAGAAGGAGTCTTTGTGGTTCAAATGACCGCGCGTTCCCTGGGAAGGACCAACTTTAGGCTTGCGTGACGGCGGACGTGAAAGCAGTCGTGTGAGATATCAGTTCTTTCGTGAAACGCTCCTTTTTTAGTTGGTTAAAAAATGGCTGATCAACCCCACAATCAAGTTCTAGAGGACGCTGAGAATCGCATCAAAGAAGCTTGTGAAATGTTACAGCAAGAAGCGAAAAGGCTTCGTCAGGAGCAAAAGGAATTCGACTCCATGTCGAAAAAACTCGATCGGGTTCACTTTTCTTCCACTGTTAAACTGAATGTCGGCGGTCAACCCTTTACCACAAGCGTGCAAACGCTGACAAAAGATCCCAACTCGATGCTGGCCGCCATGTTTTCTGGGAGGTTTGAGATGAAGCCTTCTGAAGACGGCTCTTTCTTTATCGACCGGGATGGAACTTACTTCCGCTTCGTGCTTAATTATCTTCGTAATGGAGAACTGATTTTACCAGAGGGTGCTACATTTCTCAAGGAACTTGAAGCAGAAGCCAAGTTTTACCAGCTGCAAGGGCTACTGGATGAGTTGAAGCCTAAAACCCCAAAATTGTTTGCAGAGTCGGTGATTTTGACGAACGAAGAGCATCGAAGAGTCTTGAAGGGCTGGTTGCCTGCAGCTCTGGTGGGTAAATGGTGTCTGCTGTTCCGTGCTTCTCAAGATGGTTTTGCGGCGACATCTTTTCATTCGAAATGTGACAACAAAGGACCCACGATCACTGTTGTGAAAAGTGGAGGGAATATTTTTGGAGGCTTCACCGAGCAGTCGTGGACAAGTTCAAGTAAGTTTGTCGATAAAACTAAGGTTTGATGACTCTACATATACCTCAAATTGATTAAATAATTTGCTTGTTGAACTCTACTGATGCATGTCCTAAATATGCCACCAAAAAGGTTTGACTATTGATCTTCGCTTTATCAAATTTTCGGTTCATGCTGCCTCAGGTTCTTCTCCGGTTTTTTTTTTAGGACTTTAGTTCATGCATGATTGTCTCCCCACAGGCGGACCACCCGATGTTTGTGTGTGTTGCGTGATATCGTTCAATGGCGGTTACAAAAGAAATATGGGTTAACATAAATAACTTGGCCGCGATTTGCTCTGAATACTAAGTTTATCCTATAAAAGTTAAGATGAAATGTTAAATGAGTCTTGTGTGTTATTTTTTTCCCGTTCTAAGCCGTTTAAGGTGTCATTTCGCGAGATAATTTATCGAACCCCAAGAGTAAGAAGAGAAAGAGAGACAAGGCAGGCAACAAACCAGCCGGCGACCGCGACCTTGTCCACTTCAAGCGCGATCTGACGCTAAACCAGCACATTTCTCACCTCGAAAACGCCGGCATCCGATTGAAAACAAATTTCTTCGTACTTGTGCCGAGCTTGAGCTTCATCCTTCCAGAATTTTTCGAGAAAAGCGATCCTGAAGTCCGAAAAACTGCTTTCTCAATATGATCGGTGCCAGATTCATGACCAAAGGAATCTGAAGAATGCGAGTCCATTCGAATCTACCAATCAACGCAACGCAACGCATCGCTGCCGCGAGATCATTCAACAAGAATCAAGCAGACTTCGTCGGGAGCAAGAATCCATCGATGCAATGTCGAAGAAACTCGATCAGGTTCATTTTTCTTCGACGATTGAACTCAATGTCGGCGGTCAGCGCTTTACCACAAGCGTACAAACGTTGACAGAAGGTCCCAACTCAATGCTGGCCGTTTCAGGAAGGTTTGAGATGAAGCCTTCTAAAGACGGCTCGTTTTTTATCGACCGAGATGGAACTCACTTCCGGTTCATTTTAAATTATCTCCGTAATGGAGAACTGATTCGTGCTTAATTATCTTCGTAATGGAGAACTGATTTTACCAGAGGGTGCTACATTTCTCAAGGAACTTGAAGCAGAAGCCAAGTTTTACCAGCTGCAAGGGATACTGGATGAGTTAAAGCCTAAAGCCCCAAAAGTGTTTGCAGAGTCGGTGATTTTGACGAACGAAGAGCATCGACGAGTCTTGAAGGGCTGGCTGCCTGCGTCTCTGGTAGGTGAATGGCGTCTGCTGTTCCGTGCTTCTCGAGATGGCTTCGCGGCTGTAACCTTTCACCAGAAATGCGATGCCAAAGGACCCACAATCACTGTTGTGAAAAGTGGAGAGAACGTTTTTGGAGGATTCACCGAGAAGTCGTGGGCAAGTAAGTTTTATAGATGAAGCGTGACTAGGAAACACCCCAAGAGAATAATCATTTACCGATCACGGTATAGGTAGCAGTTGTCATTTACATGTAAGTTCATTATGCAGTGTAATGCCCCGAGTATCTTGATTCCTTAAACATTTGCATATTTTTCCACGGCAATAACTCGTCCAACTTAGCGTATTCATTAGTTACAAATTGGTGTTTGTATTTGTCACGACATTGTTTTTGTATTTGGGCTGTATTAACCCTCGTCGCGCGGCTCCCGGAAAATTCCGGACACACGTGTCTGTCCGCGTGGACGGATCCCGCTATTTCCGAACACCTTCGTTTTTCTGATATGTAAGCTCGGCAAACCTCGAGCTCGAGTCGGCACTTTGTTGTGCTGATTCAGAGGGGTCATAAACAAAACACCCGACAGAGATCGGAAGACCCGAAGATGATAATAGGCACGATTAGCCTACTAGTTAACGTTCCACGCACGTGGATTCAGAATATCAAGATGGCGGCTAATATTGTGTTTGTTGACGAAGGAACTACCGTAAAATCTCTATTAAGCCACCCCTCTCAAATAAGCCACTCCCTCCTTATAAGCCACCCCTCTTTAGAAGAAGAAATCATTTATTAAGCCACCCCCACCGCTCCCCCTTACTTACTTCGATACTCTTGAACCGTGATAAAGTGGCTTTTGTTATTGGCAGTTTATTGGTATAAACCAGGTATAAACCATTATATAGGGAAAAATAATGTAATTGTAACATTAAAGTTTAATCCTGAGATTACGATGCTTGAATAAAGTTCATATCATATTATATCCTGATAGTATACACCGTGCTGCATTTTGCTAAATCAATAAGCCCCCCCCCCTCCCTCTCTCTCTCTAATAAGTCACTTCTCGAAAGTACCTTAAATAAATAAGCCACCCGGGTGGCTTATTAGAGATTTTACGGTATCGACGAGTGGCTTATTTAATAGAGATTCTACGGTATCGACGTCGTGTTATCACATTACTATGTTTAAGGTGTTCTTATTCACACAAATACGATGTCTAGCTTGGAACGCTCGATTTTTGAAAATGTCAAATTTGTAATCTATAATTGATCTAGAATCCATTGTCTTAACTTTAAGACCGTTTTTCTGAAATAACACAAATTCACGGATTGAGAAACTTGTAAGCAAAGTATCTCTCCTGCATTTTAGCCAAATTTTCTGAAATTTTCACTGGGAAAATGAAAGTAATTCTTGAGCATAAGCCTAGGAATATTTGCGTCAAGTGAAAATGAAGATTAACATAAACGTAAGATTGATCCCTATGTTAATGCCTGCGTTTATGTTTATGCTGAGGGTCGTACAGGGAGTCTCTGGCAAAGACAAGTGGCAAAGAAGGAGTGTTTGAAGAAAGCAATATCGAGAAAGGCAAATTAAAGAAAGACTACATATTGTAACTTGCATACCTTAATCATTCTCGATAGACGACTCTAACCATTCGTCTACTACGTGTAGTGACGGCCCGAAGAAACATTAAATTGTCTAATGTATCTTCCTCGTCATTGTCCGCCGGAGGATAGTCAGAATCTGAAACAGTGTCGTACTCTTCCTCCTCTTCTACCTCAGCTTCAGTCCTCTACTGCTTGACCCTCTTCAATGGCCTCGTGTGACATAGAAGGCGTAGCAGTCGAAGCAGAAGTAACAGGCTTTTCTTCGACTGCGTTAGGGTTGAATGAGACTTTATCTTTCGGATAGTCTGACGTTCTGTACATGTTTCATGGCAATGTTCCGGCCTTGAACATGGTGGTCTCTTGCCTAACACTTCTCTGTCGTACAGCTTTTCCATTGTTTGTCGCACACTCAATCATGAGGTCGTTTTCCCGCCTATTTAATTGCCTCATTGCCTTACGATGCTCCATCCTCGGAATGGCATTTAGTGGAGTGCTCTGGCGCAGCACGGGATAATATGATTTATCGTGTGTGTAGTAGTAAGCACTAGCTCCAGGGTACTACACGCTCAATGCTTTCGTATACGGTACTTGCCAGATTCCGTGCGTACTGCGAAACAGGGGTATCCACGTTAATAAAAGGGAAATCAAGCTCAGTCAGTATGCAGACGATACAACCCTCATTTTAGATGGATCAAAGAAATCTATGCTGTCCTCCCTAAGATTATTAGATGATTTTCATGAAGCATCCTGCCTCAGACTAAACAACAAAAAGACCGAAGCACTCTGGATTGGAACAAACTGCGGTAAGGAAGGAATCGTACTTCCTGGAAGAAATTTTAAATGGCCTAAATTTAAGGTTAAAGCTTTAGGTGTTTGGTTCTCAATTGACCCAGAGACAGCCACATATCTAAACTACCACGAAAAATTGAACAATGTTCGGAACATATTAAACACCTGGAAATATCGTAGGCTAACTTTGGTTGGGAAAATTGCTGTTATTAAGAGCCTAGCCGCCTCTCAGCTTGTATATGTGCTATCTCCTCTATGCACTAATGAAAAAGTTATCAAAGAAGTCAACAATATCTTTTACTCTTTCCTCTGGAATAAAACAGGAGACAAAATTAAACGCAATGTAATGATTAACGATTACTCAAATGGAGGCCTTAAAATGACAGATATTCAATCTTTCAACAAATCCTTGAAAGCCATGTGGATCAAAAAGTATCTAGACTCTGAAAACCAGGGAAAGTGGAATTTTTTTTTCGATCTTGAAAGAGAGAAAGGTGGGAGAAAAATTGCACTTACTAGTAATCTCAGCCAAAAGAACATCACAACGACTATAGCGACCAAGAACTGCTTCATTAGAGAGGTACTTGCAATCTGGGCAGAGATAAACTTTGAGAAACAAATTACATCCGAAATGCAATTTCTTACTCAAAGCATATGGCATAACTCTCTTATAAGGATTGGCAATTTTCCTGTTTTCTATCCCGACTGGTTCGATAAAGGTGTTAAAAAAGTTAAAGACCTGAAAGATGACGCAGATAACTTTTTAAGTTTCAACAAATTTCAGAATAAATTTAATCTCAAAGTTTGCCCTTTAAAATACTATGGACTGCTTTCTGCACTAAAGTCTCTTTGGAGAACCTGCCAAAGCAACTCTAACAATAAGACTCTATATCAAAGCTTCTCTTCAAAGTTTTTACAACCTCTTTCTGGAGGTCGGCTGGTGTATAAGAAACTTTTATCCAGCAAATGCATCATTCCACCATCTCAAGTCAAATGGCTTAAAGATTTAGCTGACAAAGGCAATGACGAACAAATCGAATGGCACGAGGCCTATCAACTAGCTTCTAAATATACCAAAAGCACGAAACTAATAGAATTTCAATTCAAATTTTTGCATAGGAGACTAGCAACTAATAATTTTCTGACAAAAATTGGATTAAAGAACGATCTTAAGTGTACTTTTTGTGGAAATGAAGTAGAAACACTTCTCCATCTTTTCTGGTATTGTTCTAAAGTTTCATCCTTTTGGAATTCATTGACGTCAAAGATGGCCACTTATAATATTACACCTGAGCATAATTCATTGCATATCTTAGTAGCACTTGGTCTGAGGCCTGATTCTTTAAAAAATCGACACCAGATAAATTTCTGCTGCCTTCTTGCGAGATATTACATTTGGATCTGTGAAAAAGGAGAATTCACCCCCAAGATAGAAGGCTTTATGAAATACCTTAAATCAGTTTATGATATTGAATCCACGTCCGCTGTTCCACCAAAGAAATGGAATCTCATTGCCGAAATGTTTTTTAGTAAAGATACTCATAAACCTGTAAACCCTTGGCAACTTTGCTCATGTAGCACCTTCACAAGCCTTGCTGACGTGACCAGATTTCTTGCAGTTTTCCGCAAACACCTTATTTTTCTAATGACTTTTGCTGTAACTTTTACTTTTTTTGTCTTTTGTTTATAACACACAAAGTACTGATTTTGCTTTTCCTTTCTTTACTTACTAGTTATTTTTTAATGTATATCCTAAACTGTAATCTAGTAATGATCATATTATGTTAATAAAATAAAAATTACAGAAAAAAAAAAAGAATCGGTGGGGAATTGGTCCTTGAAATGACCCATTCGCGTGTATGTTTTCAACCTGAACTGTCAGACAGGAGTACAGATCAATGGTGTAGCTTGGCTTATGTTCTTTAACTAACGCCTCCAGATCTTTCAGTCCATTTAAGATCATACTGACAGAAAGCTTTGTCTGGTTAGAAATAGTTCCCTGAGAACCGCTTGGTTTACCTGTGCTGCCGTCGTTGCTATGTGACAATGCTTTTTCTGTTGTTGTTCCCAAGTAACTGTCAAGTTCTTCAAGAAGCTCGATTGCTTGGGGTAGGGACCGAACGTTTTGGGACTGTCTCCAGTCTCACTGGGCTGATGTTTCATATGAACAGAGAAGGCTTTGTACAGGAGTCCAAGATGGCCTAGATAGTTTATAATGCCTTTTATTGAGGTAATTAGCTTGACAGAGCCAGTTTGAGCATCGGTAATGAATATGTTCTTATCAGGCTCAAAATCTTACCTTGTAATGTAGATGTAGCTCCTGATAGTAATGGCTTCTCCTCATCCCATTGCTCTTGCGTGTTTATTGCAAAGGCCTTACTGCCGTCTTTTCCCTTTTCGAGCCGACAATAGTTTTGCTCAATGCATGAACCAAGGCCACGTTTCTCGACCTCTGCCTTTAATCCTGCCAATTCTGCGAATTTCTGAAAACTGTCAACGACGAATGCTCATTTGTCACAGGAAATCAGTCGAATTCTTTCCTTTCCAAGGAAATTGAGTGGACGCTCGACTGCAGTTTCACTTTCAAATAAATTGAACACGTGACCAGCTTTGTAGCGTTTACGGACTTCATCCTTCATCTGTCTTTTGAAAGCAACTCTCTCAGCTCGTTGTTAGTTAAAAGAAATAATGAGCGATCAAAATACTAAACATCAACAACGAAGTGAATCGATACCTGACCGATGCTGAAAATCATTTTACAGAAGCATGCGAGATCTTTCAACGAGAATCAAACAGACTTCGTCGGGAGCAAGAATCCATCGATGCAATGTCGAAGAAACTCGATCAGGTTCACTTTTCTTCGACTGTTGAACTCAATGTTGGCGGTAAGTGCTTTACTACAAGCGTACAAATGCTGACTAAAGATCCCAAATTGATGCTGGCCGCCATGTTTTCAGGGAGGCTAGAGGCTTACCGACCGAGATGGAACTTACTTCCGAAACAACAAAACTGGGTGACATTGGTCGCTTATAATTTTGCTTTAAGCCCCACACTGATTGCGTTAAAATTAAAATGTTGGTTTTGTTGATGTAGTCACCATATTTCCAGTACCACACAGGTTGATAAACACGGGGCAACATTTGAAATTCAACCGGAAGTAAAACGTAGAAGGGTAAATTTGTTTTACCTTGTTGCGCATTCATTTTTAAACGGTTGTGACTAGAATGGATACTCCAAAATCAGGTTTGGACCAGCGGTTTCAGTGAAAACATTGGTTTGTTGGGGGGTTCTCATTCTCGCGGGCTCAGAAACCTGATTTTGGAGTATCCATTTAAGTCACAACCATTTTTAAACGGCCAATCAAAAAATTCGAATTTTTGTCCGTTACCAGGGGTACACGAGACGCAATTAAAAAAAACCGTGGAGCTCTGGGGACTAGAATGACGAGAAACTAAAAGGACTGGTAACAGTGTACGTTTTGAGAAAAATAATTCACCACAACTGAAACACTCCTGAATAGTTTGGAATTCGATTTTAAAAAATAAATAACTTCGTATGCTTAATAAAATGAGCGTAATAACCAGAGCTGTGTAAATATTTATGTCATGTATAATCTTATCAACAGGTCAGGGTGACTGGGTAACATGTAACCAAGCCTTCCTGTTTGGCATGGTGAACCCGGGCGGCCTGGGTCCAACCAAAATGACACTTCGCACTGGCAGGCAGCAGTATGCCATCTACTGTTATAGCAGCTATGGACCAACGTTTGGTGGAGGACACGACTTAAATATATCAAATAATGCAAACACAAATACCAGCAGTTACAGTAATCTCGGCAACACCTATCAACTCCCACCAGGACAGCAGAACACCTTCTTCACAGGTGCTAAAAATTTTACTGTTACAGATTACGAGGTGTTTGGACTCCACCAGTGACAACAAACAGATGAGAGAGGATCTTGTAGGTAAAATAGTCGTCAATGATACAATACGTAATTAATCCAAAACAAGTCTTACGTAAAGTGGTGCAAGTTTCCTGGGGAGGGCCTCGGTTGCGAGAGTTCAATGTTTTAGTACCCAGTCTTTTTCATAATTAGTAATAAAACCATTCAGCGAAGCCTGGGGATAACGTATTTTGTAAAAACAAACAAACAAGAAAACAAAAGAAAGAAAACAAGAAGTAATGATCCCACAAAAAAATATTACCCAGAAAACATTTAATTTCCATGTGTGACCACCTCTCCTAAAGGACCACTTTTCCATAATACAGATAATTAGTCTTTATTATTATTATTATTATTATTATTATTATTATTATTATTATTATTTTTTTTTTTTTTGGGGGGGGGGGAGGGGGAGGGGAGGGGGAGTGGGGTGGGGGAGGGGGATTTAAACGGCCATGTAAGGAACCACATCTCTTAACGCTGGTGTTTTGAATTCTTGCCCACTCGACCACATATTGTGATGTCAATGGAGACGCAAATTCGAAAATGTGACCTTGTTCGTCACCGATATAACTTACGTTCTCAGTTACGTCAGTTCTTATTGTTATATTCGGCGATCATTATATAAGCAGCTCAAATAAGTTCAATAAGCCGGTCTCTTCTTGTTCAGGGCAGGCCGTTGTTTATAAAATATATGCACTAAAACAATAAATCTTTCAAACAATAAGTTGTGCTAGCCTGCGTAACAGATACGCGAACTCAAAGGGGGAGCATGTAACGAGCGAGCGCGGAGCGCGGATTACGCGAGGGATGGCAGGAAATAAGCTACTTGCTTGTTGCTCGTCCTTCGCGCTCACACGTCACTAAATCACCAGTTATAAGGGCTTTTGTTTTCATCAAAAGTTAACTACACTTTCATAATTATTTTCCCTTATGGACGTTACAGGCTCTGGAGATACTGTATTTCCTCGTTTAAGCGCCTTCTCTCGAATCTGTCTGCTCTGTTCTTCAAGTGACTGCCATAAACTCTGATATAACTGGACCACTCCAATGAAATGAACTTAGGACTAGTGTATGAAATAACTAAAGGTTGAATTTACTTCCTGTTTACTGTCAAAGACAATAATTTGTTTAAACAATCCAAGCTTGCAAAGCAATGTCGAAATGAAAAAAAAATGGCGAAATTTGAATTAAGTGCCCCACGCGGTTGTTCGAGCAAATACAGTAAATGACTTCAATCAATCTTTGATATGATTTTCAAATGATTTAAACAGCTATTCGTGCGTTGATTTTACAGCTCGGGTACTTGTGATTACAAATCCCCTGTGTAAAGTACTGGGAATTTTTTGCGATTTTATTTCGATTTGATTGCGGTTTTGAAATGCTGTGCAGTGGCGCATAAGACATTAGCATAAAACTCCTCAAAGATCCCTTTGGTGGCTACCTGACAATATAAAAAGCCACGTTCCAAAGGTTTCAAAGGTTGCTGTCTCTTCTCCACTGATGAAGATACAGAAGCTTTGAAACATTTGGAATGTTTTTAAAAGTTTCTAAGCACATTACGTCTTTATTCAAATTGTTATAGTTGTTGCTCATTATATGCGCTACACAGTCATTCGCATTTTATGTACCGAGGAAAATTACATAGTTTGGTTTGTGAAGTGTCGCCCGTTCTGTAACAGAAAATTTGAGGAGGACTTGCCGGTAGTTTACACAAACTGGGTTTGAAGTTACATTTAAAACGCTGCTAAAGTTGCCTTAAAGTCTCATCACCTGAGTAAGCGCTGGTTTATATGTAATCGAGTTGTAGTGCTACGGTTTCAGTTTGTTTGTCGTATAAGAATGTTCTTAAATGAACATTGTTTGTGAGCGTTTAGACTCTGATGATAAACTAGAAGCGAAAATAATAATTCCCACAAGACTATCGGACATAGGCCTAGGCTTGTTTACCGTCTAATTTCTTTCTTTGTTTTCTATTTTAGTTTATCCGCAATTCAGTAGTGTATACATGTACAAGAAAGCAGTGGAGCATAAGAAAGCTGTGTCTTGTTCTTAATATAATAAGTCAGTCGTAATTTCATAGCACCTGGCCTCAACCGCGTGTTCTAAAATAGGAGATGAAGATAGATAAGAATATTGTTCTGTTTTAATTCTAAGCGAATATTGTTTTATTGAAGAGTGCGTACTTTATTATAGCAAGGAACTTGTTTCTTTTTTTAAATCATTATTAAAATGTGTTGCAATGATCAGCAGCAGACTCCACTTTGAAAATGGCGGGCAGGGTGAAGAAGCCCCTTGTCAATGCTGCCAAAATACTTCAAAATTCCGGGAGAATTTTATCGCGTAAACACGATGAGATGGCTTCGTTTCGTTGGAACAACGGTTTCCGATTACCAGAAAATAAACCTGGCCACCCTGGATCCAGAGGTCCGTTCTCTAAATATCATGAGTGAAACTAGCCACATAAACAGTTAGAAGAAGCTTCGCCGCTCAAACTCGCCGGTTTTCACTAAAAAAAAAACCCTCTGGCACCCAGGGGAAAACCGGGCTGACAATCGCTGAAAAAACTCCTAAAACGCCATTTCAATCACGTCACGAGACTAAATACTGCACCATTCTTGGAGCATTTAGGCAGCCTTTTCCACGGGATTGTACGCTCGGCCGCCATTTTGAGAGCGGAGCTGAGAAGGAATTCAGGGGACGAGGTTGGTACTACTTAGTCTAATTTATAATAATTTACTCTGATTTTCAGTTCATGCTTGTCGAGCTATAGCGCAAGTTTAGAAGTAAAGAGTATCAATAAAATTCATTTTTTGCTACATTTTTGCGTTGTTCTCTCAGAATTCTTTTTGATTTTGCATTCTGCTGGTCAGTGATGCCCTCCTCAATTAATTTTCAGAATTAAAACATGCATATGAGTGTAAATAGCAGTAAAATGAGTTTCATCAAGCCGCGATGTAAATATGTACTTTCAGCCAGTTTGTGGGAGAAATGACAACAATGGCGACAGTGTAACGGTGATACACACCACATTTGTATTCTTTTGAGTAAAACGAATTTGAATTTCGCTTCAGAAATGTTTTGATTTGAAATAAGCCCCTCCCCAACTTCTTGACGCCTTTAAAATGCTCACACAAAAAAACTTCATTCTTGTTTAAAACGGATTAGGTTTTGTCGATCAGTTTGAATTGGCCAGCGCCCATAATAAATGTGTAACTTATCGACCTTGTCCATGAATATGATAAACTGTATGGTGTATTTTAGAAAAATCTTTCTTTCTTCAGTCATTTTTAACTTGAAGTTATTGACGGGAATAGATATGTTCACCATCCAATCTGTCTTTACCTGTTAACCGGGCTGTCAGTACCTTTCTGAATAACTCTAGTCCGCATCATGTGATATCTGATAACCACATGTTTTGCAGAGTGTTAATAACTCCTGTCTGTGTGATTTAGTGCTAAGGGGCGCATCATTAGATTTCTGAGTAGGGGGTGATTTAGAAAGAAAAAAACACATCCTGCAAGCCAACTCTTTGGAAAAAACATATCCTGCAACTGCGAAATCTTGACTTGAGGTTTTGTTTTTATTTACCGCATGCGACACAATTAAAGGAGGAAAAGCGAGCACGAACAAGAACACCCAAATTCCCCTCGAAAGTGCAATGGTTCGTCCCTAAATCTAGTTGTGGTTCCAAAAATAAATATGTCACGGGTATCTAATCAGTCCCTGATGCTTGTTTTCTATCCGTAAAACCGTCAACAGTTTTATAGTTTGCACCGGTCAAAACGAACCTTCAATACCCCCCTCCCCCCGGGGCAATCTCCGGGGCAGCCCCCCAGGCGTTTGAAATTCGGTTTGTTCAAATTGCCTTTCCACAGGCCAAAAATGTTGTTCAAATGATTCATCCAAGGCTCATATAATGCGATCAAATGCCACTACTCCCGGGGAAGGGGTTTTAGTTTCTTTAAACAACTTTAACTGCCCATAATCAAACAACAGTTTTTATATTTATCATGGGTTAAGAAACCCGTCATTTGGGGTGTTACATGGTATGTAGGTAACCCTTTATTCGGGGTGTTACATGGTATGTATACACCATTTGTTCATTAGCGCGGGCGTTTGAGTATAAATTCAACTTTCAACTTTATTGCTTCCATCACCTAATGCATTGTTTATATCTAGTAAACTGATGAGGGAGTTTATAGAAAAGGAAAAAAATGATAGAGTTTAGATCCCTATGGAAATTAGAAATGTGATAAACTGCAATGAGTTATATTATCATTATAATAGTCTTCCAGTAATTAAACTTAATAATTCTCATCAGTGAAAATAATCGAAGAAGCAATAAGGTAAACAATATACAGCGTAATTTACATTTTTGTTCATTCGCGTCCTACGTCCGCATCTTCACCCTGAAAAATTAAATACCCAATGAATAGGAAGAAAGCTATTTTCCTATTCATATTTTCAAATTTTTGCAAGATTCAGGTTATCGACTCTATAAATATTATATGATCACGCGTTGAAGTTTTCGCGCATTAGCTCTTGCGTTAATTTAGAGACCTTTATAGCTGTTGTATCTGGGCGTCTGTAATTTTTCGGCTTTCTTTTTTCTTTCTTTTCTTGAAACCTGTGATGTTCAATTTGTTTTATTTATATTTATTTTTTATTCTTACACATTAACATTGTATTTAAAAAAAAGTATTCCCAATGCTTAATTAAATTTTACTTGTTTGTCGGGACAATTGTTTAAACTTCCTTAGCATTTCCTTGCGTCACCGGTTCGTACGCCTATGGTAACGACTGAAGAAGGACAGAAAAAGAAGGAGTCTTTTTTATTGCTGAATAGATATGACTGCGCGTGCCCTGGGAAGGACCAAATAAAGCTTGCGTGACGGTGGACTCGATTGCAGTCGCGTGAACGTGAAACGTTTCTTTTTTAGTTGGTTAAAAATGGCTGATCAACCCCAAAATCAAGTTCTAGAGGACGCTGAGAATCGCATCAAAGAAGCTTGTGAAATGTTACAGCAAGAAGCGAAAAGGCTTCGCCAGGAGCAAAAGGAATTCGACTCCATGTCGAAAAAACTCGATCAGGTCCACTTTTCTTCGAATGTTAAACTTAATGTCGGCGGTCAGCACTTTACCACAAGCGTACAAACGTTGACAAAAGATCCCAACTCGATGCTGGCCGCTATGTTTTCAGGAAGGTTTGAGATGAAGCCTTCTGAAGACGGCTCATTCTTTATCGACCGAGATGGAACTTACTTCCGCTTCGTGCTTAATTATCTTCGTAACGGAGAACTGATTTTACCAGAGGGTGCTACATTTCTCAAGGAACTTGAAGCTGAAGCCATGTTTTACCAGGTACAGGGGCTACTGGACGAGTTGAAGCCTAAAGACCCAAAGGTGTTTGCAGAGTCGGCGATTTTGCAGAACGAAGAGCATCAAAGAATCTTGAAAAGCTGGTTGCCTGAAGCTCTGGAGGGTGAATGGCGTCTGCTGTTCCGTGCTTCACGAGATGGCTTTCTGGCGACATCTTTTCATTCTAAATGTGACAACAAAGGACCCACGATCACTGTTGTGAAAAGTGGAGAAAACATTTTTGGAGGCTTCACTGAGAAGTCGTGGACAAGTAAGTTTATCGATAAAACAATTGCATGTGCCCCAAATTAATTAAATAAATGCTTGCCTAGCTCTACTGATGCATGTCCTATATGTACCACCAAATCCTCGCTTTATTAAAGTTTCGGTTCATGCATGATTGTCTTCCCCCCTAGGTTGGTGGTGGGGTGGAGGTGGGGGGCTGGGGTACTCCTTATAATTAAAAGTGTCTGGAAAACTGCCATTTAGGTATACAAAAAGCATGCATGCCAACTCTCCCGGATTATCCGGGACTCTCCCCCAGAAAAAATCTCCTGATTTTTAATTTTTAGAGGTTGGCATCTCTGAAAAAGGGCCTTTCATTGAAGGTCAGGCTGCTTTCTTTCTGGACCTTTCTGCGTATTTATGAACCTACAGTTGCATGGCATTTCATACTATGGGCAAAAGCTTAGTTGCAGAAATGTTGCATCATATTTATAAGCAAATATTTTGGCAAAAGAGAATTGTTTAGTGTTGTTTTGACGGTAAATAACAGCAAGCAAAGTGGCGTGTAATGGCGAACACTCCACACTTCAAAGACATGTGGCGCTCGGACTTTTGTTCTTGTCATTTCTGATAGAGTGAAATCATCGAAAACTATAGCCCACGGTCTCAATAACATCAAGAAGGGACCATTGGAGGTCATAGTTTTTTATCGTGTTGTACGGGAACATTATTACCACTTGACCTGAAGCTCCCAGTGTGTGTGTCACTGATGGATTGGAACTGTATCTGATCTAGAGGCTGAATCCTTTACAGATTAAAGGTTGGTGTTCTTTATATACATATTAATTATATACTTTGCGTGAAAAGGCCAAATGAATGGCAGCACAATGCAATGCGGATGTGGACCGTTTATTAAAGTACAACGTATTTACCAAACTAAAGTAAAAACTTATTTTCATCAAGTTGAACATTAATATTTGATACATTTTAAAGAAAATAAAGTTAAATCCAATAAATAATCAATTTTCATTTTTTATAGTATTCAAAATTGTCTAAGTTGTTATAATTGATACTTGTTCCTTTCATAGAAATAATACATCTCTTTAATGCTCTCTTCTAAGTTTGTTTTTGAGGCTATTCCAAACAATAGGGCCTTTAAAACTTGAAGACCTACTTTATGTGTATACTTGAAACTTTTTTCATACTTTTCTAATAGGTTGTTTTCAGCCAGGAAACAAAATATTCAAGTATTTGTGCTTTGGAAAATAATATTATTATTAATGCCTTTTTTCAAACATAAAGAGACATTAATGTTTTAATAGTTATGCACATGTCATTGGTTTCCAGGACAACTAAGGGGATTGTGAAATGGCTATTGCAAAGTTGCAAATTTTTCCCTGTGGTGGGGCACCTTTCGAATCAATTTGCCCCTAGGTCATATTTTTTTTGGAACAGAAAATCCAACTCATATCCACCTCCTTAACAAACTGATCCCAACCTCTAGATCAAAGGAATTATTTTCATTAAATAGACTTAAGGAAAATAGTCAGAAGATATTTTTGGTATTTTAAAACCAATCCTTTTCTTGACGAAAGTGGGTTTCACAAGGGTAAGCTAAGGACTTCTGAAATTTAGGTCAAAGTCAAAGGCCACTGAGGAGAGAAATCAAGTAATGTGAAGATGGCACATATAAATTAGCTTGCCAAGGTTAGTCCCACATTCCTTTTATTTAACCTTGGAAATAGCAAGTCAAAACCTGATAACATCATTTTTTTTTGTCTTTTTAGCTAATCTTGATTATTTAGGCAATTATATTTTTAGACATGTCCTCAGATTTATTTTTTATTTTTTTATATTTGGATAAGCAGTCTTGTATATTTAGATAATAATTATTATTCTCTATGAATCAAAACACCTCATAAAAGGAATCTTGTTTAGATTAGATGAACTGGTACATTTAAATAAAATTTGCTTTGTTTTTGTCATAAAGTTCCTTTTATCAATTAATAAATTAGGCTATGTTCTCTAGGTGTAGATAACAGCCAAATGTACTTTGACAAAATTTAGAAATTTATTTAACAACAGTGAGTTGAAAATTTTTTTGTCAGTTTGTGATATTTTTTTTACTTCGGGTAGTTTCAAGTCTGAAAGGTTTCCCTATAATTTTGCCTTCTACATTATAAACAAGTAATCGCATGTTCCCTTGTAAAATTATGGATTAATATTACTTGCATTTTCATTATCTATAGAAATTGCCCTAGTCGCTTCGCAACAAGAGCAATTTCTACAGCTTCTGAAAACATGTGAGATATTAATCCATAACTTTACGAGGGAACATGCGATTACTTGTTTATAATGTAGAGGGCAAAATTATAGGGAAACCTTTCAGACTTTTCAAGAGTCACATCAGACTTGAAACTACCCGAAGTAAAAATACTCTCACAAACTGACAAAAAAAAAACTTTTCAACTCACTGTTGTTAAATAAATTTCTAAATCAATTTTTGTCAAAGGACATTTGGCTGTTATGTACACTTAGAGAACATAGCCTAATTTATCCCACATCAGTCTCATTTATAAACATTCTTAGACAAGTGGTCTAATTGGCCTTGAGGTGCCTACTGCATAATGCAATAGTTTAGACTAAGCAGAGGGTTGGAAAATAGAAAATATTGACTTTCTTCAATATTATTGCTTTCATTGCAGGTACATGTAGATAGAAACATTAATTTGTTGTCAAGAAGTATCAGTGACAGAATAGAAAGGCAAAACAGCTGGCTGGACAGCTAACCTGCAGCTCAAGCTTATGAAGACTTATCCAAATAGTAAAAAATATTGAAAAGAATTAAAAAAATAAAAATAGATTTAAGACAAATATTGAACATGTCTTGTGTGCCCTGGTTGTTGTGGGTTCCCCGCTTGTTGATGCCCCCTTCCCCCTCCTTAACGCAACCTTCCTTTCCTGCCCCCCCTCCAGCCTGTCATCCAAAATTAATTTTGAAAAAATGGTTGAGCATAAAATCAAGCATTATTTTCTAAAAAACATTATTTTATTAAGCACTTTATAACTAAAAAGAGTTTTATTCTAATTTGATTGCTACCGGCAGAATGTACGATGTTTGGCCCATATTTTTATGGGCCCTTGGATTTTTATTACAGACAAGGCTGTGGTGGTATTTATGCAACATGTATGAATATCAAATTAACTTATGTTTTTATTCAATTTTTCCTTGGGGCCCTCTTGCTTCTTCTGCCAACCTTTCCTTTGATCTTTTCTCATAATGTAACCTATTGAAATTATTACTTACTCTATTTTTATATATTCTGACTTATTAAATTTCTACCAAGTTAACAGACAAGAATCAAATCCTGATAAGAATCAAATCCTGATAATTTACAATTTAATTTATTACAATTCATGGCTAAAATAGAAATAAATTACATTACAAAAAAAAATCAAAATCAAATCCTGATAAGAATCAAATCCTGATAAGAATCAAATCCTGATAAGAATCAAATCCTGATTAGAATCAAATAGAATGAAATCCTGATAAGAATCATATCCTGATAAGAGTCAAATCCTGATAAGAATCAAATCCTGATGAGAATCAAATCCTGATAAGAATCATATCCTGATAAGAGTCAAATCCTGATAAGAATCAAATCCTGATGAGAATCAAATCCTGATAAGAATCATATCCTGATAAGAGTCAAATCCTGATAAGAATCAAATCCTGATGAGTATCAAATCCTGATAAGAATCATATCCTGATAAGAGTCAAATCCTGATAAGAATCAAATCCTGATGAGAATCAAATCCTGATAAGAATCAAATCCTGATGAGAATCATATCCTGATAAGAATCAAATCCTGAGTTTTCTAAAGAAATTTATCAAATCAATTAAAACTGATAGAAGAGCTCCCAAACTACTATAGCAAACATCCCTTTCTTACATGCAATCAATTAATACGTATCACGGTTACAGCTAGGTTGGAATTCACAAATGTGCCCCCAATGTCCTTGTTATTCTATAAAACATACGAATTCTGTCTGAAGCTATTATTATGACCTTTCTTGCCCCAGTCTGTTGACAGTACAGGAATCAGTGATATGTGTATCCCCACCGGGATACACATATCAGTAGTGATATGTGTACGGGAATACACTGTTATCACGGGGAAAAGCATATCACCGTGACAGCGCGCTGACTAAGGGGCCGTTGACATATTCACAAGTTCCCCGCTTAACGCCCCTCTCCTCTTTAACGTCCACTTTGAATTTTCACCGTCCCGACGTCGCCTGGAGCGATGTTTTTTAATAGTCGGGTAAATACAGTTTGCGAGACTACTGATGTGTGAAACAACAAACATCATTTGTAAATGGGCTTTAGTGTGGCACTTCTAGGATTAAAAACTAACAATTTCGTACTTGCTCCAAATGCCCCGCGCTAACGTCCAAATATCGACTCTCCCTACCCCCCCTCCCCCCTCCCCCCTCCCCCTCCCCCCAAACGTCCAGTGGACGTTAAGCGGGGAACTTGTGAATATGTCCTAACGAGAAACTAAAGGGACTGGTAACAGAAAAATAATTCAAAACTGAAACACTTGTGAACAGTGTGAGATTAAAGTTTTGAAAATATAAAACTTCGAATGATTATCAGTAAATGGGTGGAAATGAGCGTAATAACCAGAGATGTGTAAATATTTATGTCATGTATCATCTTATCAAAAGGTCAGCATGTCTGGGTAAAATGTAAGCAAGCCTTCCTGTTCAGCATGGTGAAACCGACCAGCCGCCGAGGTCCAACCAAAATGCCACTTCACACTGGCAAGCATGTGAATTCCATCTATTGTAATAGCGGCTATGGACCAACGTTTGGTGGAGGACACGACCTATATATATCCAATAATGCAAACACAACTGATAGTCACAGTAATCTCGGCAACAGCTATCAACTCCCACCAGGACTGAACGTGTCCTTCACAGGTGCTAGGTGTTTTACTGTTACAGATTACGAGGTGTTTGGACTCCACCAGTGACAACAAACAGATGAGAAACGATCTTTCAGGTAAAATGGTCGTCACTGACACAATACGTAATTAATCCAAAACAAGTCATAAAAAGGTGGTGCATGCATTTTCTGGCCGGACGATGGGGTCTCGGGAGAGTTTTTTTAGTACCCAGTCTCTTTTAATTTTTGAGAAAAACACGAGCAATCAGCGAAACGAATTTCGCCAGATTAATTTATTTTGTATTTTTTGGAGGTAAAAAAAAAAAAGAACGAAAAAGAGAAATAGAGACAAAAATGTCCGTACCTCTCCTAAGCGACCACTTTCCCAAAATACCGAAATTAAGCCTGGTGGTGGGGTGGTAAAAATTTAACGGGGGAGGGGGCTGGTGGGGCTGTACACGGGCTACTAAAATCATTATTGTCGAAACCTCTCGTAAGCGACTATCTCTGTAAGCGACCGCGATCACTTTTAACGCCTCTGGTTCCCGATCTGGCTCTGCGACCATTCGACCTCCAACATGATGTCACTGCAGGATCAAAATGGACAAAATGATCAAATTGGAAAATGCGACGTAATTTTTTTCTCGTCACGTTAGAACCTCTTGTTTATATAAAATATAGCTCTCGGATCCGAAATGTCTTTGGGACTTTTGGGAACTAAATACTCTCTAGATTTTCTCGACTCTAGCTTGGTCTGAAAATGAGCTCTTGCGGCAGATTAACAGCCTAGCAGGTTCGATATCTGACTAATGCACCCACAAAAACTTCGTTTTTAAAATGGATCACGTTTTTTGCTTATCTGGCTTATTTTTTTGGAAATGGACAGCGCTTATCCCTACAGACTGCATAGGCATTTACCACAGTGACTGTGATGGTGGAGATATGAGATTTATTTACTGTTTTATGTCTGTCTTTGTTTTTGTTTACAGCTGAACTGCACTTCCGGGGTCACTTCAGTCTTCGACATCACCGCGACGTGATCTTAATTGGAACGTTCATATGAAAGAGTTAATTAAGTCCTTTTCACAAAAATTGAATCTTCTCAGGTCTTTGTATTTCTTACCAACTATAGCGAGAGCAGATTTTTATTTCAAAGTAATTTTACCATCAGTTACCTATGGGTTGGTTGCATGGGGTTCCTGCGGCAAATCGCTCTTTGATGAGCTAGAGAAGATACATGTACGTGCCGCAAGGATCATCTATAGCCTGGATTGGTATACACCCAGTGATGAGGTCTTAGCCCAAAGCAAGTGGCCCACTGTTCAAGATTTATACGAATATAGATTACTTAAGTTAGCACATGACTGTTTTTATAACGTTTTACCAGTTCCTATAGACCACTTTCATAATGGCGGCCGATTTATTTATTCTTTTATATGTATGTTAATTAGCCCTACTGGCCTCGGTAACATGAGCAAAATTCAAAAGAATTTTTACTCTAAAATGAGGCCAGTGAGGCTAATTAACATACATATAAAAGAATAAACTAGAGGTTACAGATTGTAATGATAATTCTGCGAGCAGATGCTGGGCAGTAAAACAACGGAAACAGTAAACGTACATACAGATTTTGATAATTTCATAAATTTATTTATTGGGTCAATTACCATACTATCATTTTCGAATTACATACAATTATAAGTAGTTTTTTGTGATCCATTGTTCAATCGGCAAACCGGCTGAGCACGTAACAACGCTGAAAAACTCATAAAAGAACATTGCCTTCCCCGTGAAATGTCACTAAATCGTTCGTGACCTTGATGAATGCTCTTTGTGATCCATTGTTCAATCGGCAAACTCTGAGCACGTAACCGTCAACGCTGAAAAACTCATTAAAGAACAATGCCTTCCCCGTGAAATGTCACTAAATCGTTCGTGACCTTGGTGAATGCTTCCAGCAACAAATAAGTTTGAATTTGGCAAGATACATCTGCAAATAGAAACACTTACTTTGAAATCGAAGAATAGAAGCGAGCACGTGCTATGGACGGCGAAAGACGCATTCAGAGCCAGGCGCATCTAAGTTATGATGACACCGCTGGACGTACGCTTGCTCAAAATCATCGTGACAAACAAAAATCGAGACTGCCGCATAACATAAGGGACAGGGAACCCAAGGCAAACCAAAGATTAGTGTGCTACTCGCCTGGGGGCTCGCAGCAATAAATCGGCCGCCATTATGAAAGTGGTCTATTATGAAGCTGTTTACGAAATATGAGTGCAGCTATAACTTGCGTAGGAAATTTACCTATTTGTTACCAAAACCAAACACCGAAGTTCTCCGCAAGTCCACTTGTTATAAAGCTGCATCTCTATGGAATTCTCTTGACAATCATACGCGTGCAATCTCAAGCAAAAGTTTATTTAAAAACTCTCTTAAACGCAGAACTTCATACGAATAGCTTAATTTATAGATTAATTTTTCTGTAGGTTAGATTTTAAATTTTAATTCGTTTTTAAGCTTTTTATTCACTTGTAAACTGTTTAACTTTTTAATACACAACCATATCAGCTCCGCTGTAATTTTTATCGTGTTTAAATAAATGTTGTTGTTGATACCGCTGTTTTGCAGTTTGCTGTAATTTTGTTTTAAGTATTTAGACTTTAGAAAGGTTTATCTTATGAAATTAAATTTTTCGTTGTTTCTAACTGCAAAGTAGATCGTCGTTGGTTGAATTCTCGATGTGCGTTAACAAGCTTCTCTTTTGAAGTGTAGTATAATTTAAAGTAATTTGTAGAAAACCTGGCTGCTTTGTTGTTCCACGAACTCAGAATTTAATAGTTTTCATTTGATTTAAATTTCTTTTCTCAAATAGCTTTTCAACTACGATTGTTTAGTCCAATTATCTAAATCTATTTGTACGAAAAAGAACAAATAACTCGCATAATTATTAGAATAGTCAATCAATAGCTAGTACTGTGAAGTTCTTGAAATAAAAGCATGATCTGCTAGTACTGGCTTCAATGTGTACCTTATTTCTATCATCTCCTTGGAAGCCAACATAACTGTCGCTAGACGACACAAATAACGGCTGCGCAGGAGACTAACATAACTGTTGAAGCACCAAAAATGAGATGAATTAAAAAAACCCTAATAATCGATTTCAGTTTCTATAGCTTTCTACGGCAACGTCAAGTCACTCAGGTGATTTTTCTATGCGGTTAGAAGAGAGGCCCTAGGAACGAGGTTGTTAAATCCCTGGTCTTTCTACCAACGCTTCTCGCTGCCGCTTTACGGCGATTTTGCAATGTTAAGCATCAAACAGTTCAATTTTTTTTTTTTTTTTTTTTTTGGGGGGGGGGGGGGGGGGGGGGGCAAGGCAACTTTTATGTTTACATCGCATGCGCTCCGCTCCCATGGCATCAAATCACAAGAAAATTAAAACTGCCGCCTGGCTAGCTCAGTTTTTAATTGCTTAAAATGCAAACACAACTGCGAGGATCATTTCTTCACTTTACATTCATTTATTATTATCCCGGCCTGTTAAATCAATAAAATCGATGATCGATGAAATCGATATCAATCGATGCCAATTAATCGATTGATATTGGAAATCGACGATCAATCGATGACGTATGTTTTTGTGATAATTCGATTGACCATCGACTTCCAATAAAATCGATTAATTGATATCGATTTTATCGATTGTCATCGGTGCTGTATTTTATTCGTGTTTTCAAAAACTCATTAATAATTCATGAGCATATCAGCCAATCACACAACGCAAATCGATCACGTGTATGAGCCTTTATACCTGGTAATCTACGGTCATTATGAAAAGCCTGGTGGCGGCTTTGATTTCAGTCACAGGGGAGTTCGGGGCTGAATGGGCACACAATGCAATTATCGCTGAATTTTTAATGAGAATGATTTTAAAATGACCGTAATATTTATATTAAGATCACACGTAATCTTTATATAAAGATTACTGATCTGATATGGGTAGTAATTGTTCAGGATTCTTAGTGCAACATATGGTGACTGATATTTTTGTGCAGTACTGTTTTACGAAATCTGGTCTTTCGCCATTCTATTTGGAATCTTCTCAACAAAATAAACAACCAACAGTTTAACAAGTGAGCCGTTATTTGAATGACACCAGCGCCCTCGTGTAAATTGCCAGGTAAGCGACTGGTTCGCAGATGCAAGCTGCTTCTTTCTACTTGTTCTCTACCTCTGAAAAAAAACATTGTCAGCCGTTTTATCTACCGTACCTGACAACTTTAGTAAAGCATTTTTCAGTAGATGTTTTCCCTCTGAGAACTATAAAATCGCAAAACTTTCGACAGGAGCTGGGAAGCAATGGTCACTTCGTTGAAGACGTGGCACATGTGTTGTATGCTAATCAGTCTAGTCTACTTGTTTTTCTCGTATGCTAATTTCCTCTTTGCACAAAAGCGCAATTGTTTTAATTCCGAAGGGACACGCTTTTGAAAGAATGTTTTTGAAGCCGTTCAAAAAACTCGCAGCACGTGTATTATCAGGTGTAAAAACTCTCGGCTTCGCCTCGAGTTTTTAAACCTGATAATACACTACTGCTCGTTTTTTAAACTATACATGACGCTCAAATCAGCAATGAAATGATTTTATTTCGATAACAGAACAGTTGTATATGAAATGAAACAACAGGAACAACGTGCTGATCGCCATCATTCATATTAGTAAAACTATAAAATTAATATGCTACAGCAGATCCCGGGTTATATGGACGGCAACATAACAAACGGTATTTGAAGTCGCCAAAGCGGAGCGACTAAATTCCTCTGTACGTGACCAAGTTGTCCGCGATCATCAGTCACCTTAAAAGCATTGCCACGATTTCCCCTTTTCTTGTTTAAGGAGAAGTTGTCACAAAATTGCAACAGACTGCAACAGTAAATGAACACTCCTGGTACCCTTTCACAACGATATCGGATATCACAAGGGTAACTTCCCGCTCGCGATGTGGCGTGTCTTGACCAGACATTGTGTTCGGAATTTTGTTACACGAGCTCCGAGAAAACACGCAAAAATCGATAATTTGCGGGACATTTTTTGTGATTATCGATTGATCATCGATTGGCCGATATCAATTAACTAATTTTATCGATTGATATCATTTGATCGATTGGATTTACGATGATCGATTGTCATCGATTTAACAGGCCGGGTATTATTCATAAAATCGCCGTTAAATCCCACAGGCGATTTGAAATCCAGATAAAATCGCCAGTGTAAGAGATCCTCACATTTCAGCATCTTCGAGGCCAAATGCAAAACCATTCATATGAAAATGAGTTTTAGTTGCATGAGAATGAAAACTTTAACTGGTATTCACATGAAAGCCTCTGCAGTTGGCCGCAGTTTGAAAACGAGGTTAAAGGCAACTCTGAAAATTATAGCGGGACATCCATCCATTTTGTCAATATATTTCGTAGCATAAAAGGATAAATACTTCTATAATTAAATTAATAAATCAAACAAAGTCGACTAAAAAAACCTTATTCGTTATATCCTCCGATGGTGAATCGGCCGTAATGCCCCTACCCTGTGGAATATCAAGGGGGCTCAACCCGCAGGGTATATTGGTATAAGCCCCCTCGCTTAGCGCGTTAATGCATGGGGTTGAGTCATTATTATATATTATTTTCAGGGAAATACATATTGCCAAAAAAGAGCCTTTAATAGAAGGACACCAATAAAAATATAAAAACGTGCAATGTATTTAAATAGTGCAAGGTGTATTATCAAACAGCAATAAAAGTATCAAGGCTTAGTGGTGTTCATTTAAATAGGATAAGATACATAAATAACCTTAAAATAATTTTGGAATTGAAAAATTGCAATTTAAATATGCTAAATTCTCAAGCATCGGCCGCATTTTGTAGGAAGATAAACGCAAAATTTGCGTTAGGAGCTTACATGAAGTTTGGTTAGAATTACGCTTTTTAATCCCTGCAGTCTCAAAATTCAGGTTGCAGCATTTATCCTAAACCCTAATTTCAAAATATCCTTACTATTTGGGTTTCATTCCAGTCTCGAACCTAGAGCCATCAGTCTCCTTGGTCAGAGGTAGGTCGCGGTTTCTTCTAATAACTCTGGACACAAGATTGCGAGCAGCCAATCAAAACAACCATATTTTCTCCATTATTTCCGAGTTCCTCCCGGCAACCTTCCGCTGACCAAAAAGCCTGAGAACTCTTCGCACGAGATTCGTTTCATTTTGCCAATATTAGCTTACGAGAATTCGCTGGTGATATTTTGAATTCTCACAACCTGTTTGCTTGGTATTAAATAACTGTTGTCAGGTATAGCTTCCTGTTATTGTACCACCCACAAAGGAAGAGGAAAAGAGGATGGCCCAGGAACAACTGGAGGTGGTCCATGTTGCAGAAGTTGGAAGGAATAGGCTATTATACCTAGAAAAAGGGGCTAAACCGGGTGCACTGGACGATACTGGTGGACGCCCTGTGACCCCCCTGGGGTCAAAACGAATGATGATGATGATGATGATGAGATGAGATAACTGACGAGATAACTGAAGTTGATCAATCGTGGTCAGAATTGAAAAAACTTAAACAGGATCTTTGGGTCTCGTCTCTTTGTTTGGCAGATAAATGGGCTGTAACTCCTGCGGTTTGATTGTACAGTACACAGACGCCGGACACCCGACAGCTAAAATGTGATTTTTCTTGATCCAAAATCTCCATGTGCTTTTATGAAAACCTCTTGCATCCAGGTCCCACATGCGAAAGCATCGCGCCACGTTAGACCACGTGGTAAAGTCTCTGTGGCTGTCCATGCGCAGATAAAACAAATAAGTCTGCCCTATTGTGTCCGGGACGAAGTCCTTGAGGTTTCTGCACGGGTTTTTGGAATGATTCAAAAGTTTGGCTTCCCTGAAAGATGAATAAAAAACAAAAAAAAATATCTTAAGTTATCGACTTCAGCATGTGGTTAGGATGGACATCCGTAATCCGTGATTTCAACGGAGAGTGGAGGGGGGATTGGGCGATTGGGGGATTGGGGGATGGGGGATTGGGGGATGGGGGAATGGTGGGGGGAGGGGTTAGTTAGTCAGGGTTTTATGCTGGGGGTTAAATGGGTGATAGACCCTAACTAATCCTCTTGAGCCAGTGAGCGTTTACCTTTTGTATGGAAAAACGGTTATTCCGGTGGAAAAACAAATGGAACGGTTCATCCCAACGGAAATTTTTCAGGAAAAAGGTAATACCTTTCAAGGTATTTCCTTTTTCTCGCTTTCACCGGAACGACCGGAATTTTCTGTACCATTTGTTCGCATCACTAGTACCAGGCTTCTTCGCGAAATAAGGAAGCTCGAAGATGGCGGATCACTTTGAAGAAAGAAATTTACTCCGAGTTTGTTCGTGTGAAAATTGCCACTTTTCATCGGCTATTGACAGATTTTCTACAGCATGACTGCGGAATTACAGGTGAATGGACATTTTTGACTGCCGGTAGTTGTTTTACTTTAACTTTTACGAATCGTGCTTACTGCATGCTTGTCATGTCATGGGATAGCGATTCGCATAATTGAAGTAGTCGTATGTAGCAAAGAATCAGAACTGGCATTCTAGCTTTAACTTGAACGAATAAGTAAATAAATAAATGATTGTTCTGGTAAAATTGGAGAATTGTAGCAGGGCTTGAAAGCGTACAATCGCGTTTTAGGGTAAACTTATAAAAGTATTTGCCTGTTAATTTTTCCCGCCGTCATTTTGTTTTTCACTTCCAGTGCCTCTCGGCATTCGGTAAAAAACAAATGGTACAGGTCATTCCAGTTCCGTTTCCTTCAGTAAGGAAAGTCCAGTACCATTGTCGGAAAATTATAATCGGAAATTCCATTCAAATGGTACTGGACTGGACTTTCCTTACTGAAGGAAACGGAACAGGAATGACCACTGTCGCGCTTATGATTTCGTTTGTTCAGACTTGATGAATTATTAATTTAAATCATGATTCGACGGCTATGTTTCGCCCGTCATGATTCGTAAAATGAACTCAAAGAGTAAATACTTCCTGAAATAAAAAACATCCACAAAGAACAAGATTGGTGAAGTTCTAAGGGGTTTACTTTTTTCTGACAATAAAGCCCCGTCTACACGAGCAATTTTTCTGTGGCAATTTTTATTTGCCTTTGTAGATGATGCAAAATGACCAATTTTTATGTGACAACTGTATTTGCTGAAAAGCTGGCGTATTATTTTTGATGTGGTAAATAAAAATTGCCACATACCGATAATTCTCCGTGTGGACGAGACGCCACATAAAATGTGACAATTTTTTCGACGTCATCTGTAGCACCCAGTCCCTAATATTTGCGCATTCAACATGCCGGCTTCCACGAGCACAGCCTGTGCGAAATTATTACTGATGCAAATTAACAACAAATATTTGTCGATCATCTCCACGTGCAAATAAAAATTGCCACATAGAAAATTGCCACATAAAAATTGCTCGTGTAGACGGGGCCATCTACACGGGCAAATAAAAATTGCCACATACAGTTGCCACATAAAAATTGCTCGTGTAGACGGGGCTTAAGCAAATCTGACAGGCGAATCAGGACAGGCAAATCATGTTTGAAATAAAGACGAATCTGCAAACTGCACTGAGATCACTATGAAATTTTTTTACACGTCAGGAAGCCAGCATTATGAACCTTGGTTATATGTGAATTTCCTTCACAACTGTCAGATCATGGGAGGACCATGATGGACAAACGGCAAATCATGATTGAAAAACCCAGGTCGGCACAGTGCAGTGAAATCGGCTGTAAAGACAACCTTTCTGGTGTTTGTTGTTGTTAGTGACTTACCTCATCAAACGAAACATTTCGGTTTCATAGTTGTCCTTGTACACCTTATCCACATTCAACTGGACATTTCTCTCTTTATAAACAAATAAAATGAAAGACTGATCGTACAGAAAGGAATATATTTTTAACCTTTTTAACCGATTAATTTCGAACGGCACGGCCGTTCTTCTTCAGGGTATAACCGTACTAAAAGAAAAAACGTTACAGATTTGAATATATATAAAAACAAGCGAAAGATATGAAATTACATACTTTGTTTATAGTATAAGCTAAATATTCAAATCTGTAACGTTTTTTCTTTTTTATACCCTGAAGAAGAACGGCCGTGCCGTTCGAAATTAATCGGTTAAAAAGGTTAAAAATATATTCCTTTCTGTACGATCAGCCTTTCATTTTATTTGTCTATAATTATTTCTGCTGATCAGATCCTTCACAAGGATCCAGTACTTCCAATTTGTCGAGTGGTCCTTTCATTTAAAAATTTCTCTCTTTATTTAAAGAATGTTTTTTGAAGTAAATCGTCTACATATAACTTCCAACATTAAGCCCCTTGGCGCCGAAGTGATAAGTGCGAGATATGTCTGGTATGATACATTCTCGTCCCTTTTTGTTCGAGTCCATTCTCATCACATATCCCAGTCATTTGGCTGTTCAGGTTTCGGCCATTTCTTCTCCAGTTCGCCTTTGTACAGTTTACGACTTAGCACCCTACAAAAACAAAGGTTATTTCATGATTCACCCTGAAAACTGTGTACATCAGAAGGCGCATTGCACGAATCATGATCTCAACATGTTTACTCTGAGCATGATTAAAACTTCTTCACGAGGTACCTTATTCTCCTTTATTTTCGCGGGACTTTAATTTCGCAAAGATTTTCTCGGCACATTTCGCGAGTCTTTAATTTCGCGATCGGGGACAAAAATTGTGTTTGCAGGGAATTAAATTTCGCGAAATTGATGATTCAATGTCTTTATTTTTTATTTTTTACAAAAATTACGTTAATCAAGACACTCGTAACAACACACTACAAGGAGCCGGGACAGGATGGTCAATTTGACGACTGTACAAAGGATGTATTGGAGGAACTGTGCGAAGATGATGACTCGGATGCCGAAGAAGACCTTGAGGGCGAATCTTGACACTGATTAACATCTAAAGTTATAGATGACAGCTCCGGCCTTGTACAGGGGCGGATCCAGGATTTTTCTTAGGAGGGGGTGCACCTCTAAGGAATGAATAAACCGCACATTTTTTTTCTTTTCTTTGCAGAATACTAGTTATATTAGAAAGATGCAGGTCATCTCGGGGGGGGGGGGGTGCGCACCCCCTGCACTCCCCCCCCCCCCTAGATCCGCCCCTGTTGAACACCTTGTGTTAAAAATTGTTTAGGATCCTTGAAAACAGGGTTACATGATTTTTCTATGTCCATTAAATTTCGCGACATCAAAGTTCGCGGTCGTTGTTTTTCGCGGGTCTTTAAGTTCGCGAATTTTTTAAAATCGCGAAAATCGCGAAATTTAAGGACCCGCGAAAATAAAGGAGAATACGGTAGTTCCGATCTAATCCAGATGAAACACCTTAGCGCAAATGTCTGTCAAGATTAAACCATAGAACTAGTGGTTTCATATTAAGTGAAGTGCTGCCACATTTGGAAGCCTTAATTAACCCATTCACTCCTGCGCGATTTCTCAGTTTTTAAATAAATCAACACGAATCGAGGAACGATAATAATCCTGGCAATGCGCACATGAATAAGAGCGAACAGAGACTTGAAAAAACAACATCTCTCCAGTCTAGAATAATTAGTGTGAACGATTTTCGAATATCAGTTGCGTATGAAAAATAGCCTGAAAAATAGCCTGAAAAACTAACTTGAAAGTCAAAATATGAAAAATTACGCAGACATTTTGGATTTTGCAATGCGAGGGAAATTAGAGCTGCGAAATGCAAATCCAGACCAATTCTTGAAATAACAAACACAGGAAAAAAAAAGGACAGCAAATTCTCTCAGTTTGAAGTTTTATTCAAATATCTATTAGATTACTCTCAAAAACAAAACACGTTATAAGTTATCGCATCGAGGAAATTGTCCAATTGCAGAATACCCGGCCCATTTTCAATGCATTTTCAGCGACATAAATCAAAACTGCTACCGCGGTCCGCAGTCCATTATTTACATACCAACTGTAATTGACCTCCACAACGAAACAAAAACATTGTGCACAGGGAGCAGAGGAGCCAAATTTGACCTAATACGCTTTCGATCTTTGAGCTTTATACGCGCGCTGTGTCTTGCGTTTTTCGAGTTTTTCCCCCAGCGGGACCCCAAGCGTAATCGGCGCTTTCCGGAAAGCGTAAGCTTTCCGAGCGAGGCACGATGTGCCGAGTAACGATTTTGTGGAGCCCACAGTCAGCAATCTGCGGTTTATACCCAACGGAAAGTACGCTTGGGGTCCCGCTGGGGCGAAAAACAGACTCGTAAATCGAACTTTGGCTCCTCTGCTCCCTGTGCCGCGATAGCAGTTCATTGCCTAAATTCACAGTCAAACACTTCCGGAGCGCGGACCGCGGTAGCAGTTCATTTTAGTACTTGCCTAAATTAATTAAATTCACAGTCAGCCACTTCGGGACCGCGGACCGCGGTAGCAGTTCATTCTAGTACATTCCTAAATTCACAGTCAACCACTTCGGTAGCAGTATTGCGGACCGCGAAGATATTAAAACTTGTTTCTTTTCATTCGTAGGCGCTTTTCGGAAATATTCCAGGTGGAATATTTACAAAAAGCGCCAACGAATGAAAAGAAACAAGTAAAATATCTTCGCGGTCGATCAAGAGCTCGTTTCGCAAAATACAGATCTTGTTGTTTAGCAACTCAGCACTTCCGGTGTCTATTTTTAATTTTTTGGCTGTTCACAGAAACAAATCTTATTGTTATGATGAAACCATTAAGAACTGTTCACGAAAGACGTCCACGAATACAAAGAAAGAGTTTAAACACTGTCGCGGTTGACGAAGAGCTCGTTTCGCAAAATACAGATTTTGTTGTTTAGAAACTCAGCACTTCCGGTGTTTTATATTTTAAACGTTTCGGCCGTTCACAGAAACAAATCTGACTGATTATGGTGAAATCATCAAGAATTGTTTACGAGAGCTCGTTTCCCAAAATACAGATCTCATTTCGTTTCGTTTCGTTTTGCAAAATACAGTAAGCCACCCTTAGGCTCTTTTAATGATCAAACTTTTGGACATGTTTATTTTTTATCTGCAACCAGTGCTCCTTCACTAATTTCGTTCTCTAACTTTCTTTTCATGTTGTATCAAGTATCTCTTGGTTAGGAATGCCAATTTTTTTTTGCTATCATAATTTTGTTCTATTTGTTCCATCCGCCTAATTTCCTTCGTTCGGAAAAATTTTTCTCATATCAGTTTGCATTAACTTTTCTTTACTTCGGATGGAAAAGTTTTTAATTAATAAAAGCTTAAATTGTACCTCTCTTTCAGTCATTTCACTGTAACTATCTCTTTACAAGACGGATTGTTGGTGTCTCCCAAATGAGAGACCTTTAGATTTAAGTACTCGACGTGTTCAACCATCCCCGGCGTTACTAATCGATGAAATCGATGATCGATTAAAATCAATATCAATCGATGGCAATCGATATCAATTAATCGATTGATATGGATAATCGATGACCAATCGATGAAGAAGATTTTTGTGACCTTATCGATTGGCATAGATTGTTACCGATTGTCATCGATTGCTTTCGATTGTCATCGATTGTCATCGATTGTCATCGATTGTATCGATTATCGCAATGCAGTTTTCTTACTCTTTAAATATGAAAATTCGACACATTTATTTTGAAAACATGACTTTTAGCCAAACGAGAATGAGAGTCACCGAGAGTTGAAGGATGAGAGTTCAGTTGCACGAGAGTTTTATTCAACTCTCAGTGTCGCGAAGACAGAGAGATAATAAAGAGACATCAAGGAGTCGACAAAGGTTCCGTTCAAATCTATATTCCAAGGAATAAGCGTCTTACAATAAACTATAGAAAGCGGCCATGAAAGTGTTCAGAGAACCATGTGTTTCACGCGTGTGACACACGAGCCTAATCGTAATAACAGAAACCGCTGACCGCATTCGCAACGATTACAAATTAACAACAAACATGAGATAAATGTACTAAAGTCAAAATGTTCAGTTCTTATTCTAAAGTCTCTTCGACATCCTCCGGGGGCGCGCGAAGATTGTTTGCCCACTCTGAGATTCTTGTTAAAGCCTTGGAAGCTGCGGCCCTTCGGGGTCTGTTGTTTGAACTGTTAATGGCTTGCCCATTGGTGCTGTGTCCGCTTGATCCGGCCTGGGTTTCGACATCTGCTGATAGCTCCAGTGGATAGAGTTTAGTAATTGGTCGGTTTGTGTGTCCCGTGCTTGTGCGGATGTTTGCGGCTCGAACCAAACCATCTCCTCCTTTGATTAGACTTTCGATGACAGCTAATTTCCAGGTTGATCGGTGTGTGTCATCATGAACTAATACGACTTCGCCCTTCTTGATAGATTGCTGATTGGTTCCGGTTGTTCTATGAAATTCACGGAGGGAGGTGAGATATTCATGTCTCCACCTGTTCCAAAAGCGTTGAAGGATGAGTGCTTGCATTTTTACTCGTCGCCTCACGTCAGAGCCATCACCATAGTCAGGGTCTGTTAGGTCTTCATTCGTGATGCCATAATCAAACGGTAGGGTAGTGATTCGCCTTCAATAGAGAAGATGTGAGGGGGTTAATGGTTCCTCATCGCGGATGTCACTCGATACATAGGTAATCGGCCGGTCATTCAGGGTTGCTTCTATTTCCACGATGAGGGTCTGGAGTTCCATTAGTGTGACCGATGCTCTTCCGAGTATTTTCCTTATAGCCCTCTTTGTCAGTCCAATTAGACGTTCCCAGAATCCCCCATACCAGGGAGCGCGCTTCGGGATAAATTTCCACTCGATTCCCTGTCTGCCGAAGACCTCCTTTAGTGAGGGAGACTGGAACAGTTCACGGAGGGTTTCAGCAGATGCTAAATAAGTGGATGCGTTGTCAGAGACCATGACTACTGGTAAGGATTTACGGCTTGCAAATCTGCGGAATGCTTGAAGGAAGCTGTTCTCTGTTAGGTCTGGGACAACTTCTAAGTGAACTGCCCTTGTGACGGCGCACGTGAAAAGACAAATGTAGCCTTTGGTTTCGCTATTGTTTGACTGTACATAGAGTGGTCCGGCAAAGTCTACTCCAGTTACTGCAAATGGGGTGCTTCTTGATCTCTCAGTTTGGGTAGAGGAGCAGGATCTGGGGCTCTATAGGCTTTCCCTTCCAGCTTTCGGCATGTCACGCAGTGCTTGAGTTGTTTCCTTACGTGCTGACGTATGGACGTAATCCAAAAGGTTTGGCGAAGTGCAGTTATTGTGGCATTGACTCCAGAATGCAGTTGCTTGACATGAGCATCGTGGATGATAAAGTTTGTGAGTGGATGACTTGGAGGAAGAAGGAAGGGAAATGTTGCTGAGTCATCCAGTGGAGCATTGTGTATCCTCCCCCCGCAGCGAAGAAAGCCATCCGAATCGAGAAATAAACGAAGCTGTCGTACGAGGGGAAGGCGAGTTTTGGAGCGACAAGTCAAGTTGGCAATTTCCTCAGGGTAGGTCAGTGCTTGACAGGTCTTGATCTATTCATGAAGACAGACAGACAGACAGACAGAGGTCCCACATGTTTCGGTTCAAGTTTGTGTATTTGGCCGAGAAATCGCAAGACATAGGCTGTCACACCCACCAGTCTAGGTAGTGTACTGTATCTAGAGATATCAATGACACGGTGAATCCCAGCCTTCTCTTGTGGAGGTTGTTTTGGAACAGGGTCACCAGTAGGGTTTTCTTCTTCAAGTGGTTGCGAGAGACTCAGGTGAAGGACTTGTGAAGGTTTCCAGTGTGGCCATTGGGACTCGGACAGAAGCCATTGTGGACCATATTTCCACAAGGGGGAGCTCTGAAGTTGCTGTGCATTGATTCCGCGAGTGAGTAAATCAGCAGGGTTGTCAGCTGTTGGGCAGTGGTTCCAGTATGGCATGGGAAATATCCTTTTGATCTCCTTCGTGCGGTTTGCCACGAACTGTTTTAAGGGTTTACTGCTCGACAACCAATAGAGAACTATTTCGCTATCAGACCACAGCTTGACCTTTAGGTTAGGGTACCTGGACTTGAGCGCTTGAGAAACGAACCTTGCCAATCTTGTGCCAGTTAATGCAGCCATGAGCTCTAACTGTGGTAAGGTCAACTTCTTTAAGGGAGCGACTCTCGATTTAGCCATGACTAAGGAGCACTGATTGCCACTGGTGATATAGGAGACAGCTCTATAGGCCTTAGGACTGGCATCCGCAAAGACATGTAAGTAAGGTTCAGTGGGCTGCGTCTCAGAAGTTGGAAAGAAGCGTCTAGGTAAGGTGATCGTAGCTGCTTCCCTGATGTTTCGAGCAATTTAATGCCATTGACTGCTCAGTTCAGGTGAAAGTGGCTCATCCCACTCTAGCTGCTGTTGCCACAATTCTTGGATCAGTAGTTTGGCCCTTATGGTTACTGGAGACAAGAGTCCTAGTGGATCATAGACCTTGGATGAGACTTGTAATACATTGCGCTTGGTGGCCAACTGTTGTGTGGGTTCATCTTTGTTTGAGGACAGGGTAAGGGTATCTGTAGAAGGATCCCATTTCAAACCAAGGATGTTCACGATTTCATTTGTATCAGCAGTACCTTCCTTTGCAACTTGCTCTCTGAGTGATGAGCTATTTGAGGACCAGGAACGTAAGTTGAAGTGGGCGTCATTCATGATCAACCGTGCTTCATTATAGTAGTCAACAGCTTCTAGTTCTTGATTGCAACCTGAGATGACATTGTCAACATAGATATTCTCCTTCATATCTTCAGCCACAGGTGTGTGATAGTTGTCCAGGTGATGGTGAAGTGTTGCATTCAACATGAAAGGGGAGCTGGTGGAGCCAAACAGAACAGTCTTGAAGCGGTAGACTTGGAATTTGCCTTTCGGATCCTCAGGGTTAGACAACCAGAAAAATCTGGTGAAGTCTCTTTCGCGTTCGTCAAGGCCAACATGGAGGAATGCCTTTTCGATGTCGGTTGACAGGCCGTAAGTGAAGGTACGGAAACGCAGAAGAATTGAACACATGTCGTTAAGAAATGGTGGGCCAACAAGAAGGCAGTCATTCAGGCTGGGGGTGTCGGGTGAAGAGTGGAAGCTGCAGTCATAAACAATTTTGATTGGTGTTGTAGCTGAGTCTTTCTTTACTGGGTGGTGAGGGATGTAGTGTGCATTGTCTGTAGGTTGTGCATCATCAACTTTCTCAATGAATCCACGTGCTTCATGTTCAGCTATGATGTTTCCATAAGTAGTCAAGAGTCGGGGTGTGGCAGCAAGACGACGAACCATAGAACGGGTGTGTTTTTCGCACTTGATGTAGTTTGTTGGGAGCGTCGGGGAATCATCCTTCCAGGGGAATTTTGCATTGTAGCTGCCATCTTGATTTCTCGTGATTGAGGTATTGATGTAGTTTTCTACGAAAACTTCATGATCATTCTTCTATGATTGTGGGGAGATGCCCAGAGCTTCCAGAGACCAAAACTTTTCTAGGTCAAGTTCATCCTCTTTTGTAGGTGACATTGTTTGCAATAAGTTCACAATGGTAGTCGAAGGGAGGCTTGAGGATGTTTGCAATAGTCCTGAAAGGAGGCAACCAAGTTTTGACGCGACAGCTGTTGGTCCACGTCCACGGATAACATGGTCTTCAACCAAATCCCAGTAGTGATCAGCACCAATAAGGAGGGACACTTCAAAGCTCTCGTCAGATGTAATTGGATGTGCAAGTTTTAGTCCTCTAAGATAAGGGAGGTCTTCCACACCTTGATGCATATGTGTTTGGAGTGGGGCAGCTATCTTCTCTACCACTAAAACATGGAGTGGGATTGTTTCGCCAGAGGTTGTCACAACATTGATAGTGGCCAAAGGAAGGTGTCTAACTGCTGTAGCCTGTCCTCCAAATGCTGACAGAGGAACATCTTCCCCCAGAGAGGTTTCTAGGCCCAGTTGGTTAGCTAGGGTGTGAGTGATGAATGAACGCTGAGCCTCTTCATCAAAGAGAATGTTGGCTTCACAACAAAGGTAATCTGTGCACACTGTAGCTATGGCTGTCTTGAGCAGAGAGGTATAACCCAAGTGTGGTGTACTGGTTGGAGGTACAGAGTGTAATGGTGTAAGAGTGGCATGCACATGAGCTGCTGGTAGCTGTTGATGTTGATTTGTACCTTGGGAGTTGGGGTTGGGTGTGATAGGTGGTGTCCCTGTGCAGAGACTGGTGTGGTGCTTCCCTCGACATTTATGACATCGGTATCGTGATTGACAGGCAGTAGACTTGTGGTTTCCCAGGCAGTTAAAACAGAGTTTTTCTCTTTTGACAATAGCCCATTTCTCTTGACAGTCAGTTACCACATTGCAGTTGTATGCTGGGTGAGGACCCTTACAATATGTACACTTCCCCTTTGTTCCTGGTGATTTGAAGTGCTGGATGTTGGGTGGCCTCCCTTGGGCTTGAGCGAGAAATGAATTGGTGATTGCGGCGGAAGCTCCTGTGTGGGTGCTGTTTAAAGAATTTGTGTGTACTCCAATTTCAAGAATTCGAATTTCTTTGAGGATAGATTCCTTTAACTGTTGGAACTTCCATTCAGGACTGTCATGATCCCGAGCCAAATTTGTACGCATATCAGGTGGTAGCTTTCTCAGAACAATTGGAACAAGGAGATCCCCGTAAGTGTCATGAGACTGTCCAAGAGATTCCAGCCCCCCTACATGATTTTCCATGGTGTCATAAAATACTTGCAGGTTTGAGAGTCCATAGACAGAGTTAGGGAGGTCCAGGAGAGCCTGCATGTGAGCACTGATTATCTTGTTTGGTTGCCCATAACGTTCCCTTAAGAGTTTAACGGCTTGTTCATAATTACTATTTGTAAGGGGGAAGCCAGCTACAGCTCTCGATGCATCACCTACTAGTTGTGCCTTAAGATAGGTGAATTTTTGTACCCCACCAAGGCTTGTGTTAGAGTGTACTGCTGCCTCGAACGAGTCCCAAAATGTAAACCAATGAAGCGAGTTTCCAGAGAAGGTAGGTAGATTTAATTTAGGGAGACGACTGCTGTGATTGTGAGAGCTAGTAGTTTGATCAGTTGACAAGTGAGGTAGAGAATTCAGGGTAGGACTAGGTGGATTTTGTTGTAGTGGTTGTGTGTTCGAGGAGACCTGAACTTGGGAAGAGGCTTCATAAACTCCATTGGAGGCACCTTGAGGTTCGAGTGGAGGTTCCGATTGCCCATTAACTGGTGAGGTTTCTAGTGGGGGTTGATGATCATGACTTCCTGAGGCAACTTCTACTGGTGTATTTCCATGTGGTAGAGATAGTGATTTTCCCACAGTAACAGAGGAAACAGGGCTTTGGGTTTTCTTAGAGGATAACACGTTAAGGAAGTTACTTATCTGCAAGGATGTTTCGTCGATCTCATCCTGTAAAACTTCAGTCTCGAAGGCTTCTTTCTCGATTTCGCCTGGTTCTTCGAGCAGAGCGGCGATCTTTTCGTCCAAACTTTGAATTTTTTCCTTCTTTCGTGCCAGCTGTTCTAAAATGTTTTTCAGAGATACAAGGTCTGCTTCTGTTGGCGTTTCCTTGGCCATGGGTGTGCCAGCCTTCTGAAGAATTTGCGTTAGATGAGCTCTGAAGCCCGCTCGTGAAGCTCTGTGTTTGGGTATATTTTCCGCCATTCTTGACTTATCGATCCTGGTCCCGGCACCAAATTATGTCGCGAAGACAGAGAGATAATAAAGAGACATCAAGGAGTCGACAAAGGTTCCGTTCAAAAATGTCAAAATGTTCAGTTCTTATTCTAAAGTCTCTTCGACACTCAGCAAGCGTGGGCAAAATTCGATGAGAGCCAAGGGAATCGCCCAGAGTGCATGAGAGTTTCAGGCTAAATGAGAGCGAAAGTTTGTTTGAAGTCTTATTTACTCTCGTTCTCGTTTGGACCGGCCTTCTATTCTACAGCTTGCATAAAACAATCACAATGTAACTTTTTGGCTAAAAATTCGACACATTTTTTTATTGTGTGACTTTTAACAGGAACTGAACTAGCAGAAAACAACTAAAACTAATGCAATACAGTCAACTCCCGTTATAGCGGACACCCTCGGGACCGCGATTTGGTGTCCGTATTAAATAGCGAGAGTCCGTAATAGCGGGATGCGAGAATTTTTTTTTTATTTTCAACCATATTTACAGTAGGGGGTCACATGTGTGTTCATTTTCATTAACTCCAGTACCTTTTTCAGACCCATTGTCACACGTAAAGAGCGTCAGAACTTTATTTACAAACAGAACAGAACTTAACAGAACAGAAGTTACGTACCCTTTGTGTACAGTAGTTCTTCTAAGTACGTAAACAACAATCATCGTATGTTGCAGCAATGTCCACACATGCATCGTTATGGTTTCCTACTGTACTGAAGTACAGTAATCTACATTTCTAAAAAAAAAATATTTTAAAGGAAAAACCTGAACATCAGCTATTGATTGCATCAGCTATCACATTGTCTTAAAATATCGTTCCAAATCGGCTCTGTGTACTTCTCCTTTGAATTACAACTTCCCTCACTTTGTCGCCAAGAGACTAAATTCCTGAATCGACCAAAAAAGACAAAGTACAATTTCAAAAAGCAGAAAAAATAGACTTGATGTATGTGTGCAAATATTCCAAGATGCTGCTCGGTGTCCGCTATAACGAGAGAGAAAACAATAAAATTGTGACGTTGGGACCGAATAAAGTGTCCGTAAGTCCGTAATAGCGAGAGTCCGTAATAGGAGGGTAATAGCGGGAGTTTGTTTCAGTCAAACGTCTGTAACTTTCGCCGGGGATTTAGCTGCTGTCCGTGATAGCGGGGTGTCCGTAATAGCGAGGTGTCCGCAAGACGGGAGTTGACTGTAAAACATTTATATTGGAACTATCGCAAAACAATAATGCCTGATTAATTCTAACGCACAAAGCATTCGCCAATAACAGCATGAAGCGGTGAAAACTCGCTGATCTGTCATGAAAATACTTGCCAATCGATATCAATCGATGCCAATCGACTTCAATCGATGGAGTTTTTTTCTGTGACTATCGATTGGTCATCGATTGGCTGATACCAATCGATATCAATTAACTAATTTTATCGATTGATATCGATTTATCGATTGAATTTCCGACCATCGATTTCATCGATTGGTAACGCCGGGAACCATCGAATTTCAATAAAATTACTTCCCGTGATCAGAATTCTCTCTCCTTGGCGGTTGCAGACCAGACTGAGACTTTAGCAATACTGAACATTCATTTGTTGCTTCAAGTAATTATCTGAAAGATCCTAAAAGCTTGCTAAGCCCTATGCCTTGTTTTTCACCAAAGGAGCAGCCCTCCTCTCCACCCCCGTCGGGTGGGAGGAGGAGGAGGAGAGGGAGGGAGGGTTGGGAGGAGGTGATCGACGCACCTTTTCGTGGCTAAAATTCGTAGTTTGGTGCCACTAAGGGAGTTTGAATCGAAAATGACCACTGGCATAGTAATGATACCTTTTAGGATATAGCGAAAGAAAAATATGCAGTTGAAGTTTTTTTTTCAAAATGCTGTGCAAGACCGACATATTTCAAAGTGTCCCTAGTCAAAAGAGTGACAAAACGATTTAAACCGAGAGGTGCAAGATACCGTAGGGTTTATTTACCAGCTACTAGAGTTTATATGGAAAAAAAAAAACATTTACAGCCATCTGTAACATTAGCAAAGTTCACGCTTGACTGCACTTACACGTGACCAGCTTTGTGGCGTTTTATTACGGACTTCGTCCAAAGTAACACTCCCAGCTCGTTGTTAGTTAAAAGAAATGATGAGCGATCAAAATACGGAACATCAACAACGAAGTGAATCCCTGACCGATGCTGAAAATCATTTTAAAGAAGCATGTGAGATATTTCAACGAGAATCAAGCAGACTTCGTCGGGAGCAAGAATCCATCGATGCAATGTCGAAGAAACTCGATCAGGTTCATTTCTCTTCGACTGTTGAACTCAATGTCGGCGGTCAGCGCTTTACCACAAGCGTACAAACGCTGACAAAAGATCCCAACTCGATGTTGGCCGCTATGTTTTCAGGGAGGTTTGAGATGAAGCCTTCTAAAGACGGCTCTTTCTTTATCGACCGAGATGGCACTCACTTCCGGTTCATATTAAATTATCTCCGTAACGGAGAACTGATTGTACCAGAGGGTGATACACTTGTCAAGGAACTTGAAGCTGAAGCCAAGTTTTACCAGCTACAAGGGATACTGGATGAGTTGAAGCCTAAAGTCTCAAAAGTGTTCGAGGAGTCGGTGATTTTGACAAACGAAGAGCATCGAAGAGTCTTGAGCGGCTGGTTGCCTGCCGCTCTGGTAGGTGAATGGCGTCTGCTCTTCCGTGGTTCTCGAGATGGCTTCGCGGCTAAAACCTTTCACCAGAAATGCGACAATAGTGGACCCACAATCACGGTTGTGAAAAGTGGAGGGAACGTTTTTGGAGGCTTCACCGAGAAGTCGTGGACAAGTAAGTTTACTGATCTGAGAAACAAAGGTTTGATGAAGCGTGACTTTAGAAACGCCCCACGGCAGATGAATAATCGCTTTCCAGCTGAACACCATATGCATGCCGACCATGCCATGCAAACGCGCGTGCTACAAGTTATGCATTTTGATCTTTGTTTCAAATTTCTTCATGCTGTCATCTATCTAGATAATCTCTCTAGTTTCCTTCTCTCTTTGGTCCTCTTTAATCCGAGTGAATCCATGAGTATACTGTTAGGTCTGTTAGCAGCCTCTTTCCACATACACTGTTGTCGAACGTGAGCGACTTCTCCCCATTTAGGGACTGTGTAATAATTATCAGGAGGGGGGTCCGGAAAATGGGCTTCAAGTAGGAAAATATTAGGTAATACCCCCCTTCAAAAGGACTGAATTGAGTTATTGCCCCCCCTCTGATCAGTCAGAAATACCCAGCATTTTCTTAATATACACCCACCTGTTATTGCTACGAGGTAATGTTTGTTTCCAGACATGGATATACAGCAATACTACATGTTTACCTGTTGGACATCCATATCTGGAACAAACATGACCTCGAAGCAGTGTTTGACAAAGCCATCTGATTCCACTTCTGAATCACTTCATTGCAAATCCGAGTTGCTTGCACTGGAAATCATTTCCTCGTTAACCTGCTCTTGGGTTTCTCGTGGGATGCAAGAATGATCACCACAAGCGTACTGGAGAACTCGTGCAACCAGTGCCATTTTACCTCCACTGATCTTAAAGGTGGTCAGACATGAGGGGTCATGTAGCAGGGACATGTCGCAGCGACATGTAGCAGGGACAAAAGTTTGTGTAGTACACACTGAGGGACATGTAGCAGGGAGTGTAGCGGGGACATGTAGCAGGGAAAAAATGATAGCGCTTGCACACCGCATGAAAATGTCGTGGGGACATGTCTCAGGGACATTTTGTCCCCGCGACATGTCTCACGGTGTTCAACTTGTTGAACTTCATGGGACACGTTGCCGGTGACAAAATGTCCCCAAAATTGGTGTTGCACAATTATGATGGCATCAGTTCAAACGAGGGGACGTGTCGCTGCAACATGTCCCTGAGACATGTCCCCGCGACATTTTCATGTGGTGTGCAAGCGCTATGAATTTTTCCCTGTTACATGTCTCCGCTACACTCCCTGCTACATGTCCCTCAATGTGTACTACACAAATTTTTGTCGCTGCTACATGTCACTGCAACATGTCCCTGCTACATGACCCCTCATGTCTGACCACCTTAAGACCATGCTGGTTGAGGTACATCTTCAATCTGTTGCAATACAATTATCTATGTTGTAGTGAAATTATGATTTTGGTACAATTTTGTCTGCACTGGTTCAAATTTATTTTGAACCAGTGCAAAATATTTGAACTGGAGCAAAATATTTTCACCAGTGCAAAATATTTGCACTGGTATATAACTATATTCTACTGTTCAAATGTTGTTGACAATAGCACAATTTCGATGTATTAAAATTTAACTTGAAACAAAAGACAACACTACGAGGCTTAGGGAAATAAACCATATAAATCCTTACTATCATTCCCCTAAGCCTCGCAGTGGTCTTGTTTCAAGTTGAATTTTAAGGGAGGCAGCGTGGTGGAGTGGTTAGGGCGTCGGACTTGTAATCCGGAGGTCCCGGGTTCAAGTCCCGCTCTGACCACTTGCTGGAGTTGTTTCACGGCAGACCCGAGTTCAACTCCTCGACCACGCTTGTAAAATAGCCAACTGGTTTACCTCCTGCCAGTTGGGATTTTTAAAATGTTATGTTCTATTTGAATATTTGTTTCTTTATTTAGTGTCCCCAATTAGTGCTCGCGCGCTAAATACCTTGACACTTAAATAAAGTGATTATTATTATTATTATTATTATTATTATTATTATTATTATTAATATATCGAAATTGGGCTATTCAAATTTAAAAATCCAGAAACGTTCCACCACAATATTCGTCTCCATATCATAGAGATAGAGAAGAATAGATAATCGTATTGCAACAGATTGAAATTGCAGTTCAGCCACAGGACAGATCATCAAGCCTTTCAGTGAGAACTATAAACACTTGGAATAAAATGTTAAGCCCCCCCTCCTCTTGAGTGACTTATTTTACTTTGAGCCCCCCTATCCTTGCTTTGAATTTACTTTGTGCCTCCCCCTCTGGTTTTCCAACCCCCCCTCCCCGATAATTATTGCACAGTCCCTTATTTGAGCCCGCGCGCTAAACCAACTAGAAAGAAACTGATAACAGTGTACGCTTTGAGAGAGAGAGTAGATCACCTCCTGTATTGTGCAGATCATTTTTTTTAAATATTGTTTGAACAATTGTATTTTAAGGCCCTTTTTTCAAAATAAGAAGAACTCTGTGAATATTCATGTCATGGTATCATCTTGTTAACAGAACGCAATGAGTTCGTAACATGTAACCAAGCCTTCCTGTTTAGCATGGTGAACCCGAGCGGCCTGGATCAAACAAAATTGCCACTACTTGCTGGGAAGCAGGAGAAGGCCATCTTCGGTAATCCCGGGTGGGGTCCAGTATTCGGTACTGCGGGCGACCTACATATATCAGAGAATGCAAACACAAATACTAGTTCACTCAGTACCCTCGGAAACACCTATCAATGCCCACCAGGTCAGCAGGACACGTTCTTCACAGGTGCTAGATATTTTACTGTTACAGATTACGAGGTGTTTGGACTCCACCAGTGACAACAAACAGATGAGAAAGGATCTTGCAGGTAAAATAGTCGTCACTGATACGATATGTAATTAATCCAAAGCAAGCCTTACAAAAGGTGGTGTATGCTGAATTTTACCAGTAAAGTCATTATTGCTGAAGCCTCTCACAAGCAACCACCACCTCTTGAAATCGACCACGACAAATTTAACGCTTTGAAGTTTTGGGTGCACCTGACCATATATTGCAAAGTCGGCGCCATTTTTTTGTGATGCAATACAACCTCGATATTATAAACTAATTTCGATTTTGAGGCGTTAATACTGCATTTTATGATTCAACACATTGATACTGCCCAAATATGGTCAAAAAGTTATCAATATACGCTATGTCTGCATGACGTATATCCAACGATGGATGTAAATTTCGCGTTTTGACAGGGTGTTTTGACAACAGGATGCAAAAATGACGGACCGGACTCGATATTTTTTCTTCAAACTGTGCTTTGTTATCAATGTGTTGAATTATAAAACTATTGTAGCGCTCAAGCTTGCGTGATATCGCCTAATTTTATTGACGGCGAGTTAATTGGGAGAAAATATATTCCGTATTGGGCGGAGTCGCGAACGAAGCGACGGAGCCCAATACGGAGAATATATTTTCTTCCAACGCCGTCAATATAATGCAGTATTGACGCCTCAAAATCGAAATTAGTTTTGTATCACTATTCAACTGTTTTTCGGGCAAAACGATAACTTGTGCTGATCAAAGCTGGAATTCTTACTAGTAACAAGCTGACGAACACGACGTTTTGTACGCGTTATCATATTTTTGTTTTGCAAAAAAGTTTCAAAAACACGGACTTTTCACACTATAAATTACTCATTGAAATAGAACAAATTTAATAGAACATCTTTTTGAAGTTTTTCAAAGTTACAAACGTCGAAAAAATGAGTGAATATAACGCAAACTTGTTGAGGTTTTAGCCCAAAACTTTTTTCCAAATTTTGATGTCGTGATACGAGCGCGCGCACAGCACACAATTGAGTGTCGAAAGTAATTACACAATTACTTTGGTTTTACATTGCTACGCTTTGTGATTGGCTAAAAACTCTCGCGCCATTTTCTCCACCAATCAGAAGTAAAACCAAAACCAATCGTGAATTGCTCGCACGCGTTTTCCCGCGCTTGGCGCCGCCGACATGTAATTGCTTCGAGCTCTGATTGGTTCATTGGATTGTTTACGACTGCTGTGATTGGTCAGCAACGAAGGGAAAAGTCCTGGGAACGAGGTTGATTGGTCAGAGTAATTACTTTGGTTTTGATTTTACGACAGTCAATTGAAAACTGCTCTACTACTCCTGAATTTTTTTTCAGGCTTCTTTTCGCAATTGCTTAAATTGCGTTCATAACTGCGATGATCATTCTTCATTTGATTTCATTTCCGCAGTTCATATATGATTTATTTCATATATATCATTTCACATTCACTCCTTTCACGGGAACATATGAACCTACAATTGACCTGCTCCCAACGTCAGTGGCTTCATAGCTCAGTTGGTAGAGCATCGCACCGGTATCGCGAGGTCACGGGTTCGAACCCCGTTGAAGTCCTGAATTTTTTTCAGGCTTCTTTTCGCAATTGCTTAAATTGCGTTCATAACTGCGAGGATCATTCTTCATTTGACAACTAAGTCTATTACGTAAACTTTTGCATCTGATGTCGTTCCTTGAGGTAGAATAGGCCTTGAAAAAGAAAACATATTAGTCTTGCCCGTCCACATTCGAAGAAAACTTTGGTCGCACGAGAGCAGAAAAGGCGAAATATTTGTAACCTCTCACGTACAGATTTTTTCTGTTTTTTGTTAAAATGGAGAAAATTAGGAAAGGAAGTGATCTACGGAAAGAAAAATGGGGGTCACCGGACATCCAAGAGAGTAAAATCGCTGCGAAGTTCTCAAAGCGACCATCTATTCGCACTGTCACGTCATTGCGTGACATTTCCGAGAAGACCTGGATCCACAGCTATCCCATGATACTACACGCTCTTTACGTTCCATTCTATAAAGTGGAAAAAAGTTTGCGTTGGGTACGTTCTTGTTGATATTTCATTAACAGTACGTTTGCGTAACATGTGCGAAAAAATGCGCAGTAGCAAGGGCGCGAACGTCCTGAAGTTATCATCTGCACTTTCATTGTCTATATGCACAATTCCATTGCTTCAATTGCTCTAGACTGACTTGGTGTCGGGCTTAAAAGTCAACTAGAGTTGCTAACATCTGGGAAATGACCCTTTATTACCTAAAATAGCTTGCTAAAATAGATGGTAAATAGTAGGGGCCCTAAGCACGAGCTCTGTGGAACGCCATGGTAACTTAAAGGTATTTACCGTACCAACAAAGATTCCTTTTTCAGAGCAAAGCAATAAGTCGGGTGGATAGCGGGTTGAAAACTATATGCCACCATTCGTTAGAAAATTAATTATAAATAACAGCTCTCGGGTCCAAAATACTTTTTGAAGTTTTGGAAAACGCACCCTAGCTGAGTCTGAAAATGAGCTCTTGTGGTAGATTAGCAGGTTTGGTATCAGACAAATGTCCCAACAGAAAACTTTGTTTTTAAAATGAAAGGGGTCTTTTGTTAATTTGGTTTAATTTTTTAAATGGCCAACGCAAGTTTCTATAGACTGTATGGATGAGACTTGTTTACTGTCTAATGTCTTTCTTTGTTGTTTGTTTACAGCTGCCCTGTCGTCATTTTCCGATAATCGCCGCTGTTTTGCAGTTTGTTGTAATTTTATTTTAAAGTGCACATGAAGTGATATTTCACTACCATTTTTTTTTTCGGTAGTCTGTAAATAGGTGTTTTAAGAGTTATTTTTATGGGAAAGTAAGTCACTTGAAGCGGCGGGAACATATTTTAACCAGCGACGCAAGTTGGGCATATTAGACAAGAACCTGGGTTCTAGTGACGTTAGTGTGTTTTACAACTGATCGCGTCACTCGTTTTACAGTGGAGTTTTCGCAACTTGTGAAAAGATTATTTCGATTGAATATGACTGAAAGCGACGAGTATTTTAGTCCCGGGTTCGTCCCATTCTCCGCCATGTTTTGTTGTGTGATTTTCTGATCGAACACACGAATGATGTCACAAATACCTTTTTAGCCGCGCTCAAGATGTCGCAAACTTCAGGCCCCGGCGGGAGTTTTCAAACCGCTAAAAATAGTGTATACTCTTCGCGCAAAAGAGAAAAACGACTGAAAATGAAATAAATATGATGTAAACAACATAAAACCCTAAAAAAACGGTAGTGAAATTTCACTTCATGTGCACTTTAAGTATTTAGACTTTAGTATCTTTGACCAGTCTAGCCTGTGTTACAAAAAAAAAAGGAGTGAAACAAGGGTTACCCTAAGAAATTAAATTAAGTTTTGCGTTGTTTCTTAATGAAAAGTAGATGGTCGCTGGTTGAATTCTCTATGACAAGAGTGTACTGCTTAGCGTTAACAAGCTTCTCTTTTGAAGTGTAGTATAATTAAAAGTAAATATAATTGTAGAAAGCCTGGCTTTTTTTTTTTTGGAAAGTTCTCGCGTTTATTAGTTTTCACGTGATTTAAATTTTATCTAAAATAGCTTTTCAACTAAGATTGTTTCGTCCAAATGTAAATTCACGCGTACGAAAAATAACAAATAACTCGCATAATTATAAGAATAGTCAATCAATAGCTAGGACTGTGAAGTTCGTGAAATAAAAGCATCCTTTAGCACTGGCTTCATGGTGATGTATCTTATTCCTATCATCTACTTGGAAGCCAACATTACTGTAGTCTCCTACGCAGCCGTTATTTGGATTGTCACGCAACCCGACGAGGAGCGTTGCGTGACGACACAAATAACAGCTGCGTGGGAGACTTACATAACTGTTGAAGCGGCCAAAAATTAGACGAATTGAAGAAAAATCAATCAATGGCCAAAAATTAGACGAATTAATTTAAAAAACAAAACAATTACTGTAGTCTCCTACGCAGCCGTTATTTGGATTGTCACGCAACCCGACGAGGAGCGTTGCGTGACGACACAAATAACAGCTGCGTGGGAGACTTACATAACTGTTGAAGCGGCCAAAAATTAGACGAATTGAAGAAAAATCAATCAATGGCCAAAAATTAGACGAATTAATTTAAAAAACAAAACAATCGTTCTCGGCTTCTATAGCTTTCTACGGTAACGTTAAAGGTGATTTTTCAGAAATAAAATACACACTGCGGTTATAAACATGACAAAACAACGCATGTTATAAAAAACTTTGATTAATGACTTGACGTTTCGTACGCTTCAACATACATCTTCAGAAGTGACGGTTGGATATAATGTAATAAAATTTAAATGCTATGGAGAAAGACTGGAACCTAATTTAAAAGAAATGACAATAGTGAAAAAATGATAATATACAGACCTATCTTTAAGTCTGCTAGAAAATAGAAACAAATATACAAGGCTAGTAAAGAAAAAGTTTCTCACTACCCACATTTTCATTTAAAGCTGGTTTTAATCCTTAATCAATAATGTCTCCTTAATTCTACAATGGATATCCGATTGCCCAGTTGTTAAAATTTCAAAATGATCCCATTTAATGTTGTGACCCGTTGAAGTCATATCGTGAGTGCTTTAAAATGTTCAGTTTTTCTGTCATTTAAAAAACTCATTAATAATTCATGACCATTTTGTCCAATCCGATGCTCCTCTCTAGTCACGAGGAAAGCACTCTTTACCACATAAAATACGCTTGAAACTAAAAACCCCGGGGAGGGTTTTGAATGTGGCCCAGGGGAATAATGGGGTATAATAGAAAATCAATGGCATACAAATGAACGTGAAGCATTATATAATGACACACGTTGCATTATCTATCAATATTCATATATAATACCACATGTGATATTGTATAATGCTTCAAGTTTATATACAGTAGGAATTAAATACTAAGAACAACCATTAATTTCAATACACACATTTATTTTGTGCTAACTTACAAATGAAAAGTACAATTATTGAATACTGAGCCCGACATAACAACTTTGTTTACGTTGGAACTATCTGGTATAGTCATGTTAACTAACAATTCATCTGCGACGTCAATAAATAATAAATTTGAATTGCTTTCAGCTGCATCTGTTTTAGAAAGACTAACTTTTGTGCTGGGGGTGTTAGTCGACGCGCTATCTGTAAGGCCTACGGCAAACGTCGAACTTCACATGTGCCGAATCTAATGCAAATGAGCAAAATCTATTGTTCTTGCTCATTTGAATTAGATTCGGCACATGTTAAGTTCGACGTTTGCCCTAGGCCTAAGATTTGCGACCGGTGGTCCGAGCAAATTGCTGACCATCATTTGTTGTTGTACGCTCTTTAGACTTTGGTGGCCTAAACGCCCGCTTCGGAGGCATGTTTTTACTAATGCAAGCGAAGTATCAAAAGACCGCATTCGAATAAAATACTGACATAGTTCTGCATATTTAAATTTCTAATTTTATTTCTCCTTCATTGTTGTGCAATTCCCAAATGCAAACAACATTCTTTTGTTTTCTGATATCACTCCACATAGTTTCATCGATATTGGACAAAATGGTCATGAATTATTAACGATTTTTTTTAAGTCATTCAATAAACTCATTCAATAAACGTGTTTTAAGTCATTTAATAAACTCGCAGCACGTGTTTTATCAGGTATAAAATCCCGAGGGCGAAACACTGCTGCTCGTTTATTAAATGGTACGTAATCGACGCTTTGTTTTCCCTATGTGAAAATCGTCACAGTCCCAGCAGCTTGCCTTTGACATGAGAGAGCGGGAAGATGGAGACCCTGGAAACGAGGTTGTCAAATCCCGAGAATTTCAACCAACGCTTCTCGCTGCCGCTTTACGGCGATTTTGAAATATTGCGCAGCAGGGCATGCAATGCTTAGCATAAAACAGTTCAAAAGTTTTTGGGGGGCTCCCAAGGCAACTTTTATGTTCACATCGCATGCGCTCTGCTCCCATCGCATCAAATCACAAGAAAATTAAAAACTGCTGCCTGGTTAGCTCAGTTTGTAATTGCTTAATTTCACTTTACATTTTTCATCCGCAGTTCATACACGATTCATTCATATACTTCATTTGTCAACTCACAATTAAAGGGACACTTAATTTTCACGTTAAATCGCCAAATGCCACCAAATATACAACTAAATTTGATAAAAAAAATTATATAGAGCAAAACAGAAGCAGTAGTTATAAAGTGCAGGATTACAAGGATGGAAGTGAATTACAGTTCATCAATTTTTATTTCGTGACAGGCGGTCATTCTGGTGGAATTTTGAGGTTTTTAGTCGTTGTCTTTTTAGCATATATTATTTGCGTTCATCACTTCTAACGATTTTTTCCCATTTTAAGATAATAAAACAAGCTTAAAGCAAGCTCCTGGCCATAAACATGGAAACACGATATATCAACCGGGACAGAGCCTCTTTAACCTTGCTCCCAGTGTGTGTGGCTTTCTAGCCCTGCTGGTTGGAGGTTATGGCTTTGCGATTGCTTAAATTGCAAACACATCTGTGAGGATCATTTCTTCACTTTACATTCATTTATTATTATTATTCATAAAATCGCAGCGAAAACCACCGTTAATTCCCACAGGCGATTTGAAATCCAGATAAAATCGCCAGTTTAAAAGATCCTCACATTTCAGCATCTTCGAGGCCAAATGCAAAACCATTCATATTAAAATGAGTTTTAGTTGCATATGAGATATTCACATGAAAGCCTTTGCACTTGGCCTTAGTTTGAGGTTAAGGCTGGTTCTCATATAATCGTCCCGGTCGTCCGAGTCGTTTCAAAACATTTTTGCAAACGACTCAGACGATCCGGACGACTCAAGCGATTTGGGTTCTCATATGATCGTCCCGGTCGTCTCGAACGTCAATAGCACAGTCGCAAACTGTGTCCGACAACATGTTTTGGGCAATAATACTTCATTCTGGGGTAGATTTGGGTCGCTTCGATCGCCTCAGTCGTCCCGGTCGCCTGAGAGTAGTTCTCATATGATCGTCCCCGAATTTTCACGATCGTCCCAGTCGTCCGGATAGAACACAGTTCTATCCAAGCGACCGCGATCGTCCCAGTCGTCCGGGTCGTTTGCGGTCGTCCCGGGTCGTCTCAGACTTGTTCTCATATAATCGTCCCGGTCGTCTGTGCACTTTTTGAAACGACTCGGACGACCGGGACGACCGGGACGATTATATGAGAACCAGCCTTTAAAGGCAACTCTGAAAATTATAGATATCCATCCATTTCGTCAATATATATTGTAGCATAGAAGGAGAAATACTTCCATAATTAAATTACTAAACCAAACAAAGTCGACAAACAAAAAGTTATTCGTTATATCCTCTGATGTGGAAGAATCGGCCCTAAGCCCCCTACCCTGCGGGCGATCGAAGGGAACTCTACCCGCAGGGTATAAGCCCCCTCGCTTAGCGCGTTTATGCATGGGGTTGAGTCTATGCCGCTGCACGCTTGAGCGTGCAAGGGCTATTGGCTGTGTTTTCACGAGGCGGTTTTTCTCGCTTAACATTCCTGTAGGCAATTTGTTTACTGACCGCGTTAAGCAGCTTAAAAAATTTATGCGTTTTCACGGACAGAACTTTATTCATTTTTCTTAAGGCTGGTTCTCATATAATCGTCCCGGTCGTCCCGGTCGTCCGAGTCGTTTCAAAAAGTGTACGGACGACTGGGACGATTATATGAGAACACTTCTGAGACGACCCGGGACGATCGCAAACGACCCGGACGACTGGGACGATCGCAGTCGCTTGGATAGATAGAACTGTGTTCTATCCGGACGACTGGGACGATCGTGAATAATCGGGGACGATCATTTGAGAACTACTCTCAGGCGACAGGGATGGCTGAGGCGATCGAAGCGACCCAAATCTACCCCAAAATGCAGTATTATTGCCCAAAACATGTTGTCGGACACAGTTTACGACTGCGTTATTGACGTTCGAGACGACCGGGACGATCATATGAGAACCCAAATCGCTTGAGTCGTCCCGATCGTCTGAGTCGTTTGCAAAAAAAATTTGAAACGACTCGGACGACCGGGACGATTATATGAGAACCAGCCTTTATACCATACGCGATATATTTTCTTTTGTTAAAACAATAGAAAATTAGAACACAAAAGAACGACAATACAATGCCCTTCTTTGTTGTTTAATTGCCGACAAGCTTAAGCGACCTGGTTTGGTGGCTTAAATTTAATGAGAATTCTATTGTAGTTCGCCGACTCGCTTAACTTTAAGCGAGTTGGACAAGCAACTGTTTTCACGAGATTTCCGACTGTCACTCGCTCAGCGACTTTAAAAATCGCTCGTGAAAACACGGCCATTGTTAATTAACAATTATTGGATGAGGTTGAGCATGATAGCGATAATTATCAAGGCCAAAGTTTGTGTTATCTGCCGAAGCCGAAGGCTGAGGCGGATAACACAAACTGAGGCCTTGATAATTATCGCTATCATGCGAAAACCGAATCCAATAATTGTTTTATTATGCATATTCCTGAGCTGCACTTGTAAAGACAAGAGCGCGCACAAAAAAGTGATCAATGCACAGTCACTTACGTCACTTCTGCATGCATAAAACTATTGTCTGTAGGAATGACGTCACTTCTGCATGCATAAAACTATTGTCTGTAGGTATGACGTAACAGAAACAGCAAGCAATAATATACCAATGTATAATAATTGTTTTATTATGCATATTCCTGAGCTGCACTTGTAAAGACAAGAGCGCGCACAAAAAAGAGATCAATGCACAGCAGTCAACTTGTAAGTAAACAACTTACGTCACTTCTGCATGCATAAAACTATTGTCTGTAGCTATGACGTAACTTCTGCATGCATAAAACTATTGTCTGTAGGTATGACGTAACAGAAACAGCAAGCAATAATTAGCTGCGTGCTTATAGCCAATCAAAATCGAGCTAGTGACACCAATGAATAATAATTCAAATTAAGCGTGCACAGGCTATTGTTCTTTCGAGTTTACCTAGGTAAAATTTAAAACGTGTAACCGCAGCGAATATATTATTTTTAGGGAAATACATGTTGCCAAAAATGAGCCCGTAATAGAAGGATACCAATGAAAAATATAAAAAAAGTACAATTTATTTAAATAGTGCAAGGTGTATTATCAAACAGCAATAAAAGTATCAAGGCTTAGTGGTGTTCATTTAAATAGAATAAGATATATAAATAACCTTAAAATAATTTTGGAATTGGAAAAATTAAATATACTAAATTCTCAAGCATCGGCCGCATTTTATAGGAAGATAAACGCAAAATTTGCGTTAGGAGCTTACATGAAGTTTGGTTAGAATTACGCTTTTTAATCCCTGCAGTCTCAAAATTCAGGTTGCAGCATAGTTACACTTCGGCAAGCACAATATAACGTGGATCAGTTCCACGAGGCACCACCATAAAAACCTTTTCTTTTACCCCAAACCCCAAATATAAAATATCCTTACTATTTGGGTTTCATTCCAATCCCGAATCTAGAGTCTTCAGTCTCCTTGGTCAGAGGTAGGTCGCAGTTTCTTCTAATAACTCTGGACACGAGATTGCGAGCAGCCAATCAAAACAACCATATTTTCTCCATTATTTCAGAGTTCCCCCCAGCAACCTTCCGCTGAAAAAAGGCCTGAGAACTCATTTTGTCAAAATTCGCTGGTAATTCAAGACAGAGTGATATTTTGAATTCTCACAACCTGTTTGCGTGGTATTAAATAACTGTTGTCAGGAATAGGGTCTTGTTATTGTACAACCCACAAGGGAAGAGGAAAAGAGGATGGCCCAGGAACAACTGGAGGTGGTCCATGCTGCAGAAGTTGGAAGGAGTAGGCTATAATACCTGGAAAAAAGGGGCTAAACCGGGTGCACTGGAGGATACTGGTGGACGCCCTGTCACTCCCCGGGGGTCAAAACGAATGATGATGATGATGATGATGGTGATGATAATGATGATGATGATGATGATGATGATGATGATTATAAAGAGATAACTGATGTTGATCAATCGTGGTCAGAATTGAAAAAACTTAAACAGGATCTTTGGGTCTCGTCTCTTTGTTTGGCAGATAAATGGGCTGTAACTCTTGCGGTTTGATTGTACAGTACACAGACGCTGGGCACCCGACAGCTAAAATGTGATTTTTCTTGATCCAAAATCTCCATGTGCTTTTATGAAAACCTCTTGCATCCAGATCCCACATGCGAAAGCATCGCGCCACGTTAGACCACGTGGTAAAGTCTCTGTGGCTGTCCATGCGCAGATAAAACAAATAAGTCTGCCCTATTGTGTCCGGGACGAAGTCGTTGAGGTTTCTGCACGGGTTTTTGGAATGATTCAAAAGTTTGGCTTCCCTGAAAGATGAATAAAAAACAAAGAAATTATCTTAAGTTATCGACTTCAGCATGTGGTTAGGGTGGACATCCGTAATCCGTGATTTGAACGGAGAGTGGAGGGGGGGGGGGGGGGTGGGGGGGTGGGGGGATTGGGGGATGGGGCGATTGGGGGATGGGGCGATTGGGGAATGGGGGAAAGGTGCGGAGAGGGGTTAGTTAGTCAGGGTTTTATAACTAATCCTCTTGAGCCAGTGAGCGTTTACCATTTGTATTGAAAAACCGGTTATTCCGGTGGAAAAACAAATGGAACGGTTCATCCCAACGGAAATTTTTCAGTAAAAAGGTAATACCCTTCAAGGTTTTTCTTTTTTCTCGCTTTCACCGGAACGACTGGAATTTTCTGTACCATTTGTTTGCAAAACTAGTACCAGGCTTCTTCATGAAATAAGGAAGCTCGAAGATGGCGGATCACTTTGAAGGAGGAAATTTACTCCGAGTTTGTTCGTGTGAAAATTGCCACTTTTCATCGGCTATTGACAGATTTTCTACAGCATGACTGCGGAATTACAGGTGAATGGACATTTTTGACTGCCGGTAGTTGTTTTACTTTAACTTTTACGAATCGTACTTACTGCATGCTTGTCATGGCATGGGATAGCGTTGCGCATAATTGAAGTAGTCGTACGTAGCAAAGAATCAGAACTGGCATTCTAGCTTTAACTTGAACGAATAAGTAAATAAATAAATGATTGTTCAGGTAAAATTGGAGAATTGTAGCAGGGCTTGAAAGCGTACAATCGCGTTTTAGGGTAAACTTATAAAAGTATTTGCCTGTTAATTTTTCCCGCCGTCATTTTGTTTTTCACTTCCAGTGCCTCTCGGCATTCGGTAAAATACAAAAGGTACAGGTCATTCCCGTTCCGTTTCCTTCAGTAAGGAAAGTCCAGTACCATTTGTCGGAAAATTATAATCGGAAATTACATTCAAATGTTACTGGACTGGACTTTCCTTACTGAAGGAAACAGAACAGGAATGATCACTGTCACGCTTATGATTTCCTTTGTTCAGACTTGATGAATTATTAATTTTAAAAATGAGTTTTAGAACTGGTTAAAATTTCAACTAAAAAAATACACAAAAAGATGAGCTAGGACAGCCGATTTCACTGCAGTGAGCCGAGGCAGGTTGTTCAATCATGATTCGACGGCTATGATTCGCCCGTCATGATTCGTAAAATGAGCTCAAAGAGTAAATACTTCCTGAAATAAAAAACATCCACAAAGAACAAGATTGGTGAAGTTCTAAGGGGTTTACTTTTTTCTGACAATAAACGAGCAATTTTTATGTGGCAATTTTTATTTGCCCGTGTAGATGATGAAAAATGACTAATTTTTATGTGACAACTGTATTTGCTGAAAAGCTGGCGTGTTAGTTTTTATGTGGCAAATAAAAATTGCCACATATCGATAATTGTCCGTGTGGACGAGACGCCACATAAAATGTGACAATTTTTTCGACGTCATCTGTAGTACCCAGTCCCTAATATTTGCGCATTCAACATGGCGGCTTCCACGAGCACAGCCTGTGCGAAATTATTACTGATGCAAAATTAACAACAAATATTTGTCGAACATCTACACGGGCAAATAAAAATTGCCACATAAAAATTGCTCGTGTAGACGGGGCCATCTACACGGGCAAATAAAAATTGCCACATACAGTTGCCACATAAAAATTGCTCGTGTAGACGGGGCTTAAGCAAATCTGACAGGCGAAACACGACAGGCAAATCATGTTTGAAATAAAGACGAATCTGCAAACTGCACTGAGATTACTATGGAACTTTTTTACATGTCAGGAAGCCAGCATTATGAACCTTGGTTATGTATGAATTTCCTTCACAACTGTCAGATCATGGGAGGACCATGATGGACAAACGGCAAGTCATAACTGAAGAACCCAGGTCGGCACAGTGCAGTGAAATCGGCTGTAAAGAAAACCTTTCTGGTGTTTGCTGTTGTTAGTGACTTACCTCATCAAACGAAACATTTCGGTTTCATAGTTGTCCTTGTACATCTTATCCACATTCAACTGGACATTTCTCTCTTTATTTAAAGAATGTTTTTTGAAGTAAAGCATCTGCATAAAACTGCCAACATTAAGCCCCTTGGCTCCGAAGTGATAAGTGCGAGATATATCTGGTATGATACATTCTCGTCCTTTTTTGTTCGAGTCCATTCTCATCCACATATCCCAGTCATTTGGCTGTTCAGGTTTCGGCCATTTCTTCTCCAGTTCGCCTTTGTACAGTTTACGACTTAGCACCCTACAAAAACATAGATTATTTCTATTATTACTACAAAGACATCTTAAGCCTGCTAAGCTGGGTCTGGGAGAGGGGAACTAGGGAGAGAGGGAAAAGACGCCTCTGTCACGCCTGCAATAAAGACTCCATTTTGTTCAATTTCTGCGTACGCTGGGGTCGCGAATTTCCGATTGGCTAATTCGCGCTGGGCGGCATATATAGTAAATTCCCGCGTAAAGTCAGCCATGCGTAAAAGCGCGTGCCAGTTTTTGATTGGTGAACGCATGTTGACAAAGTTCAATTACCAGGAAATCGGTAGATGAAATGCGAATAGCCCGGTTCTTAAAACACTCCGTTACGCGTTTTATTTTAACACTGCTTTACACTCTTCCCTGTGTTTGATGTATTAAATCTCGCGCAACTGAAGGATTGAGGCTGGGCAACAGGCTGGGAGTTCAGTGAAAGTTATTGCCGCGTACGTGCTGAAATCAGGTCGACGTGTTGAGGCAAAAACGGCTCCGCTAGCCTCGCAGCCTACGTTTCTACCACCAAAACCATATTACTCTTTGAGCCAATTATGAAGACATGTAGTGTAGTTCTAACTTTTGAGTCTGTTGACGAAATCCTATGGTGTGACCATTCAAATGGCACCTCTTCAGCAGTACTTTTGCATGGTACTATTTGTTTTCGCAATATTTTAGAAAATGAAATTGGGGATTTTTGTTAAATTTTGATGTTTGGCACTCTTGGAATTTAAGTAAGGTTAAAGAACATTAGCATAACTTACCAGCCTAAACCGGGCATCGTCTCAACTCTGTACATCATGGCGGGGTCATTAGAAAGATGATCATAGCCCTTCAAGGTTGAAAAAGAACAAAATGCAACGGAGTTACTTTTACAGATATTTTTTCTCAAAATGTCACGTTCGTTTTTCGTCTAAAGGCCGCCGCACACTAGCCGATTTTTTGTCTTTAGAACGCCGACAAGTTAAGATTTTTTGTCGGCCGACAAAAAAATATCTGGCAGTGCTAGATCTTAAAACGTCTTGTCGGGCATTGTCGGCTAGTGTGCGGTGAACCGAGACAAAAAATCGGCGTTCCAAAGACAAAAAATCGGCTAGTGTGCAGCGGCCTTAAGCTATCTCATTGAATATGCCGTAAAATACCAAATATAAGCAATCACAAAAACAACCCTCTTCAAATCCAATGCTGATCCAAGTCTGATCACGAATGAAACATGATTCACTATGAAAAGTGTTCACATCACAAGGTGCATTGAACGAATCATGATCGAAACCTTTTTTATTCTGAGCGTGATTTAAACTTCTCAAACTCGCTAATAATTCATGACGAAATACACAGGAAATTAATGTTTAATGAGTGTTTGGAAATCAGTTGAAACACTCCTCATTTTTGCATCCTTAATTTCTCCTTCTAAAATCATTTTGTTTGAGAAGTAATATCAAACATTCGACACAGTGTTTCATCAGATTTCCAAACACCTTGAAGTGGGTTAAAAAAAACCTCGGCTGCGCCTCGTTTTTCAACCCACTTCGCGGTGTTTGGAAATCTGATAAAACAATAGGGCCATTTATACGGGAGAAAATAAGACGCGTCTTATCTAAGACGCGACTTAAATAAGATGCGAAGTGTACCATTTATACGTTTGCGTCTAACATAGACGCGAAGATCACGTATAAATGGTTCGCGTCTTATTTTTGATACGGCGCACTTGTTGTTCACGTCTTATTTAGGACGCGAAAGCATTTATACGAGGAAGTTCACGTCTTATTTAAGACGCGGACAAAATAAGAACAGCTGAAAACCCTGTTCTAAGATAACACGCGTCTTATTTAAGTCGCGTCTAAAATAAGACACGAATGCTTATTTTGTACTGTTTATACGATCGGTTCGCATCTTATTTAAGTCTCGTCTTAGATAAGACGCGTCTTATTTTCTGTCGTATAAATGGCCCTTATGTGTCTCGTGTTTGATATATAAGGGCCATTTATACGACAGAAAATAAGACGCGTCTTATCTAAGACGCGACTAAAATAAGACGCGAACCGATCGTATAAACAGTACAAAATATGCATTCGTGTCTTATTTTAGACGCGACTTAAATAAGACGCGTCTTATCTTAGAACAGGGTTTTCAGCTGTTCTTATTTTGTCCGCGTCTTAAATAAGACGTGAACTTCCTCGTATAAATGCTTTCGCGTCCTAAATAAGACGTGAACAACAAGTGCGCCGTATCAAAAATAAGTCGCGAACCATTTATACGCGATCTTCGCGTCTTATGTTGGACGCAAACGGATAAATGGTACACTTCGCATCTTATTTAAGTCGCGTCTTAGGTAAGACGCGTCTTATTTTCTCCCGTATAAATGGCCCTATTGCTTCTTCACAAGCCGGTAGTTTCGATCTAAGCCAGACAAAACACATACAAAGCGCAAATGTCCTCTCATTGTTTAACAATGCATTGTCCTTCGTTTCTGAAGGGCTTGAAAAGCGGGGTTAAACCACAGCATCATGCAACAAGTTCAAGCTCAATCTTGGTTTCATTGTTACAAGAAATTAAGTTTCGATAACTCGCAGCTGGAAATACCTGATCGTTCCAAGCTGATAAGCAGTAAACAGATTCGTCATTTTCTAAGACAGGTAGAAGCTGTTTAAAGTAGCTGAGAATATCCACAGACATGTACAGATCTTCTTCCAGGATAACAAGATAGTTTGCATCAGGATGCCGGGCAAACGATGAAGTTAACGACTTCTTGTAATGCTGAAATTTAACGAAAAACGACATGCAAGGGTGATGGATTATGTACTTGAAGGTGCTTCATTTTACATTAAAGTTCAGCCTAAGGTATTGAGATACCGCCATGACATGCGAAATGACTTTAAACTGAACTAACGACAACAATATGAACGTGTCACTTTTGATGGTTGGTAAAACAATTTGAGAATTAATAGTTCTAAGTTGTGTTATGTAGCTTCTTCATTCTGAGTTTGTGGATGAAGAGTGAAATCCTCAAGTGTGACTATTCAAATGAAAGCGACTGAGCAGTAAAATAAATAACGAGCACTTAACAGTACTTCCCTGTGGTACTGTTTATTATGCTGTATGAGATGGTTCTTACTTTTGAGTCTGTGGATGAAACCCTAAAGTGTGACCATTCAAATGAAAGCTACTGAGCAGTACTTTCCTGTGGTACTGTTTATTATGCTGTACAAGGTGGTTGTAATTCTTTGAGTCTGTGGATGAAACCCTAAAGTGTGACCATTCAAATGAAAGCTATTGAGCAGTACTTTCCTGTGGTACTGTTTATTATGCTGTCCATGGTGGTTCTAACTTTTGAGTCTGTGGATGAAATCCTGAAGTGTGACCATTCAAATGAAAGCTACTGAGCAGTACTTTCCTGTGGTGCTGTTTATTATGCTATACCAGGTGGTTCTAACTTTTGAGTCTGTGGATGAAATCCTAAAGTGTAACCATTCAAATGAAAGCTACTGAGCAGTACTTTCCTGTGGTACTGTTTATTATGCTGTACAAGGTGGTTCTAAGTTTTAAGTCTGTGGATGAAATCCTAAAGTGTAACCATTCAAATGAAGGCTACTGAGTGGTACATGGCTTGTGCAAAACGGAGTTTAAACTTTGCACTTGGCCTCTAAAAGGAGTCAAATCAGGGTTAATCGGCGAGTGGCAATTCTTGAAAGGCTGTTGAGTTCTTTTTGGAATCGTTATTCTCAGTTGCAAAAGTTGTGGCCTGCACAACAGACGCTTTTGCAGCGCGCGAGAGTGAAGGGCGTGAAACGCGAGTGTGCCTCACGCTCCGCGCTCGTGCACCAAAATACGCCTGTTGTGCATGCTACAAATGTTCAATCATCTGCACCAGAAGTTCGTGGCATTTTGTATGAAAGGTTCAGTTGAAGCAGGTACAAGCAAGATTAATATCTAGACACTACCACGTGCACGCCAGCAACAATTTACGCTGGCCACTGCATGCACGGCATTCCTGCCATATGCATCGCATATGCATTGCGTGGATTTGTGTGGGCCAATTTTCAGTCTAAAATAACATTGTATGGGGGAGGGGGTGGGGCAATTTGTTTAAGTTTGTTGATGCGAAATTATGCCGCCGAAAATTACAAAACAGATGGAAATGTCTAACAGTTTTGTCCGAGGTTGTAGCATAATGTACAAAGCCTATATATTAGAAATTACCTGAGAAATCCTGGAATTTAGTCTGCCAGCACCGGCGTGCTGCTCCACATTTAATTGAAACAGCTTTGCTACAGACGACGGCTCGTCAAAAAATCCGTCAATAAAAACAGTTACTAAACTAGCATCCAAGCCTTCAACACTGCGCAGGTTCAAGAGCATGCGCAGCAAGTAACTTGGTCTGTTGCTAGCCATGACTGCTAATGGTAGCGTGAGTCGTCTGCCATCTTGAAAGGGAGGCGGGTTATAATCCAGAGACAAAGGATCTTCACCTGTGGAAAAAAATATAGGAAATTAACTGCTGTCTGCTGTCTTACCGGAATATTAGCTCTTTTATAACAACGTTAAATTAATGCCAGTGCTCGCAAGATTTTTCACAGGGACCCCAAACTAACTGTGTGACTGTTTGTATTTTTAAAATTTTTACATGAAAATCGGTATGGGAATACCGAAAAGTTCGCATTATCGTACGTAAAATACTGCGCTGAAAGCCGCGATCCGTTTGGCCAGCACCACAGATGACGGTTCCGTTCCGTTTTGCAGAGCATGCGCAGTACTCATTTTCAAATGTCGGCCAATCAGCTTTTGATCGGATAAATTCTGAGTTTGCGTAGAACGACTTTCAAATTGAAACAGGCAGGCTACACTAAATTTTCTTTTTAAGCAACTTGTGAACAACTGATGTCTTCCTGCGAGTCAAATTAAGGTTACAGTGTACCTTCAGATCGAAAATTTATTGAAAATTTTTTTTTTGGCGTTAAAATAAAGTTTACAGAATGAACTTTCATCCAAAAAAAAATATATCGAAAAATAGTGAAAATTGACGGAGAAATGACGGTATAACTTTTGTGGGTGGAGTTTGTTTATTAAGCGATATGTTTTTTTAAGCGCCGTTTTCTCAAAGTTAATTTTTCGCTTGTTGGGGACACTTTAAAGAGCTACAACTCAAAGGGAATTTGTTCGATTTTCCTTAAATTTGGACAGAAGCTAGGCTAACATATAATCAACAAAAATGTGTCGGCGAATGTCTTAATTCCGAAAACTTTTTCGTCAAGAGCCATTTCCGTGCGATCATTCCAATTTTTTTCTCCCTTTTTCGAAAATATTCTGTAACTTTTCACTGCAATTGAATATGGGAAATCGCCGACACGTTTTTTTAGCGCTTCGTGTCCGGAAACCCGAGAACAAATCAAATTAGCAAAATATAATAATCGCTTTGAGTTATAGCGTTTTAAAGCTGATTCGGACATTCGAATTTAGACGTCGTAAAAAATTCGACAATTCATTTTATTAGCAAATGGTTTCCATATTTAGATAGCCAGCTCTATAAGCTTTAATTTGATATGGGGTTTAGGTATATTAAGTGTAATCTTAAGACGCTAGAGCTGTTATACTGGAGACACCCCCGAAGGTACACTGTAACCTTAATCTATCCGTCTAGCGCATCTGTACACAAGGCGCATTTCCCAATCTTGCGACGACTTGTGTCTCAGTTTTGCAATGGGTTAATATCCATTTTCCGAGAGAATTCCTTACCTGATTTACTTTAAAAGCGCGCGATTTACTAACGGTGAGCGGCGAAGCCGCCAGATGCGCGCAAGATAGAGACGCAAGCTCTCGAACTTCGCGGCATTGCCGCTAATTGCTCGTAAATCGCGCGGTCGTTTGACTAAGAAAAATAAGCGACTGGTCGCAGTCTAGGTACAAATGTACAATAAGGTAACAAGCTTCACCAGTCAATAAGCTCTCAGATGACCCGCGCGAAGGACACGGCAGACACTTCTGACAGATAATTTCACTCTGACAGCAATGAAAACACTTACAATTACAAACGTGGCTATATCCTTCATATTTGTTACAAAACTCTGCTCGTCTTTTGCTGGCTTGTGAATCATCCCAGTTACATTTGACGTGAATTTCTGGCAGTAGTTTTACCGTGGTGCGTAGATATATCGGCGCCGGCCACTTTTCATGCCCGGGTGCATGCTGAATGCTCTCTCCATACACGATGTTGTGGCTCTTCATTCGTTGTACAACAAATGCCCACATAGTCCTCCATTTCATGTGACTGATGTATGAGCTACCCAGACTCTTGATGAACATACGGGCTTTTTCAGAGAGGCGAAAGGAAGCTTCGTCCTGTGTCATAAAGATAAATAAAGAAGCAATATTAATACATGCACGAGTACTCCCGGGGGGGGGGAGATGTCCAGAAATGCAGGCAGAGGGGGGCACGCTACTTCATGACTGGCAACACACCAAATTCTGTCATATACTATCGATCTCAGACGTCCTTGGACAAGGGATTTTTTTCGACCCGCTTCACGGGCCGTTGGTTTCAGTCTGCGGTTAAAAAATGTCGTCACGTGATGACATTTTTTTGGCTCTGCGGTTTCAAAAATGTTGATCACGTGACGCCATTCGGTTACTCGCGCCAAAAAGAAAACCGGCAAAGTGATCAAAGATGTTGGGGAGTAAAACCGGCCGAAGCTATCATCCAGGGAAAGCTTTGTCCAATGACATAAGAAGCGGAATAATAGATACGATAGTACAGGCCGGTGGCGACTTTACTACAGGTTTCTTTATGGGTAATTACAGTGATGTGGCAAGGAAATTTAACGTGAGCAGACAAACCGTTAAAAACGTCTGGGATAATTCACGGCCGTGGGAAGTCGAAATAAAGCATCACGTGATCAACATTTTTGAAACCGCAGAGCCAAAAAAATGTCATCACGTGACGACATTTTTTTAACCGCAGACTGAAACCAACGGCCCGTGAAGCGGGCCGAAAAAAACCCCTTGTCCAAGGACGTCTGAGATCGATAGTATGAAGTAATATGAAAACGACAAACAGCTCTGTCAAATATGAAGTACTCGTTTAATCCTGCATTTCTGGACATAAGGGGGGAAGGGGTGGGGGAAGGGGAGGATTTGGAAGATTCCCATATAAAAGTAACAGGTGATCATTATACCTTTCAGGGGTGTTTGAATCGAAAATGACCCCTGTCAGTTATTCAGATATTTTTTTAAGGGTATTGAGCAAGAAAAATAAGCTGACAGAAACAAATTTTTAGCCAGAATTGGTCCATCTTATCACGAATGGGGGAAACTAATATTAGCCACCCACACAAAATGGGTGACTTGTACGCCGGGTTCCTTGAAAATTTTCGAGGATCACCCCCATCAGTTTGACAAGGGAGTGCCCCCCACCCCCCGCCCCCTCCCGTGAGCACTAAGCTGGAGTAAACAGAGCACACTTTGCAGATGGTCTCAATGAGGTCAATCGTTAGCCGTAAAAGGGCCCAAAAATATGGTCATTAGGGGTAAAAATTGAAAATTTTTAAGCGTTAGGCATAACAAATGTTAACTGTAAAAAATTGTTCTGGCCATGATTTGTCATTTGCCATCTCTTGTTAAGACTGTCATTCCTCCCAGAATGGTCCTAAGACCTTAAGACCTTAAGACGTTTCACAACAATAGGAATTAATTTTTAACTTTTTAAAATGGTAGAAATTAATTTTTAACTTTTTAAAGCAATGGAAATTATTTTTTAAGATTTCTGTTGACTGTAAGGGGAAGAAATTAACCCTTAGTGGTAAAAAAGCCCATACATTAATACATACATACATACATACATGTACTACCATACATGTACATGTAGAAGCCACCACCCCATAGAGACCCTCTGTGCAGTGTGGTTCACTAGGTTAGCTTGCAAATGTCTCAGACCACAGGGTCGGTGTTTGAGTGTGTCCCATGCTTTTTTGTAGTTCTATTTTCTTTCTGGGCTGACAAATGAAGAGTATGAGGGTGGAGGGGGGAAGCCAGGGTTTTCATTAAGAACTGTAGTAGCAGGAGAATAGTGTAAAGTAACAGGAGAATATTATGAAAGAGCGAAGATAGCTACATATTGCCATCTAAATCGAATCTAAATTTAGCCGGAGAATTGTGTGTAGTAGGTGGAGAATTCTCGGATCTCTGATGCCTAATGAACACCCTGGGAAGAATTCTTTTATAAAATGAGGGGGGTATTGTCATTAATTAACCTTTTAGGGGTGCAAAATTTGTACATTGGTACTGCTTGGGGTACTAAAGTCTAAAATGACAACTGTTAGAATTTTCGCAGCTCCTGCTCTCACCTTGATAGCAAAACAAATTATTCTTCCATGTTTCAGGCCTTGTAAATAATCCAAAAGAAAAACACTGTCTTCCTGGGATTCATATGTATCAAACCATCTGGAGGACATAACAGCACCAGTAACTTCATTTAAAATCACCACATTCATTCCTCTGATTAACATCTCAGAGGTGTCCAAGTGCTGAAAAAATAATTACCATACACTTTAACAGGATTGCTCACAGTGTTAGATCTAGGAAACCAGCGCTGAAATTAATAAACATAAATTGATGAACGTAAATTGATAATCACGATCAATAAATAATTGAGGAGGGATAATTCTGTGACTTTTTAAACAGGATCAATTTTCATTGTGGCAACCTGTTATCAAGTTCAAAACTTCAACCCTTCTCAGTATGGTTTATTAAACAAAGGAAAATTTAAGTAATGCTCCACATACATGTACATGTAAGAATGATAGCAAACTTCATTGTTCTGCAGCAATGGCTCTTTCCCAAAAAAAATATCTTTGATTTCAGGAATACTCTGAGGAGGAGCTGATGGTTAATAATTATATTTCATTATAAAAATAAAGAAAATCCATTTGCGTCAATTAAATTTTAGGAAATGTTCCTGCTTAACCAATCAGAATAGCAGAAGACAATAGCAAATAATTTTGCTTCTTTGATGAAGTTCCCCAAATACAATATCTTTTAAAAATTGCATGTTGTGCAATTGGGTCTCAAATTACTTGAGACCTTAAAAAAAATTAGGCAAAATGTACCTTGAACCTTAACTTTTTAGCAGTTCTTGAGTCTAGGCCAATGAGATCACTAGTTGTAACAATGAAAAAAGTTGACATTCCATCGTGCATTGCCGTTCAGCGCTATCCTTCTTATGCGGATCATTACTTAATATGTTTTCGATGATGTGACTGGAAATTTATCTGTACATGTAGGACAATTTTTCCAGGGTAAATCAGTTACACAATAGAAAACTCTCTAATCACACAATGAAAATTTGCCATACTGGTTTACCCTGGTAAAAGTTGACTTAAATGTGTGAGCACTCCTTTTAGCCTTTTGGTTTCTGCTTCAGCTTCCTGTGTACCTTTTAAATTGTTAAGGCAAAGATTAACCTGAAAACCTGGAAACATGGCTATTCAATAAAGGTTTATTAAAAACACACAGTACAGTCAAACCCATTAATACAGACAGAATTTTTTTTACCAGTTTTCCATTTAAAGTGATGGTTACATTCTCCTTGCTTGATAAAATCTCTATATCCAGATATCTGTTTTCTGCAAAAAGAATTGAAATTAAAATTATTGGCCATACTTCTGCATGGTACCATTTGTTTTTTAAAGTGCTCCGGTGATCAAATTTTTGATTTTCATTTTTTTACATTTTCGTGTACTATTAGACTTTCTTACTCATCTTGCCAAAATACAATCCATTACGAACATCAGAAGTCATTTTAAATAACATTTATTTCTGAGAATTTACGGTTGCCATTAATCAACCTTGTTCCAAGGCTTGGTTGCGAATGGTAGAAAGTGACGTCAGACTCAAACATACCTCACGGGTTGAAATTATTATAACAATCAGCATAGAAAATTGCAAGAAGAACAAGAAATAAGTTCTCTTTCAGCTGATGAAATTAGCTAGTAGCTGGCTTTTAGCTACATCCCTGAATTGTTGGACACACCAACCAATCACAAGCTGCACTGCCAGTGCAATGTCACTTGTAATGTTACACTCAAGGGGTATGCAGTCAGCAAGTTGGCCACTGAGGGATGGCTAATTCTGATAGATAGGTTAATATGTAAATATCTAAGTGTATATAAACATTGTAAGCAATGTATCGTAGAATGATACAACGATATATAACGTAATAATTATAAGTACATAGTGAATTTCATGTGTGAAAGAATCTGATCTATTTTTTATATACTAGATTGTAATATTTATGAATTTAGAGGGCAACATACTGTTAATTAGACTATTTTTATTTATAGATTTGTAATATATTAACATGTTGTTTTTGTTTTTTTCTGGTATACCTTATGTATTAGTATTATTATTTGTAACTTTATATAGTGGGAGGACCCTTCTGTAAAGTGCCGGTATCCTCAATACAGATTTTTATTAATTAATATTCAATGTCATTTTCAGATCAAAATAAAGCCCATTAAAGAAAAAAATCTGATTAGCACAGGTTAATTGATAATGGCCAAAAATGTTCTTAGTATGTTACAGCATTCAATGTTGGCGACACCTGACATCATAACACGGCAGGGAGTATTAAACTGGGCAGATGTGATGAATGTTTGTCAAGCTACAAGCCTAACGGCCCAAGATATTTGGACCAAATAAGCTCATTTTTTTTCACTACATTCAAGTATCTACCGGTACAATCCGGCAATTTCCCGAGCTGGGTTATGCGGCGAAGGAAACATTGCCGCAAAGTTCATAAAGTTGTTTTGTCTTGCTATTTTTTAGAATTTCTTGGCTTTTCGCATCGCTCGTAACAAAAAACTAAATGGTACGCTTACGATTTGTCAGAACAGGCCGGCGCGGCCGGAAAATTCGTAAACAGAAATATTGCGGAGATGTATGTTATCTACGAATTGATCGATCGACGGCCACTCTGTTCTAAAAATTAATGGCATAACCCGACCGGCCGGCAAGTTATGACAATTTTAAAAACTTACCGGTAATGGAATTCGAAGCTTTGTCTTTTATCCAGTACAGCGCAGAAGGCACTGATATCGGGGTTTCTTTTTTTATATTTCGAACACTTTGTTGAACTTGTGGAATTCCAAATGGTTCGTTTACTCCATCCGTTAGATTTGAAGCCGTGTGTACAATGAACATAATGTTGAATAGTGCTGTGCTACCGAGAATGACAAGTAACACAATAATTGCCCAGCGGCTCCTAGAAATGCCTTTCCTTCTTTTCCAGCTTGTCATGGCTAAGCTATTGTAGCTATCTTTGCGACGATAAAAAAATTCCGCAGTCCGAAGGTGCCACAGTCTTGTAAGACAACAAGGATAAAAGCTGGTTGTCAAGATACAAACACATTAGTTATGTTTTCCTTGGCATATCCCAAGAATTGTTATCGATGTTGAGATTCCCGGAGATTTTTTCTTTGGTTTCCAAATAGTTTTTGCTTCAGTGTTAGAGAAAACGAGATGAGAGATCGATATGTTGCTATATGCAACACATTTTTCCTTACAATCGAAGATTCGAGGTCTGCATGGAGAAAGTAGGTCGGCCGCCTGAAAGAAAACTCCCGCCAATATTCAAACTGTCGAGGCCATAAAAATAATCCGTATAAAGACCAATCGATATTCCCTTCACTTGCAAAAGTATAAAGACGAAATCCGAGAGGCAGACAAAACACTCACAATCAAAGGAAATGATGTTCTTCTAGCGTATAAATTATGGCGGGTTTGTGAATATTAAATGAGGTAACGGTCGCGTCACGTAACGAACAGCAGCGTTGCGTGACGACCTGGATATATTAATATTGGTCAATCTTTGCATACAATTACTGGTTTCAAAGGCTAAGATAATTTGGTTTTGTCAACTGAGAAAATAAAGAAAATAAGATAAATTGGCCACCGAATGAAACATGCAAAAGCTGACATTTCCAGCGCTAGCCCTTCGTCAGAGCGAATAGAAATTCAAATATGTTTCGGGCGAAGTGCTGGCGCTCGAAACGTCAGCTTTTGAATACACCTAATAGCAAAGCGCACAAATGACGTCAGTACTCATGTTTGTCTGAGTTTATAATTTATTCTTGTTTATTCTTGCATTTCTGACAATAGAAATTCGTTATTAGGAATCCCCTGAGAGTCACTTTTGGTTTGTTTGTCTGAGTTTTAGTTCTATAAATAGTAATTGTGCGCTACGCTATTCAATAAAGGTTGCTTTGGCAATTGGTCATTGGTAATTAAGCATTCGCATTTGGACATACGGAACACAAAGCAATGCTTTGCTTGAGTGACCGCCAAACAATAGCTTCCCAATGCACAATTACCAATGACCAAAGCAACCTTTATTGAATTACGTATATATCTTCGGGTGGCCAATTTAACTTATCAACTCATGTTTCTCCTCCACACCGACGCAGCACTACATTATTCGGTAAATTCCAGTAGCCTGTGACGAAAGCCCTGTCTCATCGCTGGCAGTCCTGGCCACAAATGCCCAAAGAGTCCGGGAGCTAGCCCGCACAACTGAATGGCCTTTTGGGGGGTACTCAAGCTGGATTTGGGGCGCGAGCGCGAAGCGCGACACACGGGAGGGGAGCCGGGAAACGTGTCTAATTTAAAACCCGCTTGAGTACCTTTTCCTCTTACCTAGAAAGACGACTGGGGAAGAGTCAGCCCCAACAGCGCCTTTTGTGCAGGCGATCCGAGAGCCGGCGATGAGCCGTGGGGCGGCTGTATTCGCAGGCAATAAAATTCCTAGAAAAAAAAAACGCGACGTCTTGAAAAGAACAGTGGAACCCCATTTCAGTATTTTCCTTGAATGATCAAAGTGGCGCACGCAATAGCGCAATCGGCAGAAAATAGAAACCTTGTGATTCCACCGCGCCTACGCTTTGGCCGCGACACAGCTAAAGAAAAACATTTTGAGCACATCATAGATCATCCGACCCTGCTTGGTTTAATTAAATCAGAAAATTGTAGAACCGTAGCCAGGGTTAATCATAATGAATAAATATAAAAACGTTATCTGACTTAATTTTCAAAGCAATGACAACTGTTTTGATTTTAAAAAACATGTTTCGACAATCCTTTGTCATCTTCAGTTTGAAATTTAAGTTACAAAGGACAAAGGATTGTCGAAACATGTTTTTTTAAAATCAAAACAGTTGTCGTTGCTTTGAAAATTATTACTTGCTTGCTATTATCTAGACCCTTATCTGACTTATAAAACCAAGCTTTTGGTAGACACCAAGAGTGGTCTCAAGACCATTTCGATGAAACAAGTGGAATATAATAGTGCCCAATATTTCAAAACAAAGCAAAACAAAGCTTCTTCGGGAGCTACCACTATAAATGATTGCAACTGTAAAAACGTTATACGGTAGTTTAAAACTAATGAAATACAAAAACAATAAATATAATTGGTGAAGGGTTAGACGGGTGATAAATTAAACTGGCTAGTACTTAAAATTTGTGTAATTATAAAATGCTCAAGGAAATGCGCGCACTATGATTGGTTAAACCGAGTTCATTATAACTCGAGAAAGCACGCGCGTGCCGTAAGGTTCATTATAACCGTTTTCATTTTATAAAAGAAATACAAAAACTTGTACCTCGTGCACTGTTAAGCACTTGGGAATTTTTAAGAACACTCGAGAAGTGCGAGATGCACTCGCCTTTGGCTCGTGCTTCTCTGCACTTCTCTCGTGTTCTTAAAAATTCCCGCGTGCATATATAACTCAATAATGCACTCGACGCGTTTTTTATTTCTTTACTATAGCGAAATGTCTTAGTGTTTATTTTTTTTTTCCTGCTTGTAATTTTCTTAGTTTTCTTTTTGTATTGTTTCTATTTTAATTACTGTCAATAAATTGCTGTTGTTGTTTTGTTTTGTAATGAGAAACTAGTTTGTCACCAGTCTAACCCTACACCAATTATATTCATTGTTTTTGGATTTCATTAGTTTTAAACTATGACGTTTTTGCAGTTGTAATCATTTATAGCGTTAGCCCCCGAAGAAGCTTTGTTTTGCAAAGCGAAATATTGGGTACTGTTATATTCCACTTTTATTTTATTCGCTATTGTTTCTGTTTTTGAGGCGTAAGGATCAATTTGCCGTTTCGTTTGTTCCCCTTCCGGGTAGACATACCGGAAGCTAAATCGAAAATCAAAAATTGAAATTCATTGAACGATTCGAATTTCTTTTTTCGAAATTTGTCGGTAAACGGTTGGCACTCGAGAACACGTATTATTGACCATTATTGGGGATGAGCGTGAGATTGCGAGACGTTTGTTGTTGACTGCGACGAGAGTTTTGAGAGTTTGTTGATCGTGTTTTCCTGGGGTTGAACGTGAAAGTATCTTGAATCAGTAACAACCTCGTCCCCAGGGTCTCTCGTCTTTCCGTCCCCTGGAGCGAGAGAGAGGTCTGGTCTGGTCACGTGTCTCGGGACAATTATAATCCTAAGGAGGGGTCGATAGTGTTTGTAACTTTGTCTCGTTTTCTTCACAGTGGCTCGTGCTGTGCGCGAATCCGTTGATGTCCGGAAACGGTTCAATCAAACGACAAGAAAATGAATAATGCGCAAGGATAAAATTGATGTCGTTCAATGATTGCGGGGGCGGGAAGAGGAGGATCCTAGGAACGAGGTTGATTCAGTGAGTTGGGTAATCAGAGAGCATTATCTTTGGAAAAAACTTGAATTATACTTTGGGCGTCACGCGTTGCAGTTCGCTCGTCTGCGCGCAGACGTCTCCTGCTGCCTTTGCAAATAGGGGACCTCTGCGCGCCTTACTTTGTCTGAGTGGCCCCGGTTACAGTAGTCGCACTTTAAAACCATAATCAGACGTCATGTTACTTAGCAACCGAGTCTATTAGAAGTACTGCGGGTTCGGCCGTTTCTTTGAGATCGGATTGTGTAAAGGCGACTCTATTTTCAGAACACGATAGAAGTTGACATAATGCTTGGCGATAGACGAAGTCAGCGTCAACTGCCATCTTCAAGTTGATCAACAATCTCTTCCTTTCTTGGCGGCCAGTCAACATCTACAGACTGGAATAGAAAAAAAATTAATTGTCAAATCTCACTGTTTTTAATAATACAGACACCTTATTTTTACGGACTGTAGGATCCCAATCAAGAAAGCATAATACTTTGTTGATTGTGATTATTTTCAGTAAATCTTTTTCGCGTGGAGTTCAACTTCTGTCCCTAATAACGCGGGGTTCTCAAGACGGGAGTTGACGACCTCGTTTCCAGGGTACTCCTCTTTCAGGTGGACCCTGGGAACGCGGTTGGGGAGTTGAGTGTAATACTTTCCTACTAGTTCCGACAGATGTTCATAACTTTCCTCATTTGAATGTAAAATGTAAATGAGATTTCTGGTGATTGAGAGGCTACGAGTAAGCCTGAAATTCAATATTTCTGCGTCACGAAAGCAACAGGGCCTGTGTCATGTTACGTTAAATAATGCGGCGTCTTGGGTAATGTAGTAGGATATAAAACACTTAAAAACCACGTGGTGAGTCATTCCAAGCCGACGCCGCTTTCATTAGCTTTGTCAGTATTTCTATTTATTTGTTTTGGATTTAGAGCCTCGTAGGATGGGCTTTTTGGAGCTTGGGCGTTGTTCCTACTCAGTTTCCCTGTCATGTTTTTCTCTTAGGGTTTTTTTTCGGCAGGCTTTTCTGGCCTCCGTCTAACCACATTGTCTGTTTGCGTGGTTGCTCAGTTCCGTTTACTTTGCTGCGTATAAGCTGGTGTTTTAATACTGATTTACGAAGATATATTGTAAAGGTTGTATGTAAATGGCTTTATTTATCTGATATTAGCCAATCATGTACTTGTTATCTATATTCAAATTTAAGAGCCGTTGTATATTTTTTATTTATTTTCACTCCAACGCCGGCCCTGTAGAAGACTAGTTCTACTAGTCGAAATCCTGCCTAAATCTCCATTGTACTAGCCTTGCATTTTAAATGGATTATCTACACTTTGGGTGACGTCTAGTACTCGCATCCCTTTATAAAGGAGATCAGGAAAGAAAGTTACCACTATTTATCGTAGTGTTTAGTGGTCCTTTGCATTTAAACGTTTTACATTAGCTTTCTTTCACTGGAAAAGTTGAAAATTTCCATAGTATGTAAAAAACATGTAAATAACATGTAAATCCTCAAAAAGATACTGTAAATGAAAATTTACATGATTTTTACCCATTTACATGTTTTGAGAAATCCTGTAAAAAACATGTAAATAATTGAGCTGAAACATGTAAATTATGGAAAAGATCCTGTAAATTTCTCAAACCAGGGACATAAGACCATGTAAATAACATGTAAATCGAATAAAGGAAGCCCGTAAATAACATGTAAATTCAATAAGGTAACCTGTAAATATCACGTAAATCGAATAAAGGAGCCTGTAAATAACATGTAAATCGAATAAGGGAGCCCGTAAATATCCTGTAAATCGAATAAAGGAGCCTGTAAATAACATGTAAATCGAATAAGGGAGTCTGTAAATAACATGTAAATCGAATAAAGGAGCCTGTAAATAACATGTAAATCGAATAAAGGAGCCTGTAAATAACATGTAAATCGAATAAAGGAGCCTGTAAATAACATGTAAATCGAATAAAGGAGCCTGTAAATAACATGTAAATCGAATAAAGGAGCCTGTAAATAACATGTAAATCGAATAAAGGAGCCTGTAAATAACATGTAAATCGAATAAGGGAGCCTGTAAATAACATGTAAATCGAATAAGGGAGCCTGTGAATATCATGTAAATCGAATAAGGGAGCCTGTGAATATCATGTAAATCGAATAAGGGAGCCTGTAAATAACATGTAAATCGAATAAGGGAGCCTGTAAATAACATGTAAATCGAATAAAGGAGCCTGTGAATATCATGTAAATCGAATAAGGGAGCCTGTAAATAACATGTAAATCGAATAAAGGAGCCTGTAAATAACATGTAAATCGAATAAAGGAGCCTGTGAATATCATGTAAATCGAATAAGGGAGCCTGTAAATAACATGTAAATCAAATAAAGGAGCCTGTAAATAACATGTAAATCGAATAAAGGAGCCTGTAAATAACATGTAAATCGAATAAAGGAGCCTGTAAATAACATGTAAATCGAATAAAGGAGCCTGTAAATAACATGTAAATCAAATAAAGGAGCCTGTAAATAACATGTAAATCGAATAAGGGAGCCTGTGAATAACATGTAAATCGAATAAGGGAGCCTGTAAATAACATGTAAATCGAATAAGGGAGCCTGTAAATAACATGTAAATCGAATAAAGGAGCCTGTGAATATCATGTAAATCGAATAAGGGAGCCTGTAAATAACATGTAAATCAAATAAAGGAGCCTGTAAATAACATGTAAATCGAATAAAGGAGCCTGTAAATAACATGTAAATCGAATAAAGGAGCCTGTAAATAACATGTAAATCGAATAAAGGAGCCTGTAAATAACATGTAAATCAAATAAAGGAGCCTGTAAATAACATGTAAATCGAATAAGGGAGCCTGTGAATATCATGTAAATCGAATAAGGGAGCCTGTAAATAACATGTAAATCGAATAAAGGAGCCTGTAAATAACATGTAAATCGAATAAAGGAGCCTGTAAATAACATGTAAATGGAATAAGGGAGCCTGTAAATAACATGTAAATCGAATAAAGGAGCCTGTGAATATCATGTAAATCGAATAAGGGAGCCTGTAAATATCATGTTAATCGAACGAGGGAACCAAATCGAGGCAGCTCGCTTGTTTACTATCATGTAAATTAATGCGAACATTCATAGGCAAAGTAAACATATACGACTCATTAAAAAGCTGCTTTTTAATTGTTTTATTATAACTCCCGTGATCGTAATGTTACACCGTTTTTCAACTGTTCAAGATTCTTTGTTTCTGCTTTTCATTATTCCTTTCAAAGAGCTACATGTACACTGTACAGTGTACATTGACTGCAGCTTTGGTATGTTTTCTGCAATAGCTTGGCCATGGGATGCTCTTGCTCTTGAAGCCTGCGAAACAAAACAAAAAACAGATGCAGTGAGCAAAGTCTGTCTAGTAGTAGTCTGCCTAATACTAAAGGCGACTGTCCTTTGTGTCCATATAATTACTAGACCAGTTTCATCTGATACAAGTCATGTTAGAACAGACTTCATCAGAGATTTTGAACAAGATTATGTGAGGAACTTATTTTATACACACCATTTACATTTCAACATTGCATACAAGTAACATAGACAAGAATTAGAATTATTGTCATTTACAGTAGGTGTTTGAAAGTCTCACATAATCTTGTGACAGCATGTTATCAGATCATTGAGTGACCACATTTATACTGATTGCAGATTGTAGCTTCAGTTCAGCAAGTGCCACCATTTTGTCAGATCTTTAATGCCATTTTGGCATAATTATATTCATTGGCTGCAGGTACCTGGCCTATTAATTAAAGGATAAATTTTAAATTCTGCACTAACATAGGATAATATGAACATCAATAATTTATGGGGATAATTGAATTATAGCCTGAGTGTAACACCATACGAAGAAAAAAAACAAAGCTACTATTGAAAAAGTGGTTAAATACCTATCTTGGAGCAAGGGTCCAACCGACGAACAGGATTAATCTCCTTGCGGGTAGCGGAGTCGGTGGCAGAATATCTCGAAGAAACTGGAAAACCACTGGAATGACCACTTGTCAGGGTTTTTCTGCTGGGACAGGGACGCCGGCGTTTATCCTTTGTAACCTTCCCTGGTGAGAATCTGAAGGATCTTTAAGAATCCTTAAAAATCTGCATGAGGATCTGCGAGGATCTTACTGAGGATCTTAATAAAGATCTTTGAGGATCTTTTAAATTCCTGCAACATCCTCAATAATCTTGTCAAGATCTTCAAGGATCCTTTAAATTCTTGGCAAAGGATCTTTAAAAATTTTCAAAGTTCTTTGCAAGATCCTTTAAAGGATCGTATTAAGATCCTTGAAAGATCCTTATAAATTCTTGAGGATCTTAAAGGATCCTTGCAAAGATCCTCACAAGGATATTTTGCTAGGATCCTATTAAGATCTTCACCAATTCCTTAAGGATCTTTGTAAAAAAATTATACAATAAATTGCAGATGAAGAATCTTTGAGGATCTTTCAAAGATCCTGTGAGGATCCTTTAAAGATCTTTATCTTTAAGGATCTTTGACAGGTCTTTGAAGATCTTCAAAGATCCCTGAAGATCCTGTGAGGATTTTCACCTCTCTGCCTTCCCTTCGGCTTGGTAAATTCTTTTCTCATCATCCGAGTTTGAAGCAAGCTCATCTGACAAATATTTGTTAATGGTCAACCAGCCGTACTCGCTTTGACGTGTTTCGAAACTAACTCGGTACCTGATTGAACAGCCACTTTAACTTTTTCGTATCAATTCATGTAAGGCATGGTCCATTTGTTGCTGATTTCCTTTCCTCTTACATGTATAGTTCTCCCGGCGAGCCTTTTTAAAAGCCTGTTGGACAGTCGAACTATTTTCCTCAGGGAAACGCTTTGAAAATTCACTAAGCCAAGATTAAATAACTTGGGTAAGTTTATCAGTTAAAGAATTAATGGAAACGGAAACAGAAGACTGAATAGCCAAGCTTATAGATGGATCCAAAGCTTTGACGCTTGGGCCAGCTCATGCTCGTGTTTCCTCAGTGTCATTCATGTTAAAAAAAGTGGTGCGGTGAAGATTATGTGACAAACGTATTTTATACACACCATTTACACTTCAACATTACATACAAGTAACACCGACAAGAATTAGAATTATTTCCATTTACAGTAGGTGTTTGAAAGTCTCTTGTTCTATCCATTCTGTCGAGACAAGAGCAGGTTAAAGGTTTTTGTTGTCGCACCACTTTTTTACATGAACAACACCGAGGAAACATGAGCATGTGCTGGCCCTTCTATAAGCAGATCCTTCTATAAGCGCAGCTATTCAGTCTTCTGTTTCCGTTTTGATTAGTTCTTTAACTGATAAACTTACCCAAGTTATTGAATCTCGGCTTAGCAAATTTTCAAAGCGTTTCTCTGAGGAAAATAGTTTGACCATCCAACAGGCTTTTAAAAAGGCTCGCCGCAAGAACTATACATGTAAGATGAAAGGAAATCAGTAATAAATGGACCACGCCTTAACGAATATTTGTCAGATGAATGGAGTTAGTTTCTAGAGAAACTGTGGTGCTGCGTCGGTGGGGGGATGAAACACGAGAATTTAGTTTTATCGACTGAGTCAATAAGGTAAATTGACCACCGTAAAGATTCAAATAGCTGACGTTTCGAGCTCTAGCCCTTCGTCGGAGCGAAACCGACGAAGGGCTAACGCTCAAAATGTCAGCTATTTGAATCTTTTTACGGTGGTCAGTTTACCTTATCGACTCAGTTGATAAAACTAAATTCTCGTGATTTGTCAGATGAGCTTGCTTCAAACTCGGACGATGAGAAAAGAATGTACCAAGCCGAAAGGAGGGCAGAGAGGACGATTACAAAGGATAAATGCCGGCGTCCCTGTCCTGGCAGAAAAACCCCGACAAGTGGTCATTCCAGTGTTTTTCCAGTTTCTTCAAAACATTCTGCCACCAACTCCGCTACCCACAAGGAGATTAACCCTGTTCGTCGGTTAATCTCCTGGTCCTGTTCGTCGTATTGTTGTTCATATTATTATCCTATGTTAGTGCAGAATTTGAAATTTATCGAACAGGTTAATTTAACATTTCTCCTTTAATTAATAGGCCAGGTACCTGCAGCCTATGAATAGAATTATGCCAAAATGGCATTAAAGATCTGACAAAATGCTGTCATTTGCTGAACTGAAGCGGAAATCTGCAATCAGTATAAATGTGGTCACTCAAAGATCTGATAACATGCTATCACCTGCCTGTGCATAAGATTTTACATTATGAAAAACCTAGTGGAAACTACATGTAAAGCTCATTTTTAATAACAATTTAAAGGCAATATGAATACCATAAAATCCCAGTTATACATGTTGGCCCTGGGCTTATACAATTTTTTAAGGGTTTATACACAACTGTAGGATGGTAAGCACAAAATATTGTGATACAGTACTGTTCAATTATTTCAGTCAGTTTATGTTCTTTACATGCATGTAAAGAATTGTTGTGGAGATGTGGAAGCTTACATCCAGAAGGGGTTATAACTGGGAGAATTTTGTGGGCCTATAACCGGGTGGACTTATACATGTACATGTAACCAGGATTTTAAGTTTACAATAAACATGAGTATGGAAAATCCAGTGACAAGTAATGGACTTTAATTCAAAGGTTCCCTATTAATGCAGTGATCACAATCCAATTTCTCCGGAGAATATCAATAAAACACAGCCACGAGTTTCTGAGAATGAGGAACTGATAAAAAAGAGCAGTCACCAGGGGACAATGAATAAAATGATGGTCTCTCAATAAACACCTGCATTCAAATTTTTCTGGTTTAACAAGACCAAGTTTAAAACAAAGATCAGGGACATTTAACTAAAGAAAACACACAATGCACCAAACATTTAGGTGCAGTTTATCAGATTTCACCATGAATGCTTGGCATGGTAAATTAATTATGTCTACATCAAAAGAAAACAACACCAAATTATGTTATTTCATACAGTAGTCAACTAAAACACTGATTTTAGATCAGACCTAAGGATCCCATTTGAATAATGTTTGGTATTGCAGCAAAATATTAACACATTGTACATGTACATGTACATGTAGGTGTACATGTAGGTGCCCATGTCAGTTACTTAGGTACCAAATTACTACCAGGCTCCTGTTAGAAAACAGCCTTAATGTGTATGGACATATAACATCAATTATTCTCTTACCATAAAAAGCTCTCCTTGAATCTCTTTGAATCATACCATTTCTAACTAGAGAAAAGAAATCACAATATTAAATATGTTATGTATTTCAAATTGCGAAAATATGAAGCATATACCCCCACATCACTGCTACATGAAATATATTATCCTCAGAGCCACTATTTAATATTACATGTACCAGTGAATAGATGGGTATGGTCAATGTGAATAATATACATGAACATTGTCTCAAGAATAAAAACTGACTTGAAAATGCAGTTTAAAAAAGGAGGATTTTACCATCTTCCCAGCATGCATTGCAAGCAAACTATATTATCAAATGACGGTGACATGCAAGCAGCTCATTTTACACAGACGCTGTTGAGGTTGGAGGTCAGTTGGTCATAGCAGAAATATTTCAAAATAAATGTTAACCTATTTATTCTATTTACCTTTACAGAATATTAATATTTTTCTATTTCGGGTTATGTTTACAGTTTGATTTAAGGTTGCTTAAATTCCCAGAGGGGCCAAAATCCTCGATCAGCATCGCGTGTTAAACACTTGAAATCTCTTCACAGATTCATGGAATCAATAAACCTTCTTGCCATTTCAAAACAATGCTGGCTTAAATTAGAAGAAATATCTGTATATTACTTGCCTTCAGTTTGACTTACATTTGTATTGAATCGAACACCGGTGAACAGAGCTGGTGAAATAATTCCCACTAATAAAAATATAAAACAACAGCTACTCAGATCATATACTCAGCATGCAGCTGACCTGCTGCGTTTGTTTACGGTTACCGTTTTTAGTTCAAAATCGACCTTCACTTTTCTCACAATTCTGAATTTTTTATGGTATGAGCATTGCTGTGACCAACATAAAACTCTAATCAGAAGTCATTCACAGGTATTTTACTCAAAGCATGCTGGAATGATGGTATAATATCCTCCTTATAGTGTACATGTACATGTACCTTTTAGTTTCAAGACAGAACAATGTACAGCTCTTATATAAATATTATTTTGCTTTTGTCTTGGTGCATATTCACACTCTAATATAATAATAATAATAATAATAATATACTATGAACAACAATACAAATAATAATAATAATAGTGTAAAGAGAATTTCTGTGAACCCAAAATTGCCTAGCTTGCACTTTATACTGAAACTTAAATTTTCAAGTTACACTGTTATGTAAACCTACACCACTGTACATGTGTTAGAAAAACACCCTCATCTCTCTCCACAGTTACATGTACATCTGGGTATTTATTACTCAGCATGTGTTGCTTTTAACTGATTAGAATATTTGATTTCACATTGGGAGTTTAAAAAAGAATGATGCAATCCATTCACAATTACAGTGTATGAACATTATTTTAGAATGTGCAGAAAGAGGTCACCAATATTTTTTAACTTTAATACTCCATAGTACAATGTACAAAGTGTCAATCCCACTCATCAAGACCAACAGGGTTTTTTATGTAAGGTCACTGTCTTTAAGTGATCAACCAAGTTACAATCTTGGATGTTATAAAATTCAGACTGAAGATTGCAGACTGGCATAAGTGCATAATTATTAGTATCAAGTGTAGTCCGCTGACTGGGTATAAAATGCAGACTAAGACCAAAACTGTCACTTCATCCTAATTTATGACTTAATCTATCAAGCAATCTGCTGCAAAACTGTCCTTCTAAGCCTTCGAGTCTACTCAGATGTCTCATATTTTCTTCTTTCCGACAGTATTCTATTTTCCACAATCACGCAGGATAACTGTGAACATCTTCACATCTTTAATCTGTAATGTTATGAAAATGAATTGTATGGAGTACCTATCAGAGAAAGGTACTCAGAGATAGTCAGCACACAGCTGCACACCACTGTAGGCACTAAGAAATAGTTTTGGTCTTACAACTTTATATTAATGTAGTCAGCATTTTATACTGTCTGGAGTCCAAAATCTAAAGTAGCTATAATGACTTTTATATATTACACAACATAGCATTTGACGGCACAAATAAGCAACAGAACAAGTCAAATATGCTGTGTTATTACACTTGTCTGACCATAGGCTAACAACAACAAACAATAACAACTTTATTTGTACTCCACATTGATTTACATTATATAAAAACTACTGTTAAATATAGAGAGAGTACGGGCTGCCCATAAAGGAAAAACATTAAAAAAAAAAAATTCAAAAAATTAGATGTGGGAAATATGATTGTTGTAGTAATGATAGGTGAACTATATAAAAAAACAACATGTACATGTACAACAAACAATTTAATCAGTGGAAAGATGTGTAATGGGGCTGGGCATTTTTACTCGTCAGTTTTAATTTTTTCTCACCTGATTTGTAAAAATACAAAGCTGCATTACACAACTTTTCGCTGAATTATAACCTCTATTGATACTGACCAGTCAAATACAATCTGCATATTTAAGCTTAATTTATACTTAAAGGGAGGGTTTCATGGTTCGGCGCATGTGCAAGCTATGATGTAACTCATTTAACTTCATTGTTTACACCAATCAGAAGTGAATAGATAACTCTGGTGGGAAATTTGCCCATGAAAATGCCACAGTCAGTCAGCTGATTGAATGGATGATTACACATACATACTGTACCCATGTGAGCCATGAAAGCCACCAGAAAATAGAATAAATCCTTCCGGTCAAAGGTTTTATTCAGTGTTAACTTTGTCGGTGTAATCCATTGAAATTTTCTGTTTATTTTGATCATCCTTCACTTTGTTTGGACTAATAACAGTATGTCATTATTGAAGTAAATGTGAGTGGTTTTTTAACCAATAAAATTGGTAAGAAAGCAAATAAAGCATTTTAATCTGTGTATATTCGCCGAGCCGTGAAACCATCCCTTTAATGCTGTTGTTTTAAATACTTAATATTTCTCAGAGTTATACATGTGCGCTTAATACAAAACTGTATTTAAATGTACAGTATCATTGGACAGTTTGAAACATTGAAGGCATTTCCAGGTAAAGGCAACGGCCATGAGAACAAGGCCCCTTCACGTATTGAAAAGCTTTGCAGGTATAAACGTACATGTAAATATTAACGTGTGTTCATGTATTGATTGACCTGTGTTCTTGTAACCCGGGGGGGACTCCCATATAAAAATGACGGGGGTGCTCGTCGGCAATTTTCATAAAACACCGTAAAAGGTACCAGAATCTTGTTTGATGGGCCTGGTTCAAAATAATTTTTACCCCTAAGAGGTATCAATTCGAAAACAACACGTCATATTCTGTCATATTTTTTCGGCTCATACCCTAAAAGGTACAGCGATAATTCTAACGGTAGTCATTTCAGATTTTAGTACCCTAAGCGGTAGCAATCTACAAATTATGACCCCTAAAAGGTACGACGAGTACCCTCGTCATTTTTATATGGGAGTCCCCCCCGGGCTTGTAACTCTCTATAAAATATACCCTAATGTACATTTCTCAAAACTGATCTTTTTCGATTCATTTTCTATAAAGTTGTGGCAGTTTAAAGTCAAATATATCCCACCATTTTTGTGAAACTAAACTGATTTGAGTATTTACATGTAGCTTTGGAAAATCAATTGAACAAACATTGTCACATTTGAGTTAAGCTTAACTTACATCTGCTTACATGTAGATTCATGCCAGAAATGCACGCATGGTTGACAGTACAAATCAAATCGAAACGCTCCCCAGCGGTAAAACATACCTGCAAAGATGCGTGGGTTCTTCTACATTCTTTTAAGGCGTTTTGTATTGATATTTCCACTGAATAAAGCCGTTTTAAGGCCCGAAGCCTCGCCTGAAGTCAAAACTCGACCGTTGAAAATATCCCGCCTTCGCCGCCTTCGGGTCAGCGGCCTTCATTATTCAGAGGTAGATGCGTCATTTATAGGGACATAGATTGTACCCTTTCATACGCCCGAGTTGCATGTGTTACCGGAAAGATTTTGGAGAATTTATAACCTCCCCGTTTCCAAGGAGTCACTTAGGAGAATCCAGCTTCTGCTTATGTTATTTCGCTCCTAGAATAACTGAAAAATTTATTGTTATATTTCCCCAGGATCCTCATAAAGGGTAAAACATTTTCAGGTGCTCACGGGATACCCATTTACTCAATCAACTGAAACTGAACATCTGGAATAGACTACGCAACTTTTACGAATCTTTTTTTGAAATTTAAATTTGGACTATTTGATTATATCATTTTTGACTTTATCAATGCTGGAACAATTTCAATAAGGGGACCGGACTTGTTTTACGTGAGAGTTCTGACGCGTGTCACGCGTAACGCATCACATGCGCGACATCATTTTCAAGGAAATTCTTCGTACTTTTATAATATTTCGGCAAGCTATTCTACCAATACCGAACGCTAAGTAATCTTGACGTTGGCTCTGTCTGTTGTTGCATTTCCCGAATGCTGTCGGCAATCAACAATATGCCCGAGTGCACGCTCTTGAAAAGCGCTTCTTTTACAGGGATTTATCGAGTGAGGTGCGGGATTGTGGAAAATTGGTTCTATTCTTTTCAATTCTTTTTAGAGCGAGGCATTGAGACAATGAGCTCTATTCTTATTCAATGAGATGCAAATTAGTATATTCCAATTTTCTGCAATCCCGCACCTTGGAGGATTTATCAGTCTCGCTACTTTCATTTACACGACTTTAAAGGGTTACATGATTGTTACACTGGTGTCTAGAGTCTCCCTTTTTCAATGACATGGTGTTTGATAAGTATGTAGTTTTTTAATCCGATGGTATGGTGGAAGTCCTATGTAATTTATCAGTGTTCATCTATTTCACAGCCTCCTATTTCCATTTACCTTCAAATAACATGGTGCCGGTGGATTTCAGTGTTTCAACGGCACCCGTATTATCGAGCGTGAGTTTTTAGAATCTTCATAACTCGAGCCGTTAGAGGAAACTTAAAACAGTTAACGAATAATTGTAAAAGAGTGAAGCAGGGGAAACTGACTTTAGTTCTAGTTATCGCACTGTACACAGTTTCAATACTGAGCCCTCCTTTTTTCACTTACATAAATCATTATTTAGTGACTATTTACGGTACATTTACATGATCCATTGAAACATGTAAATTAAATTTACAGGGTTCTCGAATCCCCCTTCAGTCTGGTAAACCATTTACATGATATTTACAGGATGTTTCGAAAAATTTACATGTCTTATATACTGTAAATCTACCGAAAACAATTTACATGTTATTTACATGTTCGGCAAATTATAGCCTTAGAAAATGACACTGTAAATGGCAATTTACAGTACATCTACATGATCCATTGAAACATGTAAATTTCTTGTAAATTTTAATTTACAAAACATTAACATGTAAATTATAATTTACAAATCATGTAAATGCAAATTTACATTTTGTAAATCCAAATTTACATTTTGTAAATTGGATTTACATGACTTGTAAATTTTCAACTTTTCCAGTGTTTGCTGTATACAATCACGGTGCTCGGCCAAAATCCGCAAAATAAACCTAATCAGGGTATATATTTACTGTCTGTTGCGTAGTGGAACTGAAATATGTCGCTAGTCTTTACAGTGTTGAGCACTTAGCGTATCCAGCTAATCCACAGGCACAATAATCAAATTAGGAAAAAAGCATTGCAAATTTAACATCGAGTAGTTAACCTCGGTTTTACCGTAAAACACTTCCAGTTTGTGCTCAGAACGGGACTTGAACCCTGGACCTCCCGATTTCAAGTCTGGCGCCCTAACTACTCGACCACATTGCTTTCTAACGAAGTAACGAACGCAATACCTCTACATCCAGTTGTAAGATGTCCGTCCCTGTGTTCAATAAATCTCCTAAGTTAGGTTTCGTCCTTCCAAAGTCTCCATGAACAAACTCCTTGATATAACTGAGCACTAGTGAAGGAAATCTCTGCCTCCAATTTTGCGCACATATTACTAACTTATTCAAAGTAAGTACTGAGTTTGTCTCAACCATGGAACTTCAAAGACAAAATCTAAGTCCTCGGCGGGAGAGACAGTCACGACCTTCCCTCCTAACAGCAAGAAACAAGAATCAAAGCCCTTCTTCACTCTCCGCTTGTCTTTCTATATGTACATGAATAATACTGCAGCTTGTTCCAGGCGTTCAGATCGTGGGGGGCGGCGCAAAGGAACAATTGCTAGCGGCATTTCCCCTCCGCCAGCGCTTACAACTAACTAGGGATAAACGGATACCCCTTTTTCAAATCGATACGATTCATCTTCGATATTTACCAACATTTCGACGTCATCACTCCAGACTCATATTGTGAAGGTAGAATCCAGTCTGAAACGATCTATGACGCGCAGATTTTTAAAGGTTGCATGAACATGAAATGAACAAACAGTCCAAACTTAACAAACTTGAACCCATGCGATATGTTCTAGCCGGAGGAAGGAGTATGCAAACTTCCAGAATTCTTTTCTCTCAGTGAAGGTGACGTTTACAAGAACGAACGCAGGATCAATGAACACTTGTCACGCCAAGGGTTCACGTACACAGAATCATGATCTTAAAGGACCGATATTTAGCGCAAGTATATCTATATTTTTCAATCATGCCCGAAAATCGATTATACACTGAATTCTACGCGCATTTTAATTGGCTATTACCTGATGATATACTAGAGTACAGACGCACGGTTGACGCCATGGAGAATAGACCATTTTACAGTTTCTACTTAGTAACCTGGCCTTTGTGTGGAAATGGGGCTGGAGTTGACCTTGTCTGGATAGAAACCTTCCTTCTTTTCATATGTAAATCATGTTGTTCTTATGCTAACTAACATGATTTACATATGAAAAGCAGGGTTTGTATAGACCTCTTTAGCTTGTACATTTTGTTTTCCCAATGTAGGTCATGTGATGTTACCCTAGAGAACTGTTTCTTTTAAATTTTGTTTTCTTCACGTGCATATGTGTGCATAATTTATGAAAAGACAAAGAACAAATTCCCTTGAGAACATCACATGACCTACAATGGGAAAACAAAATGTACAAGCTAAAGAGGTCTATTAAAACAAAGTCAACTCCAGCCTCACTTTCACGCAAAGGCCAGAGTGCTAAGCACACAACTGTAAAATGAGCTATTTGTTTTCTCTGTTTAGTCCAACATGGCGGGCAGTTTTGAAAATGTGGACAAGATTATTCTGGAAGGCATCGAAAACAAATCCTCGAACATTATGACCACAGTCAAGTGCTACGAGGCCAATTTTTCTTCCCTGTTATTGTATAAAATAAATAGATTCCATTTAACGTGCGTCTGTTCAATTATAGATCCAAGAAGACATCAAAATGTGGTATGAACATCAGTGACCAACTCGCTAAACTTTCTCAAAGTACTCAAAGTCCGTTTTGTTTGAGTTTCCGGTCAGACTCGCGACTGTGTCGCTCGTCTGGCGACCTCGTCATTCTCATAAGTTGACTTGTTGGCAAGTTTACCAACTCGCCTACGGCTCGTTGGCCACTTTTTTGTTCTTACGGGCATCTTGACGTGATGTGTGATCTATAACTGAACTGACGCACGGCACAATGGAATCTATTTGTTAATGAATACTTGGTATGGATTTCGGCCTATCCTAACTCACAATTATGTTTTCTTCGCCCGCCACCTTTCCTTCGCTCCTCAATCAATCAATCAATCAATCAATCAATCAATCAATCAATCAATCAATCAATCAATCAATCAATCAATCAATCAATCAACATTTATCTCCCTAAAGTAACCAACTTATAAACAGATATGGAGGTCCATTAATTTTCTTAAACCGCGGTCTAAGTTAGACTTGGTTTAAATAATCGGCTCAGATGCGTGTCCCTGCAACGGACCCATCTCTCACGATCACTGCATTCCAAAGAGCAGAACCTCTGTATGAGACAGAGCGCTGCAAGCTTTTTCCTCGTCATCGAGCAGATCAATAACTGATCTGCGAGACACTGACAAATCAAGATATTTTGCGATAGCCGAGTTCAATAATTGTTTTATCATTCGATCACCGAGTTTGTTTTTCAATTTAACATTTATTCATTACTAAAACGGAGCAAAAATCGGGCTGCCATTGTAGAGGACGGGAGCAGAACAATATTATTCGCAGCAAAACAGCTTTTCATCGTTGTGCGCATGAGCAGAATTATCCGTAGGCAGTTATTTGCAGATCACGTAGTGGGCTCTCGGCCAATTAAAAAAATGCATCTAATGATAACAGCATTTATGTTCAGTGATAAAGGATACGTTCCAGCCTGAGTTTTAAGAAACAGGTTGAAATGATGGGAGTCAGTTCGCTCGTCTGGTGTCATGCTATAAATACACCGCTCGCGCACAGCCAGAGGGCGTCTGAAATAAAAAGAGAAAAAAGCTTAGCACTTGTTCACCATCTTTGTTTTATAGGAGTTTAAGAATACCAGTCTTTTGCGGCTACTTTTTTATATATTTAAAAATTGTACGCACAAACGTACACGTTACAATTGCCATGCAACTTGCCTCGAGAAAAAAGAAAAAAGCAGAAAAAAAGCTGGCGTAAAAACAAGCTATAAGAGCCATGTTACACGTATTTTTGTTGTGCAAGAAATTTGTTGCAGAAAGTAGAAAACGATTCAACTTTTCGTGCAATTTCTAAAAACAAAACAAAAACAAAAGTCATTTGCACGTGGGGATGTTACACGTAAAAATCGTGCGTGCAACTTGAAAACTATTTTTTTTTTTGCGAGGAAAGCTGCACAAAAGTTTTTTTCGTGTAACAGCACCTTAAGCCTCGAATTTGTGCTTGGCACGAGCTGCAAGTGTAGTATATCGAGTTCTCAAAACTATAATTTGCATAATTAGTGCATTTACGTACAAAAGGACCAGTACAACATGCTTTTTCTAATGTGTCTGTGCGTTATAACTTATTTTTCATTTGATACAAAGTAAAAAGTAATATGTTAGGTTTGTTTTATTCCAGAACACGCCGTGCTCAAGCACAAGTCGGTGACATGTTTTCTAAATTGCATTGTGCCACAAGAACAAAGGAGATTAACTGAAAATAATTGAACTTGTTATTTTGCTAGGCCCGGTTGTTCAAAAGGTGGATAGTGCTATCCGCCGGATAAATCACTATCCAGTGGACAAGTATTAACAAAATCCTTTGTGTTATCCGCTGAATAGTAATTTATCCGGTGGATAGCGCTATCCACCTTTTAAACAACCGTGGCCTGGAGGTTTTCTCGATACAACGCGCGCGTTGATTGGTTGATTCGTGGTCACACGATATCTAACAAACAAACTGTTTCCCGCCAAACGTCCCTGAGCAGGCAACATTTTTGACGTCAGAGAGTAACAGTGCACTGTTGCCCGCTTGCGCACGTGATCAGACCGTGACAAAAAGGTGGCATGACGATGATGTGATTGATGTTTACCTCGAGTGCTCGGCGCGGCTTACAAACTGTGTTGTGTTGTGGTTTTTGTGTTGCTATATAACAAATCACTTAATGGATGATCCCTCGGGAAACAGTGAAATTTGTTTCCCTCGAATCTCGATGTTCCCCCCGACTTCGTCTCGGGAAACATCGCGATTCTCGAACCAATCATTAAGTGTTTAGTATTATATCAATGCAAGGCTTAACCTGCACATTCAAGAGTATTCAGGAAAGGCCTATTTAAATAGTTTTCAGCGACAAGCAAAATGAAATTTGACGTATAAGTGTTAGACATTACCTGTGTAAGACCCGCAAAGGCGTTTTCTGTGAGATCACTAAATTCTACAGTAAATGGAAAGCGAAAAACAGTCAGACCGTCATTGCGGTGTTACCCAAGTCAATGTTAAGTGCGACTTAAATAAAAGTGTTAGTTTCTAAAATAAAAAACGGTGGTGCTGCGTCGGTTGGGGAGTGAAACAAGAAAATTCAAAGTAATTACTCTGACCAATCACAGCAGTCGTAAACAATCCAATGAACCAATCAGAGCTCGAAGCAATTACATGTCGGCGGCGCCAAGCGCGGGAAAACGCGTGCGAGCAAGTCACGATTGGTTTTGGTTTTACTTCTGATTGGTCGAGAAAGTGGCGCGAGATTTTTTAGCCAATCACAAAGCGTAGCAATGAAAAACCAAAGCAATTGTGTAATTACTTTTGGCTCTCAATTTAAAACTGCTCTATCAACTAAGTTCATAAGGTAAATTGGCCACCGTAAAGAGATTTAAAAGCTGACGTTAGGAGCGCTAGCCTTTCGTCGAAATTGTGGGTTGTGTGTGGTTTATATATGGAACTGTGAGGTAACATGGTAACGTGAAAAATGAGACGCGTTGGCTGATTCCGTGGTGATTAAGGTGTTGATCTGAAAGATAAATTTTGAAGTCTTTCTCTGTTACCCCAATGTCCCTTTACGCGGCCAATTTACAATCCAGTTGATAAAACCACATTTAAGGACCCGTTTACATGAGAGTTTTCGTCCTGGGATGAGTTCATGTCGATATCTGGTCATTTCCTTTTGCTGTTTGCTGAGCTCTGAGACGAAGTGTTTTCTCGGGACGGGTTTATCTAGCGATGATTTCATCCTGAGCTCCGGGACGAAGTGTTATTCCGGGATGAGTTCATTCTCGGGATGATTTCATCCCTGTCATGAGCACCGGGAGGAAGTGTTCAGATCCCGGGACGGGTTCATCCTGGGATGATTTCATCCCTGTCCTAAGCACCGGGATAAAAATGTCATCCCGGGACGAAGCACAATGAAAAATTCCATGTACATTTCCATTACATGTAAACAATCTTCCCGGGATAAATGTTCGATCAGCCATTTTGTTATAATGAGCTCCATTTCACCAGTTGATGGTAGTCAACGCTCAAGGTGAGTTTTAAGCTTCTGTAAAACTGATATTTTTACATTCTGTGCAATTGAAAGACCAATTTATAGAGCGTTTTCACTCAGTCCCGTGGGACTCAAATGACCAAGGCCATGGCAGCCATGTTAGTGTTCCTAAGAAAAGAATTTAATTTTCTTTTGTACGGGAACACCAATATGGCGGCTATGACGTCAAGTGAAAACGCTCTATTGGTTAATTGTTTTGTGTCCTTTACGCTTGGCTAAGATCGACACTCACTTCGTCTCGGGCAAGATGACTTTCGCCCCGGGATCCCGAGATGAAACCACTCATGTAAACGAATGTCTATTTATTCATCCCAGGACGAAACTAATCTCGGCTTTCATGTATACGGACCCTTAGTATTTTACCTCATTTCCCATAGAAATTAACCCCCAAACCAAGCATGGCTCTACCAAAACAGTACATCATCACCTTAGTGTCATGAAGTCTATGAAGCTGTTCTTCCGTGACTTCTTCTTTTGTCCATATTAATGCCCTACAAACAAAGAGTTATTCCAGTTTATAGAGCGAAAAAGAATGTGTCTTCTCCTTGGTGCTAATCTGTATACTGGTAAACTGTGTTGCATCAGTCAATGTCAGCAGTGTCCATCCCCGGGCATTAGTCGGGCATTGGTCGGGCATTAGTCGGGCATTAGTCGGGCATTAGTCGGGCATTGGTCGGGCATTTGCTCATGTTCGAATCCAGGGGGTCTGGCGTTAGCCTATCCCCTGTACCCCGGGGCATTTGACATCCTCGTGTTTTCGACCGGGTTTTGCAGACTTACTTGTATGTTTTAGTTTTGTTGGTCTCTGCATCTTTTAAAATGTGACACTCCTCCCTTAAAGAGAAAAATAAAAACAGCCTACACTTAAAAAATCTGCAACTATAATGAGGTACAGACATGCTTAATGCAAAGTTACAGTTTGTTAGCGAGCTCCAGGATAACTAAACGAAACTAAAACGAAACAAAACTAAACTAAAACAAATGTAACTGCAATAGAGAAAAAAAAAAACATGTTTAATGCAAAGTTGCAATTTGTTAGCGCCAGCAGAAGTACCTACCTTGTGACTTGCTGTAGATATCTGACAGAAATGTCCGTAGTTGACGAGTTGATTTGTTGTTGAAGATCAGAGAGGAGCGAATCACTCAGGCGAGTCACTCTGGGGTTAATGAACTCCACCAGAAATGGTCTGCCTGAAAATGTAAGCAGCAACATACAGCAGTCGTACTATTTTGGAAGGAAATACCGACACAGAATAAGAATAAACAGTAGTGCGGTTTTCATTTGAGTGTCGAAAGCAACTTTGCAGTTGCTTTGGTTTTCCATTGCTACGCTTTGTGATTGGCTAAAAAATCTCGCGCCACTTCCTCAACCAATCAAAAGTAAAACCAAAACCAATCGTGACTGCACACGTTTTCCCGCGCTTGGCGCCGGCTGCATGTATTTGCTTCAAGTTTTGATTGGTTCATTGGATTGTCTGCGTCTGTTGTGATTGGTCAGAGTGATTACTATGGTTTTGGTTTTACGACATTCAATTGAAAACCACTCTAAAGGCAGATAGACGGCACAACTTTGTCGCGATAAAAAAAAAAAACTTTATTTAAACTCGGATTAAGAGTAGCTCGAAAGAGCTAATATCTCCGAGTATACAAATCGAACATAACATTTAAAAATCCCAACTGGCAGGCGAAAATTTTCTGCTTGCGTCAGGCGAAAATGGCCCTTATCGTAGATGAGTACGCCACGCCAACATATCAGCGGTTTCTCGCTTTCTTGACCCTATAGTCTCGTTTTGATGTTTACGAGAACCTCTGACGACGAAGAGCGTAAACATCAATATGTTGATATGTTGGTATATGTTGATATGCTGATATGTTGGCGTGGCGTACTCATCTACGGTAAGGGCCATTGCATACAACTCGCTTCAAGTAACTTTAGGGACCTTCAGATACGAGTACAGGTACGACTTAATTTCAAATCACGGCAGTCACGTTCCCAGAACTGTCGGTCCTTTCTGTTGCTGAGCAGTGGAGAAGGAGGCTTTAGGAATGAGATTGTTGTGATAAGTGATTATCTAAAGAACGCGAACAAGGTTTGAAAAGTCGTTCTCGTACTCAATCTCGTACTCGTAGTCTGATGTTAAGATCCCTATTGTATGTGGCTACGATTGTCGTTGTGTTTTAAAACATGTTTCAAAATCCTACAACGTTTTTCGTGTTACATGCAACAGTTGTGAGCGAGTTGTAGGCTGATTTAGACGACGCGATTCGTGTTGTATGTATGGTGTGAGCGGGTTGCATGCGATAGCTGTAGGAAAAAGTTGTGCTGTCTAAATCAGCCTTTAACAAACAAGAAACAAATAAAATAAGAACCTGGATGATATTACAGTGAACAGCTGGGCACTTTCGGTACCGTCCGCCTTAGACAGGGGTCCGCCTCAGTGTAAAGAGATGAGACACATTTCTTATTTCTACTTTCCACCGACATGGGCCCACAGTAACTGGCGCAAGCTGCTATGGTTTCTCTGCCAAGTCTGGCAAAGCCAAATAAAGAGAAAACAAACTTACCACTACCGAGCATGCGTACATCAATGTCCTCTCGTCCAGCAGATGCGAATTTATGATCTGTGAAAAAAGGAACTCCTTCAGGTAATTACAGTGCGCCACGCCTTCCCGGTAAGCACCCAACAATTAAATTTTGTTTTACAAGTCTCCACAAAATCATGCACCAGCTAATTCTTATAATAATTTTCGTAACTGCGGATACGTGCGAAACAATAAAGTGACTAAAATCTTCGTATTTTGTAATAAACTATATAAAATTCATTAATAATTCTGAATTCATAACAGTTATGACAAATCAATAGGTCGTATTTGAGTCACATGTACACCTCTGTAAACCCCAATACAAATCAACTGAGTTGACGAATTATTAAACAGTAGAATTAACTTTTGATACAGACATCTGCTCAGCTAATTGTGAAAAAGGTCTATAACTGCCTGCAAAACATTTCAATTTGTATGCACACGACGCGTTTTTGTAACAAGTAACAGAACGTGGTAATTTTCCGTTGGGCGGGAAGACAAAATAATAAACAGCCAAATATCTAGCAGGTAATACCTTCGCACCATTACGGGAGCATATACTGTAAACTTCCACGCACAGGAAGAACACACGCACGCGTACACGCATACCACACGCACACGCACACGCACACGCACACGCATACGCACACGCACACACTTACGCGGCACTGTAAGTACAATGTCATTACACGTACCGTCAGCCATGATCTTGCCTCTAATCCGGTCACAAATCCTTTCCTGTGAGGAATAATAAGATTTTGAACCCTTCATTCATAAGCAAGCAATGTGAATTCGTTTCATAGTTCCCAGTTTAACTTCACGTTTTAGAATATGATGGTATGTGTACACCAAGAAAATGTCTGATGCAGGCAAACCCCGTTAATACGGACACCGAAGAGAACACTGAGACTGCCCGTATAAACAAGGTGTCCTTTTTAACTCCACTGAAATATTCAGCTAAAAGAACTGAAAAGCTCTCAAACCGTATTAGCTTTTACAAAATTCCCACTTGGGTGCCCCTGACAGTACACCTTCACGTGACTAGAATGAACGAAGAAATGGCGGTCCTGACTCGAGTAGGGTACGTAAAAACAGTGTCCTCAATTAGCACTTTCATGTTAGAACGGTTTTCAATTGAGTGTCGTAAATCTAAAACCAACGTAATCACGTGCACTCTGGCCAATCACAACAGACGCAGACAATCCAATGAACCAATCAGAACTCGAAGAAAATACATGTCGCCGGCGCCAAGCGCGGGAAAACGCTTGCAGGCAAGTTTAGGCAAGTCACGATTGGTTGTGGTTTTACTACTTGACTTCTGATTGGTTGAGAAAGTCGGGCGAGATTTTTAAGTCAATCACAAAGCGTTGCAATGCAATACCAAAGCAATCACGAAAGTACTTTCGACACTCAATTGAAAACTGCTCTAAATTCATTGACACTCGTGATTTCTTTTTTTGTTTGTTACCTCTACTGATGATTCACCGTGCCGAACGTTGTCGATTATCCAAGGAGTTTGAGAAAGGACTCGTGAGAACTTGTTGTATCTTCCTACAAAAGCAAAAGAGCATAAAATTGTAAACACAGAGGGATCAGGCGAGCGTTTCTCAAAACTCACGAAAGCTTTTCGCGCCCGAAAGTTACTTTGAAAATTCAATTTCTTTCGAGTGGCGATGAAGTTTTTATCCCGCAAACCAGCGCAGCGTTTTTAGTCAACTTTGGATTTTTTTGCTTAGCTTTTAAATCAAAGAAGAATGAATCCTTGTTGGTAAACTTACAGCACATAACACAGCTTTTCGGGCCCGAAAACTTTTCGGGACTTTTGAGAAACGCACGCCAGGTCGCGGTTTTTCGCGGTGACATGTAATGTTTGTACGAAAACTGATTTATTTTATGGCTCAACTTATCCACGATGGAATGGGGCATTCTAGCTGCGTAGGCAGAAATGGACAAAGATTTTTCTTTTACGGACCGCTAAGATGGAGTTCTCATGAATTGATTTTACTAAATTGTGTTTCGAAGAAAACTATTTTATGTAAAGCAGCAGCTTTTTCCGAGGTGTATGGTCCAGCTAGAATTTAAGAAAAACCTTTGCGAAAGTATCATGTAAAAGTCATGTTTATCAACTTGCAAACTTGCCAAAACGATTGAGAAATACTTTCCTAGTGTGGAAAAGATTTTACTTAAAATTTAAATCTGTGAGAAATAGTTTGTCCGTAGAATTCAAACTATGGACAAATTCATAACTATTTTCCGGCCACACATACTTATACACGCTTATAAAGGGGAGTTCTCCCCCCCCCCCCTCCCCCATAGCTGTACGGAGTTTTTTTTTGTCTGGGTACAAACCTGCAATATAAATGGAGTCGTGAGAACAAGTTATCTCTGATAAATCGATTGGAAATGGTGGAGGCTTCGGAGGACAGTCTGCCACTCTGAAATTCAAATTAAAACCAACAAAACCCATAAACGTGCACTTCTAGAGTTTATGTGCAATGCCTACATGAATATATATCCCACGAACAAGTTTGTACTAGTAAATGGGTGTATAAGGGGTTTAGCTGAAGGTCAGTTCACAAAACCTTCAGTTCTTAGTCAGCCAAGCAAGTTACAGCAGGTTCATTTCAAACACAGTTGAAGGTCTCTGAGCGGACACTTTTGTAATCAGACAGCTCTATTTACGGCCACCTTGATAAGACCCTGTTTGAATTCTCCTCTTAAGAGAATCATTCCTGTAAACGGCCAGCTTATAAATATCAGATATAGATCAACTTGGGAAGAAGTAACTCTCTTCAGCCTTTTCACCTGACTCCAAGTTGAATACCTTGTTCTCTTTCCCTACTTTTAAGGGAGTTGAACCATTATTTTGAAAAAACTGTTTTTGCAAGCCTAAAATGACCAACATAAACAAAGAAAAAGAAAGAAGAATAACACGGCAGTGACTTTGAGAGAGTGTTATCTGCTCTACATTTGGCCTTTAGGGACCTGCCTTAAACGGGTTGATAAAATGATACAGCCATAACAATTGCACAGTATGACACCAGTCAAACAGGGGATGGTAAGACTGTGCCTTTCCCGTGGGTTCTGTTTGTGGGGGGGGGGGGGGGGGGAGGGAGGGGATTTACATATGGTAGAGTCTGTTGGTACCCTTTGAGTTGATTAACTGTCGTCAATTCTGTGAGTCCTTTTCTTACAACAGGTGCTGTGAGGGTGTCTTCCATTGGATCTGACTGCGAAAAGAAAAAGATTTATTGCCTTTAGTTCATGCCCTTGTGAAAATTGCAAAATAATTTATGTTTAATTGGTGGAACCCCGCCTTGCGGCCACCCTGTTAATACAGCCACCTCTATGATTATTATAACAGATCAAAATAGATAAAATATTGGATATTATTTTATATTGATTCTCTTACTTCCACCTTTTGTCGTTTTCGTCTTTGCCTGACCCTTTTCTTGGATGAATCATTCCTGTTCAAATAATTTATCGTAAAAAAAGTCGATGGCATTATTATCTATGGCAATGTACAGAGCTCTTTAAAGTGTGTTGAAAAATGTCTTCATGTTGTATCAATACCGGACTGAGCAGGGGTGGGGTGGGTGGGGTAAGGGTGGTGTGGTATTCATTCATGTGATCGGGCTATAATGCCTCCAATATCGAGAAACAAATGCTCTCTACTGGTTTCCATATATTTTTCATGGTATAAGATGGGAGAAGTTGGTTAGAAAGAGACAATACATTGTAGTTATTTTAATTTCTTCTGTGATATCAAGACCTGTAGCAGACTCGAGGCATCCACACATGTATTTAGAAGAATCAATAAAAAATTTGTGATTATTAATCCACAATAATACTAAGAGACTTACAAAAATTCCAATTCTTTGTCACTGTTCTTGTGTGTAAAGACCATAGATATCTTGAATGGACTCTGAAATATGCAATAAGTCAATATGTGTCAAAATTGAGTGATTTTCGTCTGGGAGGGACACAAGCAAGACAACTGTTGCAAAAAACTGGATTTGCACTGCCCCTCCCAGACTAGAGGATTTTGAACCAAACGGAATGGCTGCTTATGCTTCAAAGCATCCAACAAAGTGAGAAGATTGAATTTGCTGATTGTATTTACTGTCTTTACGAGGCCATGACTGCAGTTTTGGAGCTAAATGTAAGATGGATAGAAAGGAACAGCCTTGTTCTTAACTCAAGCAAAGTTTTGGAGCGATTGGGATCGATTGAAGGTAATTTTTGTTCTCCCATTACTTCTTTTAGGTGAAGTCAAACCAGAAAAACCAAAACCCACCAACATGCCATTTAGAAGCCATAATTCTGCCAAGAAACAACTGATAGACATTATTTAATGACGTATGGATACTTTAATGGCTGTTTATTTATAATTCTGATATTTCACCAAACTCATGATAAAATCCCATACAAATCCTTCTATTTTTGTCATTGAGGACTCTCGTTGTGAGTGTGGGCTCCCTGTAGACTGAGAGCATGTAATTAGCAAACTTACCAATGGAACATAGTTAACTTGCAATAAGTCCTCAATGAGTGGTCCATAAACCCACTTAAAAACTTCCTTGACAGTTGGGTTTTCATGCAGCTTCTGTTTGTCAAATATTGATCTGACAAAATATAAGATAATATTTAAAAAATACACAATTAACCGAGGATTCTCAGTAACTTTTGAATATGTTAAAAACCCCATTTAAGACCAGATCAGAGTGACATTAAATGAACAGAATACTGTAAGTTTCCTGTGGTTATCTTTATTTTTGAAATTCAAAAATGTGACCTTTCTAATGAAATCTAATCAGTAGACATTTTGTGTGTATGGTGCTTTTTATTATGCAAGGCAAGATGATTTCTAACTTTTGGATATGCAATAACCTAAAAAGTGACTATTAATTAAAAAAAACTGTTGAGTAAGATCAGTACTTTTGTGTAAAGATATGATCTTTGTGTGATCTTGTGATCTTTTCCAAAAATGAAATTTCACACTCTGTTTCATTATCATAGTGTCATACACTAAGCACTAAATAAGTCTTAGAAACTTCTCTAGTCTTCCCATGAAAATACTTAAACTTGTCATGATTTATGACAAATATTTTCAAAGAAGAAAAACAATTTATCCAATTACGCTAAATTTACAAAGACAGAAAATTAGAGTAACATACCCATAATGTTCTTGAAGGAATAAGAAGATTGAATGCTGGTCACAACAGAAACAATGCACACAGTATTAGTCAGAGTACAATTGTGCTTTGAGGGGTGACTACTGAGTGAAACTTTACTAACTAAAGTTATTGTAGTAGTGTTGCAATAATTGGGGTATTATTGCAATAGTGGATCAACATTGCAATAGTATTGCCATAGAAAAAGTAAAATTGTTTCATCCACCTTTTTTATTTTGATGCACCACGTGATCTCATCGAGTAGCCCCCGCTCCATCTAGGGATTTTACGTTGTATGACATAAAAAAGTAAATGGCGCTGATGGATTGCGTTGTCCTCGCCTTATAGCAATGTATGACACAAACATACAATTTTATTTTATTCATTATATTTTTTCAAACAAGGATACAATAAGTATGATGCAGCCAAAATGTGTGCGTTTTTTTTTTTGGTCCACTATAGAAACTACCGATAGTCAGGCCAAACTATCGCGATTGTTATCATCAGTAGTAGATTTTACTATCGATAGCTTGCTGTTGCAACATTGACAGTTCGATGTATTGTTACACCCTTAACCCTTTCACTCCCAGAGTCAATTATGGAGACATGGATCATAGTTAAAACTTTTGATTCACTCTGTCAACAAAATCCTATGGTGTGACCATTCAAATGAAACCTCAGTCTTTAGCAGTACTTTTGTATAGTACCATTTTTTTTTTCAATATTTTACAAAATGAAATTTGGGATTTTCTTGAGTTTTGATTTTTGGCACTCTTGGGTTAACTAAGGCTCAAACTTGACTTGTGCTACAAGCAAACTCTGTCAGCTTACATGTATTAATCAGCAAACAACATATTAGGGAGGGGTTGATGTATGAAAAGGAATTCAAGACAAGGAAATCACATACCTGTCGAAGAATGATTGAAAGGGGCAAAGAAATGGTAAACATAAAGTTATCAAACTGATATCCAGCTTTTTTGATTGAAGATTGTATCTATAGAAATTATATAAAGAAATGTTATTTATATAAATTATAAGTACCATATATCTAAGCAATAGAAAATAGTCTGACAAGCAGGCAGAATTTAATTTTCTCTTTGAGTTTTGCCTTCAATCTCATAGAGAACCTCCTCCAGGAGTCAACCCTTAATCCACGTTGATGGTTAGATACTTTTTGAGTATGCAATTGAAATGCTAGGAAGATTAATAAAATAGATTAATGTAACCATTCATATACATGGTGTTGTCTGTCGTAAGTATTAATTTTTTCCTGATTTTAGTTACTAATGGGAGTAAAAGTGCAACAATGTTTGAAGCTGCAATGAAAAAAAATCTGTACTGACCCACATGGTCAGAGCTTATATATTCAACCTGGTTTCTGTAGCATGAAGCAACTAGCTAGGAGTATTACATTAGCTGGATGGGATGCCAGTCCATTGCATTATGTCACTGGTCCCCATTTACAATAATTTTTATTGCAACGGCATGTGTGAAGAAAGACATTTCTTATCTAAGTATTTAGGCAACTACAAGATGGTAGCCGGGGGGGGGGGGGGGGGGGGGGGGTCTCTGCAAATTTTGGGTGTGGGTGTGGTGCTGGGACTCTGAGACCCTTAACCTATACTAGACCACTTTAGCTGCATTTTGCAACCCTTTTCTAGACTAAACGCGGAAAAACCCTACCGTATCCTAGACCTATCCCAGAGTTGCTATTTTCCAAAAACTTGTTCACTATCACAGTTATTAGTTAACAGGGGTCAGTAAAAATGCTGTCCTGCCCGCCGTACCGATTTTTAAATGCTATTTGCCAGTAAACCTCGTCTAGACTAAATTCTTCACGCAACTGATAAGTTTCGCAGAAAATGATACCCTATTCTAGACCAAAAATCTCTGATTGCTATACCCTATCCCAGACTAAACTGCCTGAAAACCATACCCTTCACAGCGGCACATACCTATATAGCTCCCCCCACCCCCCTTCCCAGGGATGGTAGAGACCAGGCCTTGAATCACCAACCTTCAGGTTGAAAGTCTAATGTGCTATAACCACTGACTAAATCACTACGCCTCAAACAGTACAATTTTGTTAGTGATTCTTATTTGGTTTTTAGTTGTTTACAATTAATCAGAGACAGGACTGACAGTTACCTGATGTTGCTCCCCCTCCCCTCCCCCCCCCCCCAACCCCTCTTCCATGACTGTAATTGACTCACCTCATCAATAAATGATTCTTCTTGGTTCTTTGCCAAGATACCAAGACATGCTACACAGGGTACCTTGACATCTGCCTAATGAAAAACATTACAGAGTCATTTTAGAATATCTGGCCATTTATAAACATATCCATGGATGTTTTGTATACAGAGAGAATCCAAAAAAAATCCATTTATATCCGGCTTGCAGGACACAGGGTACAGTATCTGGAGCTGATAGTCTGCCGACTTGTATTGTGGGAACCTACATACTCAGACAAGGAACTACAGCAAGAGGTGGACGGTGTATGTGGACTATGTGGACACACTACAGAGGGACACAGGAATGAAGAACACTACTGGACTGGAGACTTTGATGAGGTATAACAATTTGTCTGGAAGGAGGTGGTTTATCAGTCTCCAGTTGGTGTGGGCTATCCTCCCCCTTGCATCGCATTCACCAAGATACAAATAAGTGGCCAAGTATTATACAGTTAAGCCAAAATTTCTGCTAATAGTAACATTTACAAAATTCTTTCCACTTATTCATAACAACATGGTTACTAGCACAAGTGATAGTTTATGACAATTATGACAAAAGCTTTGGAAACAAAAGCTGAAGGAGTTTCCACAACTTTCCTGAGTTCTCGGAAACTTTAAGAAGTGTTAACATAACTTTTGGAAACATAGTAAGAATGTTTCCTTTTCTTATATAAGCTTAATTTATAGCCAATCAGGCAGGGCATTCTAAACTATAGAGCGTTTTTACTGACGTCATACCAAAATTCAGAAGCCGTTTTCGATTCCAAAATGTTTATGGAATTGTAGAGAGTGTAAAACTACACAACCTGGCCAAATTTTGAAGCACAAGAGCATTTAGTTCAAGAGTTATAGGCGAACGAGTGTTAGACATTTTTAGTAAGAAATGTATGGAGCGGCCATCTTGGTGTACCAACATGGCGGCCAAAAATTCAAAGCCTTAATTACACCAAAAATCTCATCACAAAATATTGTATTCACTATAAGTGCCATTAAATCGGCTCATAAGCATCTATAATTCAAAAATAACTTTCAACTGGTTCAATTTTGTTGATTTTCACGGCTTATTTGAAAAAGCGTGACGGATTGCGTGACACATTTAAAACCTTTATAAATCGGAAGCACAACATTGTTAAAACCTGAAACTTTTTGTGAAAGATTATAACACTGGTATCCACATACCATGTTAGAAACAGCTTTGTAGGATGCATACTTTAGATTTTTGAATTTTTATGACGTCATGTGAAAACGCTCTATATTTAATTTATATATTGAGAATAATGCCAAACGCTACAAAGCTGATAATAAATGATAAAACAATTTCCTCTCTTACCTCCTCAGAGTTTTGATATAAAGAAATGTCTCTCTCACCGAGAAAGCGTAGAACACATCTCTGGCAGCAGTTTATTTCTTTCAGTGCGCCAGCTGCCGAGACTGGATCGACTGCCAACTCTTGCTAATTTTGAAAACAAAGTCCAAAGACAAGACATTACAAATACAATAACCTGATAATAGAGACCAGAAAGATCTAAGGGAACCATGCTTGCAGGGTACAAATAAGCTAACAATGAAAAGAAATTTACCTTCGAATCGTCCGCCATTATTGAAATGACCAGTTGCTATGTCATGTAAGGTACATGTAATGACCAAGTACGAAAAACGTCAGGGATTTTTTTTTTTAAGACAACGTCGTGCTTTCTTTTCTTTACGAGCAAATGCGAAACAAAATTCTGGGTTTGTTGTTTCCCGGATTGTTTTCAGTTTGCAACATTCGATTGATGACCTCTAGGAGATGGTGACTTTTGATAAATTTTACATAAAGAGGAAGTACTTTTTGTAATACCGCTGAATGATTGGTCCTCCTCAATCCTTTTTCTACGTACCAGCAACAAAGAATGCAATTTTTAGCCTTTTCGATATAATTTTGAAATGACTGTCTGTATGAGGATCTAATTTGAAGGCTTCAATGCTTTCAAAAAAGGAATGTCAGGAACAAATTTTGGGAGATCCCGGGATTGGAGATCCCTTATATACCGGGAACTGAAAAAGTTAAGTACTGCTCCACATACTATGGTAAACTTCATAGTTCTGCGGCATTGGCTCTTTCCCACATAGAATATCTTTGGTTTCAAGACTAGAGGAGGGGCTGATGGTTCATAATTATATTTCAGTATAAAAATAAAGAAAATCCATTTTGCATCAAATAAATTTTAGGCCTTTCGTGCTTAACCAATCAGAATAGCAGAAGACAATAGCTAATAATTTTGCTTCTTTGATGACGTCCCCCAAATACGATTAGGTCTCCTCCTGTGAGATCCAACGAAAAACCAGCAGGATCTTCGTCCACGGTTTTTGCAGTTAAACAAGTTTATACGCAAAATGGCGGTCTTGTGTGCAAGCGCTATGATTTTTTCCCCTGCTACATGTTCCCGCTACACTCCCTGCTACATGTCCCTCAGTGTGTACTACACAAATTTTTGTCGCTGCTACATGTCGCTGCGACATGTCCCTGCAACATGACCCCTCGTGTCTGACCACCTTTAAACTTGAGAGGGTTAACTGTATTCACAGAAAAAAAGCCGTCAAACCAAATTCGAAAATAAAAAAAAATAAAAACAAATATAGCAATTTTTAAAAAACGTTTTAAATGTTTCAATTTTTCCGCACGCTATGGAGCATAACCTGTCTTGTTTTCAATTTTCTTTTCTCGAACGTTCCGGCCTTCGCATTGTCTTATATCATTATAATTAATGAAAATATTTAAAACACACTTCAATGTGAATATTTTTTAGTGAATATGATTGTTATTCATGAGTTTCGCCGTAGTGAATTAATGAAATGATTAAACTTTTCATTCACCCATGCGCAAATCATACCAGGACGATATTTGAATTTTCTTAACGATCTTTTAGTTTGCTGCTCTGTCGAAACTCGTCATTGATCGCTTAAATTTAGACTGTCAAAGCAAAGTTCGCCAGGATTTTGTGGCAAGTGGGAAGAAAGAAATATGTCAGGCATACAATGAGGAGCAAGAATTGTACAATCGATACTGCACAGGTCAACACTGCGAATGGACCTCATCATGTCAGCTTCTCTCCAACAAGGAAAATGGTTCCGTTCATAATAACTTGCGTTGAGACCCACGATTCTTAAGGTTATTCTCCCTTTAAGACTGCTTGTGATAAATACGGTGTATGAGGTAAGTAATATCTAATTTAATTTGTAGAACCATCGATAGCCCGAGTTAAAGTAGCCTGGACAACAGGCAATTTTCCTCTCTCCATTGCGTGGCTCGCGCTCCGCACTCGTTTCTTGCGCTTCGCGCTAGCGCACCACAGAAGCGCCCATTGTGCAGGCTAGGGTTAAAATAAACCCTTATACAATTCACGACATTTTGAGTATGATACAAGACCAAATTTATTTCTCTTCACCGACATACAAGTAAAACTTATCTGTCGTTCATTACGCCAGGCACTTTTATAGAAGTAAAAGTACTTTTGATAACGAAGCTGCGTTGAAACGTGCTTTATTTTTATTTCAAATTTGCTCTCCTCAGTTGATAATATGTAACTACAAACAAAGTCAAGTGGTAGGAAAGTTGTGAAGAATTGAAGTGACCCAATATTAATGTAGCCAGAGCCCAACTTCATTGGCCCAATATTAATGTAGCAGAGCCCAGCTTCATTGCCCAAATATTAATTTAGCGAAAGCCCTACTTCATTGGCCCAATGTTAATGTAGCCAGAGCCCAACTTCATTGGCCCAATATTAATGTAGCAAGAGGCCTACATCATTGGCCCAATATTAATGTCGTAGAGCCCAACTTCATTGGCCCAATATTAATGCAGCGAGAGGCCTACATCATTGGCCCAATATTAATGTGGCCGAAGCCCAACTTCATTGGCCCAATATTCAGGTAGGCAAAGCCCTACATCATTGGCCGAATATTAATGTAGCCAGAGCCCAACATCATTGACCCAATATTAATGCAGCGAGAGGCCTACATCATTGGCCCAATATTAATGTAGCCAGAGCCCTACATCATTGGCCCAATATTAATATAGCCAGAGCCCTACATCATTGGCCCAATATTAATGCAGCCAGAGCCCTACATCATTGGCCCAATATTAATATAGCCAGAGCACAACTTCATTGGCCCAATATTAATATAGCCAGAGCCCTACATCATTGGCCCAATATTAATGCAGCCAGAGCCCTACATCATTGGCCCAATATTAATATAGCCAGAGCGCAACTTCATTGGCCCAATATTAATATAGCCAGAGCCCTACATCATTGGCCCAATATTAATGCAGCCAGAGCCCTACATCATTGGCCCAATATTAATATAGCCAGAGCGCAACTTCATTGGCCCAATATTAATGTAGCCAGAGCCCAACATCATTGGCCCAATATTAATATAGCCAGAGCACAACTTCATTGGCCCAATATTAATATAGCCAGAGCCCTACATCATTGACCCAATATTAATATAGCCAGAGCGCAACTTCATTGGCCCAATATTAATGCAGCCAGAGCCCTACATCATAGGCCCAATATTAATGTAGCCAGAGCTTTACATAATTGGCCCAATATTAATGCAGCCAGAACCCTACAGCATTGGGCCCGGCGCACGCTACTTGTGTACACGAGCGTAACACCGTGCTTATGCACCAATTCACGTTCTGTGAAAGGCACGGATTTCACGCAAAAGCACACGAGAAAAATAAAAAAAAAAGGCACAGACTATGCACAGGTTCGGCACGTTTTACAGAATGCTTAGGCACAGCTTAGGCACAGCTTAGGCACAGTTTACGCCCATTTAGGCACGTTTTTCGGAAACGTTATATTTAACTCGTCCGAAGGCAAGCCGTACGAAAATTCTCGGCGAGTGACCAGCCAGATTCAGTCCGTTAAAAATATGGTTATCAGCGAGAATCGAAAGTGACAAGTCATAGTAATAATTCGGCTGACACGAGCAAGACAAACAAACGAGAATTGAGCGAGAACAGCAAGACATAATAATAATAAAACATGATATTAAAATGTGACCTTCCACGGGAAAACGTACACTAAACAGTTATCTGTTAAACGGCCTAAAAGCGTTTGATCGCAGTTCGGAAACTGCGTTAAAATGGTTTAGGAAAGCATTAGAAGCGTTGGAAAAACCGTTCGAATTTTCATCCATGCCGTTTGAAGCGTTTATAAAAAAAGCGTACAAAACTTTTTTCCAGGCCGTTGACGCGTTGAAAGCGTTAGGAAAGTCGTTCAAATTATTCGTTCGGTCCACAGAGTTTAATACTTTACAAAAGTCGTTTGAACAAAACATTTAAACAGCAGTTTTAAGGCTTACCTTCTCTGTAGTTTGATTTGACTTCTTCGTTCTTTGTTCTCGTGAATATTCGACAAAATATCGCCGACATTTCGAGAGTACTTTCGCATCGTTCTCGTGATAACTCGCACACGAAAATTCGCAAAGCAAATTAAAAAAAAGAAGCGAATTTTTAGAAATTTCGCTGAAACGAAACGAAACACCGGTGAACTTTCCTGCCGAAAATACAAAGTGTTGCAGCGCCAGTTCGCTTAAACAAAGATCGCGTCCGTCGTGAACTTAAATATTTGAAGAAAACGTGATATAAATCTATTTTTCTGTTTTAACAATTCGAAATTAGCGTTGTTTTCCGCTTTGTAATCATTGTTACTCAACTGGTGCACTACAAAGTGGTGCACTGATTCTTTTTGGAGACAGATCTTTTTGTCAATAAACACGCAAAAATGTGATCTGCACAGTTTTGACATCAGGATCTAGGTTATGCTAATTTATTGCTGAAATTTGACCAACTTGTGAAAACACCAGACAGCTCATCCGATGAATAAAATGACCCATTCCGTTTTATAAATCCAAATCGAATGATAAAACTCCAAAACGTCAATTTGTTCGAACAACTTTTTGAATGTTTGGCAGTATTTATCCAAAGCCGATGACCGAATGGTCAGAAACTACATCTGTATTACAAGTACTATTCTACATCTCCAAACGGCTGGGAAAGCGGCAGTGCGGGAAGAATACAAGTAAACACGATTACTGATTTCCCGCCGTCGCTTTCACTTGGAGAAAAAATAATTCGTTGCATGAGAACAATCTTGCAATTTATCGTCATAACAATGTGACCAAAAAGCGCTGTGACACGAGCAAGATGAAAATAATGTTTCCCGGGAATATTTACATAACGCCGTTCAAAAGCACAATTTTGGCCCGAATTAAGGCACAATTTAGGCACAACTTAGGCACAGCTTAGGCACTGCTTAGGCACAGCTTAGGCATGAAAAAAAGCTAGACATGCGCACTTCATGCACAACTTGGGCACACTTTATGCATAACTTGTTCGTGCCAAGGCACACTGTAGAATCCGTATGAATTGTATGAATTATGAATTGTGCCAGGTTAGACTGTAAATGTTACGCGTAGTGTCCAAAATGGCCTCATTTTTGGTGACTATTGTAAAATTTTCTTTTTTTCAACCCTATATGCAAAACTGAAATTGTTCACAGGGAAGACATTAATGAACTTTAGTTTTTTACCAAATCTCAACCTAAACTGAATTTTAATAATTTCAGAAGAGCTAAATTAAGGTTACAGTGTACCTTCGGGGGTGTCTCCAGTAAAACAGCTCTAGCGTCTTAAGATTACACTTAATATACCTAAACCCAGATATCAAATTAAAGCTTATAGAGCTGGCTATCTAAATATGGAAACCATTTGGAAATAAAATGAATTGTCGAATTTTTTACGACGTCTAAATTCAAACGTCCGAATCAGCTTTAAAACGCTATAACTCAAAGCGATTATTATATTTTGCTTATTTTATTTATTCTCGGGTTTCCGGACACGAAGCGCTAAAAAAACGTGTCGGCGATTTTCCATATTCAATTGCAGTGAAAAGTTACAGAATATTTTCGAAAAGGGGAGAAAAAAAATTGGAATGATCGCACGGAAATGGCTCTTGACGAAAAAGTTTTCGGAATTAAGAAATTCGCCGACACGTTTTTGTTGATTATATGTTAGCCTAGCTTCTGTCCAAATTTAAGGAAAATCGAACAAATTTCCTTTGAGTTGTAGCTCTTTAAAGTGTCCCCAACAAGCGAAAAATTAACTTTGAGAAAACGGCGCTTAAAAAAACATATCGCTTAATAAACAGACTCCGCCCACAAAAGTTATACCGTCATTTCTCCGTCAATTTTCACTATTTTTCGATACTTTTTTTTTTGGATGAAAGTTCATTCTGTAAACTTTATTTTAACGCCAGAAAAAAAATTTCAATAAATTTTCGATCTGAAGGTACACTGTAACCTTAAGTGCGAATTTTAGCCATGTACACCAGTAGCGTGCGCCAGGCCTGCTACTCTATTTAGAAATTATTCAAAAGTCCGAATTTAAAGATGATGACTAAGCTAAAGTTGTGTAAATGTTGTTATATATTTCCTATGAGTACCTTTTCATTTGTGCAGTTTTAATTTGCTGATCGAATCTCCCTGTCATTTAGACCGGGCACTTTTACAGCAGTAGAAGTACTTTTGATAATGAAGCTGCGTTAAAACGTGCTCCCTCATATCAAACACAAGGAGAGTGTTAATTCAGGATACCCAAACACCAAAAAGTGGGTTGAAAAACGAGGCGCAGCCGAGTTTTTATAGCCCACTTCGAGGTGTTTGGATATCTGATGAAACACTCTTTTGAGTGTTTGATATAGCTTCTCAAACTGATCATTAAATGTGGAAAGAACGGAGGAATAAAATCGCCAAAATCTATGCAAATTATATCCTTTACGGTAGTGATTTCCTGAATATAATTATTATTATTATTAAAGAGATTTAGAACTGACTGTCTTCAGTGAATCATTTACTTTGGTCAATAAGAACACCATTGTAGTGTCTTGGTATAAAAATATTATTTATGAATTATTGGCAATAACGGGTTCGTTATTATTAGGTTAATTTCCCTTTTCTTGTCCCAGTTTTGCAGATAACAAACCGAGAATTACTAAGGAACGGCGAAGAATCAGCAGCAATCTAAGTCTGACAGAAAAAGCAGGAGATTTGCGATGTAAGTACTTATGACAAATCTTCTCTTTCGCCTGCACTAGAGGAATTCGTCAATAGCTAGCGCGAACCCAGAGATTATTGCGGAAAACAATCTTCAGTAAAAACCTCGCTGAAAGAAATAACTAAACTTGCCACGCCACACTAGGCTTATTTTGAAATTCAGACTGGTCGATTTGATTAAATGTCTTTTCCTTTTTTTACTAGAGGTATAAAGATAACATACTATCGCAAATCCAGTTCTCAGCCTAGCAGTACTAGTCTGGATCGAGTCTGGAAGATGCAAAGAACAAATAATTTTATGTTCCAAACACAAAGTAAGAGGTACGTAAAACTCTGATATTTTAATAACATTCCACATACAAATAGATATAAATCTTGCCAGTTACCTTGCACTCAGGATCTGTTTTATTGTCTATCAGCCCAGTACTAGTCAGGCATAGTCAAGCAGAAACAGAAATATCATGAACACGCACGAGGCAATTGTTTCGCGCGTGTCCCCTGCAGTCTCGTTTATCGCTCGGCCATCCTATGACTGGGGATATCTGCTTTGGTTTAAGCTTAGCAAGGCTCCTTATATCGTTCAGGATAGAACATCTCATATACAGGTGTGCCTTTCTTATACGTCCTAAAAACCTTTTTGACCCTAAATGCCAAGTCAGTTGTGTACAGAATAGTTTTAATGGTTTCAAGCAGAGTTTGTGATGGCTTTAGGGGTCGAAATTTATTTGGGAGCTTTGAGAAACCCATATCAAATGTAGTGACATTACGACAGAAACCTGAAAGCACTTTTTTCTTCTTTCGATTAAACATAAAAATCGAATTAGAAAATTAAAACAAAGGGTTAGAAAATAACCGTAAGTGGCGGAAGTAACTGAATTTCAATCCTTTACAGGATGCCGAGTTAAAGGTCAGGATTCAAACTACTGTACGTCCAATGCGATTTGTAAGGCAATAAATAATTCTATTCATATCATGTAATACAAATTAACACAAAAGCCATTCATTAGTAATCCGTTACCACCGGGATTCAAACTCGGGTCATATTGACAGGTGGCGACCTCAGCTACCTAGTTTGTTCTGCCGTTGGATTCAACTGCTAAAGTAACTAAAGAAATCGAGCACACAATTATCGATAAAACAAAATCAATAACGGAAAGATGGCCAGTAGCTGCAAATGTGGTGACCCAAAGCTAGGTGGAGGGTTTCGTGCGTTCCACTTGGTGCTTGTCTCACTTTCTCGTCCCGTAGGTATGGAGTACAGCGGTGGTCACTACAAAGTCATACTGCCCCGCGAGGTGAAACCGGCGACATTCTAGCGGCATTGCACACGGGTACAGTTATCGCAGATCAACGCAGTTGACTGGACGGCTCAATCCAGAGCTAACCGATACTATACTGTACTGTGATCGCCTAGAATGACAGGTAGTTTCATCCGGGTCATACCGGAGTTGGTGCACTTAGCGATCAAGTACTACCGCCGAACGGACGGTCTGGATTCAAGCGGGGGTCACAATTTTGTTTCAATTTTCTATGTCGCCGAAAATCCCAAAATATAACAGTTGGAAATCAGATTGCAATTTCAGAGAAAGACTTGCTGTTGAGTTTAATAATAATGGTGTAGCTTGAAAAAGTCATATTTATAAAATTAGCCATGAACAAATGGATGAATCAAACGGCGATCCTGGAAATATCGATGGCCCAGGAAGTTGTGAAATAAAAAGCAGAATATTAAATTAATTCTGCCTTGCACGGGATTCGAACCCGTAAAGTTTGTCATATGTTGCAAACTAAGCTGAGTTCAAGCAATTTATCTGTTATTACTAAATTGTCTTTGTAGAACACCACAAACAATAACACTGAGGAGATGATGGCTTTTCAATATTTATTTTAGAAAAACTGACATCCGATCATTATAATCCCGAGTAGTGACTTGCTGTGTTTTAAGTTTTTAGAGCAACATTTATCTCAGTCTGCACCAAACCATCATCCGTCCGAACCCAGGATGAAAACGGGGACATCTTCCAGCAGGTCGCACGTTAATCGGCACAGTTGAATGGAGAATAACTCAACTCAGAGCCAACCGAAGGCAGGCTTTGAAGGCAGGCTTTTTATCGGGTCACTGGCGAGCTCTTTCATGGCTGCCACTACCGCCAGAGAACAGTGCATGTGTACTGAAGTGAGGGTCATACAATTTCGTTTTAATTTTGTGAATCAAAAATGCAAATATTAGATTGAAACTACTTATTGCTCTGTAACAATAATATAATAATTTTACATAAAAAAGTGAACTACGGATGAAAGAATAAATGAGTTAGTTAAAATGATCATGGAAACCTTGGCCAATACAAACAGTTATCAGTAAAGCGCTCAGCTGTAAGGAATTCGAGCCTTATATGCAGTTCAGTTTGCCATATAACATGATATAAGTGCTGCCGTAATTGAAAGAGCTCTACCACTAATCTATTGCCTACGGAATTAGGGCAATTGCAGGAGTTGCAACTAATTTGTCTCTTGTGGGCATCACGGACAAGAACTGGAGATGATAAATTATGACGACTTACATTAGGAGAACTGACAGCTTTTCATAACTTGTACTGACTGATTGCGTTTTAAGTTTGCAGATATATAGCAATTATTTATCATCAGCTGGAAAGAGAAACATTCAGTGGAATGACAATAAAACTGAACATGAGTTGGAACTTCTCTCATCATGTTTGGCAGGTTACACTCTCAGTCATAACGACAAGTTCAATCGGTATGTTTATATGACGTATTTATGACAGCTAGGCCAATCATCACCAGCAAGTGATTTTCAAGACAAAACTGTTAACCTAAATCTTCTTTGTGGAGATAGGAAAACTCCTCGGAGCTGGATGAGAACCACTGATAATAATAATTTAACAAACAAACTTCAGTATACGCCTATCCAAAGAAGTCCGGATTGGAAACCTGGGGAACAAATGGTGTGTGTGTCTGTGTGTCTGGCTGGGATTGGGAAGGGGCTGTTGGATTGGAGATGGGAGGGAGGGAATGGGTTATACGAATGTTCTCACTGGCAATACATGCCAATAACGTTTGTAAGGTGACCTTCAATATCCACTTTCCTGCCATTAGAGTTTGATCATTTATTGCTTACTCCGGTGCCGAGTTTCATTTTTTTTTTTCAGGTTCGTCTTCAAACTGGACCAGATTCGTTACAAAAATAAGAGAATAACCTTTATTCTTAGGGAAAATGGATTGTTTGCTAAAGAAGACAGCACAAATTCATGTAAGCATGCCTCGAAAAGTGGTATACGTAAAATATGGGGACTATGTTTCTCACAGTTATCTCTATTTTGGGCAGACATTCTAGCATCACCAATGCTTTGTCATACAGCATTCCTTTTGTTCAGCAACAAGGTCTTTGGAAACGAAAATGCTTATTAGTTATGATCAGGAGGCGCGGATAATGATAGTTAAAGAGCTCGAAGAACAGGAGGCCGAGTCTAGTAAAATCTTAAATTCACACTATTAGACACTATTAGAAACTCCTGTGTGCTCTTGCAACTTCGTACGCCAACTCGACTCTCGGCGGCTTTTGTCAGTCAGTTCATACGATTTCATCAGCAATATCATTCAAATAATCCCACTCGTCAACCTTCGTACGTTCTCATCGACTCTTCCGCGCTCTCGTCGGCCCTCGTAGGTTCTTGTAAACTCTCATGCCCTCCTGTCTACCTTGGTACGCTGTCGTAGACTTTCTAGCCTTCTCGTCAAACTTCATTTGTCAGCCTATTGCACTACCCATAAATGCCTAGGTACTTGGTGTATCCCTGATCATAATGTATGGTACTTCATGTATCCCTTATTGTAATGTATTTAGATATATTGCAGTGTAATTTAGGGTCGGATTACAGTATCTAGGGTTGAAGCACTGATTTTAGTATTTAGGGTTAAGCACTGATTCCAGTATTTGCGATGTATCGAAAGGGCTAGTTCTTATATATGGTCTGGCCTAGCAGCATATTATCTTATATCCCTTAAAAATTACAATTTTCGGCAGCTAGTCCTCGGTGGTGTAGTGGATAGTGTGCATGGAGTAGATCATACGGCCCGGGTTCGATTCCCCATTCTGCTGTTCATTTATCTTCTTTTTCTACTGAAATAAAAACTAAGTGTTTAAATACAAAATAATAAGGGATACACCAAGTACATACCCATAAATGTCGCACGCTCGCATCGACTACCGCGCGTCCTTGTGAACTCCTGTATACTCGAATCAATTACCACTTCCTTTTGTCGACCTTCGTGCTCTCCTATCGATCTCACATCACTGATAAAACCACCTTGTTAGGGCGTCGTCAACACCAATGCAGGATCATTCGATCTCGTTAACTCTCGTGCGCTATTAATTATCAACTCTTTCTCAGTATACCAACAACGTTAAGCGCTCCTAAGTAAATAGCAACATTCGTGTGGTATCACAACTTTCATACGCGCAAATTAACTTTTCGTTCTAGTTAATTTTAATGTCCTCATATCAACTCTGCTAACCTCGCGTCAATTCTCACGCAGCATCATTAATCATCTCGTTAATCACTGTACTTTCATTAACTTTCAAGTGTTTCAATCAATATCGATGGCTTACTCGTCAACTCTAGTGTGATGTCGTAAACGCTCATACAGCATGCAGCTATATTCTTGCGCTCCATAACCTCCGATGAACGTCAATCAACTTTCATGTGCTCTTATCCAATCACGTGCGCTTTCATCCGTCTCAGTTTATCGCTCTTGGAAAAGTATCATAAACGGTCGTCAACGCCAAATATTAATACATTATTTTCATGCGGTCGTCAGTTATGATAACTGTATGTATCAGTCAATTCCAGCAGTGTCCCCGGGACAACCACCGGGCATTAGCATTTTGGGAAAAAAAATTGGCTCATGACTGGGACAAAAATGCAAATGTCCCGGTGGTATAATAAAAAAGAAGCGGGAAATTATTTGAATCTAGATTTATTCAAAAATTATTTGACGGCAAATAAAGTCAACAGAGAAGGGTTCTCCTTCAGTTCGCTTTTGCTGATCCATTAGAGCAAGTTCGCAACAAATTTCTTGTCAGAAATGATACCAGGATTAGAAATAGAACACAAACCGCGGTGATAAACATATTGAACTTATTCATTTTTGATAAAAACGTGACGTTTCGTATGCTACTACATACATTTTCAAAAGTGACCGTTAGTGTTAAAAAACGATACTAATATAGTAGTAAAAAGGGACTGGGACCGAGATTAAGTACAAAACTTAACAGTTGATCTATAAAAAGAAACAGCTAATTAATAAAGCATCAGCTTCTCGCTACTGACGTTTGCATTAAGAGCTGGCTTTAGTTCTTGTATAAACAATGTTTCTTTGATTTTACAGTGGAAATCAGTTTTACCCGACGCTAAGATATCAAAATAATCCCACTTGATGTTGTGTCCAGTGGTGTTAACATGGTCAGCAATGGCTGATGTGCGGTCATCCTTAGCGAGGGCCTTAAAATGCTCAGTTTTTCTATCATGAAGCCGTCGTTTAGTTTTACCAATGTAAAATTCTTCACAATCCCAACAACTGGCTTTGTAAATAACTTTAGACTGTTCTTTGAGGTCGAAAACACAAGGATGTCAAATACACCGGGCTCGGGAAGCCGGTCCCTCCACCCTTAAACCCTTGTAAAAGAAAGAACGAAATACATACAGCCGACGCCAAGCGCGGGAAAATGCGTGCGAGTAATTCATGACGGCCACAAAACGTTTTGTTTCAATTGTTGAGGGACGGGTCATAAAGTACAGCCCCTAAGAAGACCGGTTTCAAAGTCCGGTTTCCAGTGACCCAAAACCAGTAATGTGGATAGGTACGTAGGCAGCATTGGCTTACTACTTTAGTCAGAATCTCCGAAAAATCTCCGAGATCGAAACGTTCTATTTTTCTATTTTGTGAAAAAATTCCCTTCTGAAGGATTAGACGCCAGTGATGACCTAACCAGCTGTCAGCTACTGTCATTGCAAGCAGCAATTCCAGGAGGTTCAGAAGCGGAACCCTTAAAGCCAACTGACCATCAAACAATTAATCACAAGATTAAAAGACTACAGGAATTGAATGAGAAATCTGAGAAGTTGAAGGGTAGTATCCAGAAAGAGAATGCCTAGCGTTTCACTTAGTCTATTATTATTAGTCTGCGATGGTAAAATCATCTCTGGGCAAGAGTGCGGGCGACGATTCAACGAAATATGTTTGGGAGTGATTGCGGAACTAACATTGGCCAGACTTTGCTGAGGGTGGAGTAGTGGAGGCCCAGAAACAAAAACTCAAAATGCGATGTATACTTTTGCAAAGGAATCATTCGTATCCAAGAAAGAGAAGAGTAAAAGAAAACAAAGCTATAACTAAGAAGCACAGCCGTGAAAGGTCGTAGTAAAACTGCGAGAGAGTGTTGACATTCACGGTTACTGATCTTATGGTTATGTAATTGCAGACTCAGATCAGTGTAGACTCAGTGTTGTCGAAACAAAGCAATTGTGTCACCTGTTGAGGCTGGTTTTCACGGTAGTTTCTTGGTGTTGCGGATGGTGTGATCACCAAATGACGTAAAACAAAAGATTCAAAAGACACTGAACAATACCCACATCACAAAAGCTAACCATCAATGGCTTCCGCAACACCAAGAAACACCCGTTTTCACTAGCGCATAAGCATAAGCTTAAGAGATCCAGAAGCAAGTGAGAACTCCCACGACATAAGCATAAGCACAAGAAGAACGAACACGTTCCGTTCTTCTTGTGCTTATGCTATGCTTGTGTCACATTTATGTCAAGTGAGAACGGGGATGAAATAAGCACAAGCATAAGCACAAGGCGGTCAACCAAATCATCCGCCATCTTTGATTCAGATCTCACAGGAAAGCTGATATCGAGAATTTCGTTCATACTGCGCTTGCGTATGTCTTTATGCTTATGTTCTGGCGTTCTCACTTGCTTATACTTATGCGCGAGTGAAAATCAGCCTTTATAGATAATAATGATGATGGTACATCGAGTCGTACAGTTCTTTTGTGAATTGCTGTTATTATATAAAGTTAGGTTACTTGGATACAACCATGACCCACCCCTAATGCAGTGCATTATTTTTCCTGACCCACCCTTTTTGACATGTTAAAAAAGTAGCCCGAAACGTCGTTGAAGAAATTAACTTGGCACTTTCACAAAACATTTTAATTTATTTTTCCAATATGTTTATTTCTATTTCAAATTCCTGTTTAAAAAATAGTCTAGCTTTTCTTTCAAAGTCATGTAGATGTTCACAGAAACTGCCGACAAGTCTCCTCCCTGTTTCGCCAATGTGTATCAAGTACGTGTTATGCAGCAGCCCTCACTTTTCACACACACAACCATAAACTAAAGTTAAAAGTATTTCTTGTTCCCCACGGAATCGATACATGAACCACACTTAACCCACAATTCTTTGATGCTCTGACGACGGGCCGGCGCACGAAACGTCAACTTTTTAAAGTAATGGTCCTGGTAAGAACTAGGCAACCTAAAGGCAAGGAATGCAGAAAGGTGTGGTATTGCTGAAACCGTCCACCTGATTGGTTAAAACGTGAAAAAGTACCATCATTTAACCAGGTAGTGCATTTCTGTCTCTCTAGTTTACTAATTGGTTCCCTTTTAGTGAAAACTATTCTGAATTAATGCAACCAAAATTCTATGTGGGAAACATGTAAACTTAGAAGCCTTTCTTGGCCATTGTTTTGGAGTTTCACGATTGGATGAAATCTTGTAGCACAAAAGAAACATCACTTTAAAATAAAATTCCAGTTCCCTTATATTTAGAAAACATGTTGTCCACAGATTGATGTATTCTCAGTAAGAAAAACCTAAACAATCTTATGTGGGGAAAGCGAAATGCCGCGGAACAATAGAGCATTGCCTAGTTCTTACACGCATTGTTACTTAATCTTTTTACGGTGGCCGAGCTACCTTATCAAATCAGTTGATAAATCCAAATTTTCATGTTTGACTTCCCCAGTGACGCACCACCACAGTTTCTATAGAAACTAACCCTTTACCAACTCAAATAATGAAGTGAGTTTCTACTAAAACGATATAGCTTCAAAGGCAATAGACCTCTTTAATTTTTAGGTCATGTGATGTTCTCAGGGAATTTGTCCTTTGTCTTTTCACAAATTATGCACACATATGCACGTGAAGAAAACAAAATTTAAAAGAAACAGTTCTATTGGATAACTTCACATGACCTAGTACATTCTGTACATTGGGAAAACAAAACATACAAGATAAAGTGGTCCATTGCGTGAAACGCGGAAATCGCGAATGAGCTCATATAAAAATCAGCAAAAACTCTTTATACACTTAACACTTATTCACCAAAGTGGAGGTGAATAGCAAATATTATCCGGAGTTTGAGTAGCCAATCAGAGCGCGCGTAAAACATCATATCCACTGGTTTGTTATATACTAGAGGTTATTCAGCGTGAAGTTGTGTAATACGGCTGAGTATTTTTTTTTTAAAAAAACTGACGAGTAAAAATGCCTATGCCATATAACACAACTTTTCGCTGAATAAATTGTTTATTATACGACAGTAATCTTCCCCTAAAACTAAGTTTTTGAAGCTTTTTTTTCTAGCGCGCGGTCAGAAGAGTGTAATAACCCTTACATATTTGCACTCGTTTAAATGCGTATTTGCACTCTAAAATACTATGTCGAATAATAATTAGAGTATGTCATAAATATAAAGTTAAACTGGACAGCTTTGTTATATATTTTTTATCCAGTTCCGGGCGTTCAGATAGTGGGGAAAGCGCGAATAGTTGGGGAAGGTGCGAAGAAAAGCGAGCGAAAAAATGCGGGGAGACTGGGGAGAGGAGGCGAGACATCTAGTAAACTTATAATCCGCGGGTTACCAATACCAAAAAGCTGGGGAGCCCGATGAGCTCTGGCAGAAAATCATGTTTGAAGGATAGAAAGATACTGTCTCGCGAAATAGCAAACCTTTGCTGACCTTATTTCCATGTTATATCGCTAAATACCACCAAATATACAACTTAATTGGATAAAAATATTCTAAAGAGCAAAACAGAAGCAGTAGTTTGGAGATAAAGTGCAGGATTACAAGGATGGAAGTGGATTACAGTTCATCAATTTTGATTTCGTGGCAGGCGGTCAAGAAATCAAAGTTTCCATTCTGGTGAAATTTGGACTGTAGTTTGGGTCTTTCTGCGTGTACTGGTACTCATTGTCTTCTCTTGTTTGTAAGCTATTGTATTTTTGGTCTTGTTTTGCATTTGTATTATTGTCGTTCTTTGTTCCTTTTGTTTTACTTGATCTGTGCTCCGGTACACACAGAAAGAACCTGTTTGTTAGTCGTTATTTTGTCTGTTTAGTTCATATTTCTTTGCTTCTATGACTTTTGGCGATGGTGTCTTCCAATTTCAAGATAATAAAGTAAGCTTAAAGCAAGGCCCTGGCCATAATCATGAAAACACGATATTTCAGCCGGGACTAAGTGTCCCTTTAAGGATAGGTGGAATTAAGTACGCAGTTTGGAAATCTAAGGTGATTTAAATTAATGCAAGTTTCATATATCTAGGTCGTTAATAGTAAAACAATAAAATGTTTTAAAACTAGTTCAAAATGTACTATAAAATCTTATAAAACACCGACCTCGTATTTCGTTCCTAAAGGTGTACAACTCAAGATTACCGATTTGCAAAACCAGTTGCCAAGAAAAAAATATATTCATATTCTTCTTTCTTGTGGCTTAATCCAAATGGATCCGGCTCCTTCTCGATTAGACTCAAGAACCAACCAAACAAGTTCATCGCGTTGTGAACAAAACTGGACACTCGCCAGATGTTAAAATTCACGTTCTTTAGATACTGTTCGCGTGACCACCACCTGGAGTATTCAGGCCGTTAATTTGACGTCATATCTAATCGACGTCATCAACTTGATCTGTGTCTTTCTTCACTTTGTCATGCGACTGGGTTGAGCCCCGCATCATGCCGAGAAATTCTGCAAATAAGTAAAAAAAAACTTCATGATTTTATGGATAGTTGGATTATACTGTGCTTCATCGTCGTGTGACTATAAGTGCAGTCAAGAAAATATCGAGACAGAGGTATTCGCAGTGATATTCGCAGTGATGTACTTAAGCTTTGCGAATTATGATATATAAATAGAGGGGGAGAGGCCCAGTATTTTCTTACGTGAAACATAATGAAAAGTCTTCGTTCTTCTTATTAAAGCGTCTGACCCACCCAGTTTGCATTGCGCGCTTCTCTTATTGTTATGATACGACTCTATTCCATATTTGGGCAAGCATATCACCTCTTGTACGAGTGAATTTCTCATCTACAATACAGTATGGACAAAATGGCGGATGAACCAACGTAGGCGCGCAATGCAAACTGAACGCGACGAACAACGCAAACTGAACAACGTAGGCGCGCAATGCAAACTGAACAAGAAGAAAACAAATATGGGTGTCAGTCTCTGAAAATAAACATTCGACGTCAACATTTCATTGTGCGTCACATGAGAAATGAACATTTCATGTGCGTCACATGAGAAATTCGAATTCGTGATTCTTGGAGTGCTTCGACAGCCTCGTCCAGGGGATTGTCCGCGCTGCCATTTTGAACGAAAAGAAGGCCCTGGGACCGAAATTGATAAATAAACTCTGAAACAAGGCCTCGGCCCAGTCTCTGACAGATACCGAAAGTTCAAGATGGACTGGGTCCAGGTGAGTCGCACGAACCACTTCATATACTACTGATGTTACCTTCTGGAACATTGAGAACAGCATTCGGGCCCAGGCCACTCAGGGCCTCATCACCGTAGCTTTTTCTTAAAATGTCTCGGACGTGACTATCACTGAAAGAACAAAGGAAAAAAATCCTTGATGTCGTCCACAGATATAGCGAAATAATTTTATCAGCCAATCTGTTTTGGCTTATTCACTTGAGACATGTTAATAAATGCTATGATTGCATGCCGTGTTTTATAGAGCTGCAAACAGAACAGTCGTAAATGTTAGTCCAAAATGACGGCCATGATATTATTCTTTTATATCCATATAGATTAGTCTTCTTTGCCTCGTCAGCATGTGCAAAGTACAAAAGAATGTTCAAGCGAAAATGAGGCAAAGAGGACTAACAAACCTGCATATAAAAGAATAATAAATTGGCCGTCATTCTGGAACAAGATGTATGGATCGTAAGACCTTAAAAAAGTAGATGAGAACTTCTTAACAACGTTCCAATTCACGAAGTCTACAGACCAAAATGTTTATGCATGCAGATTACACAGTAATTTCATCAAACGCAATTTTACTAATCGGCATGCACTGTACATATGCTCCATTACCAGTCGTATCGTGCGCCCGCGATCCTTCGCAGTGTGATTAGGAGGAGGATCTCAAAAGCAGACTCCCCCAAACAGCTGGAAATCGAGGCTATACTTTCTATTGTTCAAATCGCATTGGAAACAGCTTGTTTGTACGCCTTAACTTTTGGATTTAACTGATGATAACACAGCCCTAAGCATCGATAATTCTAGATATTGTTCATTATCACTTAAAAATCAAATTTAATACTATAAGTCGCAGCGAATCAAAACCCATTAATGTTCCAACTAAACATTTTGAGATCATCAAGATCATCACCGACCCCTACTCTTTATAGATTGACCTGCAGATATAATTTTGTTAACTGTGGAAATAACATTAAATAATAATACAGTAACTTGTGATGGGCATATTGTGAGTTGTCATGTGATTGACGTGCAATATCATGGTTCACAGGCAGGGTAACCCAGAGCACAGGGATACCTACCAACTGTACGGTGGTTCATCAAGAAGCGAATCTTTATCTAAGTTGAGAAGGAAGTCCTCTAGATCGGGGAATATTCTGTGAACAGAAATAAAATCACGTACGGTATATGTGATAGAAATATCTATGCTTTCTAAAGATACGATTTGGTTGCATGTTGACAAACTACAATGTATTTTCAAGAAGTATATGAGACAGGAAAAAAAATTACTGCGCCTTTCAATAACATGCGGAATTTGAAATTCAAATCTCCACCAACGGTTGCGTTATTCCCTGCCGTCAATCATAATTAATACGAAAGCCAACGGACCATGTAAAAAAGAAACAAACAAAATCGATCGAAATCTACCAATCATAATGCACGGACGTGACCTTTTGAACTCATTGAAGTGAAGATCTGTTTCCTGAGAGGTAAGCTAAGAGGATTGACGGCAGTGTATAACGCAACCGTTGGTGGAAATTTGAATTTCAAATTCCGCATGTTATTGAAAGGCGCAGTAAGAAAACTGTTAAGTTTTAGCACACGATCTTAAACATCCAGGAGAAAATAGAAGCACTGTTTAAATTATGATATTGCTGTTGAAAGCTTGGTTTAGGGCAAGTTTCTCTTCACAGCATTTCTTCATTTGCATATGGGAAATATAACTTTGGGCAAGCAAGCGTAAAAAATGCGGCAATTTAATAGACTAGATCTGTGCAGATTTGCCTTTTGAAAGCTTTTTTGAAATTAGTCGTTTAAAAGGAGACTTAAACTTGCCGCTGTCACGAATGCAAAAGATGAATAGAAAGGAATGGAGAAGCAAGGTCTTGACTGGTTGCAACGTCGTTCCCAGGGTCTCCCTTCTTCACGTCCCTTGGAGCTGGAGAGAGACCCTGGGAACGAGGTTGGACGTGTTAAGGGTGGCAACCATGAAAACTTACAGGCTTCTGTCTGAAATCTCCTCTGAGCTGGAGTCCGGATAATTCGCACTGTGACAAAATAAAAACAAAAAGTGAAGTGCCACTTAAGTCGGGGGTCCACCTGAATGTCATTTTTCCGCCGCTTAATTAACATGAGTTCAATGGAAATGTCTCGTTCACGTTTCAAGCAATTCAAAAACTCTCTACTCCTCTCATGAATCTTGTTATGGGGTATTTTGTAAATGTTTGGGTGATTTTTGGGATGAAACAGTTTTTTTCAAAGGATTTGTTAAATTTAGGGAAAAAAGAACAGTGTAACTGTGGAACAGTGGAACCCCGTTAATACGGTCACCAACGGGCCATGAAAATTTGGCCGTATTAACGGGGTTAGGTAAAATTTCATGACTAATCTATGTTTCTTTTTCATGACAGGAAGGTAAATTGCTGTTTGATTACGTTAACGACAGAGGTCAATGACATGGCATGTTACAGGCAACGTGAATAAATACAGTATTGTTTCTCAAGTACTGTACAGTATTTGTTTTGTTTGGTCAATAATTAATGCGTATTTGGTTCGAGGGGCCGTATAAACGGAGTAAAATTATAAAGGATTATACAGGTTGGGATTTCAGAATGTGGCCGTTGGCCTATTAGCGGGGTGGCCGCATTAACGAGGTTTTATTATAAGAAAATGTATGGGCATTTCGCCGGGACAAAAAAAAAAGTGACCGTAATAAAAAGGTGACCGTATTAACGAGGCGACCGCGAGGCGGGGTTCCACTGTAGTTTTAAAATTAGAAATTCAAGTTAAAAAATGGGAGATGAACACCAACATAGTCCACTAGCAACCTGGGGAACCTGTTGGTGTTCCAAAAATCATTTTCTTTCTTCTTCTATCCCTTCTTTAAACTTGTTAAAATTTCATTGAAATTCACGTGTAGCCGTGCCTTAATCAAAGATAAAGCATCGATAACCAACATTTCTCATTAACTTATCTGTATTCTCAAACTAAGGTGAAGTAGTTAACTTTCCAAGATGGGGTGCTACATGCAATTTTTCACGTCGTTCCATAAAATTACATTTTCCTTCTTATTTTTCACGAAACGTAAATTTTGCATATATCCCGGCATGCTTTACTCACTCGTGGTCATCCCAAGTTGGCATGCGGTCATCTTCATCAAACTGTCCAGGCCCCTCTCCGTCATCTTCCTCAAAAACTGGCAGCGAAGCCTCTAAATCCGGGGATTCCTCTGCAGATATCACTTCTGGTTCATCATCTCTGTCAGGTAACATGAAATGATCAGAAAACGCCGTCGCTTACGCAATTTTTCGTTGCAAGACAAGCTGCGAAGAGAGGGTGTTACACGCGCAATTTCATCCGTAACTTGTCTCGCAACAGCTCTCTCAGCGTTGCGTTGCAGGTTGCAGAAAAAATTGCTTCGTGTAACGATTGGTTTTGGTTTTACTTCTGATTGGTTGACAAAGTGGCGCGAGATATTTTTAGCCAATCACAAAGCATAACAATGCAAAACCAACGCAATTGCGAAATTACTTTTGACACTCATGAATGAATAAATTGTTGTTGTTGTTGTTGTTGTTGTTGTTGTTACTCAACAGAAAGCCGTCTATCATTTGAGACGTTTTTGAAGTTGGATGTTTAACTGCTGCGCATTGAACAGGAAAGTGAACCTAACAAGTTGTGACATCAATAATCAAATTATCTCTACTATAACTATCCAAAATACACTGAGACAGTAAGGAGAATTGACATACTCATGCCAAATACACTGAGACAGTACTGAAAGTGAATTGACATACTCATGCAGAGGGTATCTTCGTCTACTGACAGGCGGCTGTGTTACGTCATCACGATCTTCGCTTGGCTGCCTAACAACGATCGCTGGGATTTGCAACCGCCTGTAAGACACAATACACATGAACCTTAAAGCACCTTATAAAATGACGGCTTTTCAGGTGAGGGTATAGCAATACTTTATCTTATCGATTTTAACAATGCCTTGCCTTCCAGGGTTAAAGTCACGTGAATCGTCGAGACGTACTGTAAAATAGTTCAGTCTCCATACTTCACATGAGCCGAACCTAGCTGATTCTTGAAGTATGACGCCTGAGTCAATTCGGAACTGCTGATTTTTGAACTGGCTTTCTTCTCTAACTCAATTTAGAGTGCCGGCTAAGATAGCGAACAAACAAGAGATAGAGTAAATATCAACCAACAAACCTTGAAGGTTTCACGGGTTGAGGAGCTTCTTCCGCTGTTTCCTTGTCATCTTCCACTGATTCGTCGTGTTTTTCTTGGATTCTGAAAGACACAGGGTTCTTGGCTTTTAGTGCGGTTTTCACTTGTGTCGAAACCGCAAATAGGCGAAACCGAAAATGGACCGATAATCATATCCGATTGTTTTGCACACTCATATTTTTATACTTCTCAAAAAAGAATTGGAATTAATACTTTATTTCCAAAACTTTAACTTCAATTTGTTATAAGAGTGAATGATCCCTTTAACACACGGTACGATATCAGCACGTAACGTTTTATATTACTTATAATATAAGCCGCCGGTTTATTTTATGGGGCGAAATTACGAGGACGCGCGCGCGAGGGAACACGCGAATGGGAGAGGTCTTTCGTGTGTTCCTCTCGCGCGCGCGTCCTCGTTATTTCGTCCCATATATAAACATGTGCCTACCAAGCAGGCTATTGTAAACATCTCTCAAACGGACCTTGGACACCTTATGAGGTTTTACACAACGTAGTATTTTTTTATCGTTATACCGTAGTACTAACGTACACGAGAACAGAACCCCATTTTATTGGGCAGAGAACTGAGAGAACAGAGATCCGGTAAAGCAAAGAGTAGCGTTTTGGGGTTTAACATTGATTACAGTGTTTAAGGTTAAGCATTGTTTTGATAACGGTTAGCTTTCATTTACTGTTATGGGTAACTCTATAAATATGTTAAAAATTACATCTCGCGGCAGCTAATCCACGTTGGTATAGTGGATAAGGATATTAGTTATGAAGCGAACGACTCGGGTTCGAGGCATACACTATACTGATCTTTTTTCTCTAATTTTACTCTAAGTGTGAAATAGGTTTTACTTCATGTAACTTAAAGTGAAAAGGAAAGGTCAGTTTGAGAGATGTTAACGAGTGTTAACCTTGTAACAGCTGTCCAAAAGCCGGGCGAGGAACATGTAATGAAGTATACACGCAACACAAACAAGAAACAACTTACTCCGCTGGGGGACTGGCCTCTTGTTGTACCAGAGGTTGACCAGCTTCCTCGTCTATGAATGACACTCTTTTGGACGCTCTCTTAGATGGCGGACAAGAGTCCTGCGTGTCACTTGAAAAAAAATAAAAAAATAAAGTCAATTGAAGGGCTCTGATCCTGCTAGATGAAACGCTTTTGTGATACGTCGTGGCGAAATGACGAGTCTATTTGAAACGGTCTGCAGTGCTGTGTCCTTTCAAACCTCCATTTTGATCGGACATTTCACAAAATTGGTCGGACGTCTGGCATATGCCATTTTGGATATTTCCTGAGACACAACCATTAGCATGCATGACGTGCTATAAGACGGTTTGCAGTTTCGATGCACTGCCTCCTTCCCAGGCGTCGCTCCTTGTTCTAGCGAAGGGCACGTGGAAGAAGAAGCTTCGTGTTTTGTATCCTTTCCACGAAGTCCCGCGCTTTTTGTTTTCCGCGCTTTAACGGAGCCTGGAAAATGAGGCAGCTGGTGGCTAGAGTAGACACTGAATAGGAATCATAATCAGCGTACGGGAAAAATTTTGTCGGGGGTGCTGAACTTTATTTGCCCGAATGAAACGCGTGACGTCACGTTTTTATTTGTCACGATGATGATGTTGATGCTAGCACTCGCTGATATTTTACTTTTCCACGGCTGTGAACGATCCGAGAATGAGTTTCTACATCTCGCATTCTTCGCACTTCACACGGTACCGATAAGATCTTTTACGAGACTTCAACGAAGACCTACTACTTTAATCGATACCAACCACGCATACAAGATAGTCGCCAAATGTTATACTTAAGGGCGCGTTTTTTGCGGCATATTCTGTTCATTCTGAAATTAGAATACGCTAACAAAACTATGTTGTTTACATTCTCACACACGAAAATTTTTCCAGGTACACATAGTCAATGTAGCGACTTCTTTCCATATTTTACGAGAGGAATAGGTGCAATAGTTTGAGGTTTTCTGTTTTGGAATGGGCAGAATACGTAGAAAAGAAACGCGTCTTTAGTTTCAATCCCTGCGCGGTCTGCATTATCATTCCCACCCGACTTGGCGGACCACAACGCAAATTTGTCGTTCTATGCCTGCTCACGCGGTGAGCATCTAATGGAGCTATCACATGAATGACATGATCGATGTATTATAGAGCTCGGTTAGAAAGTTAAGTGAGTAATGTGAGTTACGAAATAAAAACAAATAAGTTAAGACATTGAATCACAAAATAATTCAGAAATTTTACTGTGTCTGTGGTCACGTGCCCGAATAGTCGCCCAGTTTTGCCCGAATAATACTATATTTTTTACGACTGGAGGGGGGGGGGGGGGGGGGGGGGGGGAAATGGGAATCAGAACAGTTTTAACCCTTTCACTCCCAGAGTCAACTATGGAGACATGTAATGTATAGTAGTTCTAACTTTTGAGTCTGTGGACGAAATCTTATGGTGTGACCATTCAAATGAAACCTCTTCAGCTGTACTTTTGCATGGTACCATTTGTTCTAACTTTTGAGTCTGTGGACGAAATCTTATGGTGTGACCATTCAAATGAAACCTCTTCAGCAGTACTTTTGCATGGTACCATTTGTTCTAACTTTTGAGTCTGTTGATGAAATCCTATGGTGTGACCATTCAAATGAAACCTCTTCAGCTGTACTTTTGCATGGTACCATTTGTTCTAACTTTTGAGTCTGTGGACGAAATCTTATGGTGTGACCATTCAAATGAAACCTCTTCAGCAGTACTTTTGCATGGTACCATTTGTTCTAACTTTTGAGTCTGTGGACGAAATCTTATGGTGTGACCATTCAAATGAAACCTCTTCGGCAGTACTTTTGCATGGTACCATTTGTTTTTCAATAAATTTATTGTTTTATAAAACGGATTTTTTTTTTTACATTTTAATTTTTGGCACTCTTGGGTATTGCTTATGAAGGTACAGGAGATATTTATCTTACCCCCCGTCTGCTCCTCCAAACATATTAACCAAAGCATCCCTCAACAGCAGAGAAGCCGGGCGTGAGCTGGGGCGAGAGCTGGGTCGCGATCCTCCGCCAGTTGTACTATCGCCAGGGCATAGGAACGCTGATGATCCTGGGGCCGGCCTGTTTAGCGGCATAATTTCCTCTGAAGGCGGTCGAGAAGGCCTGGGAGTTCGAACTCTGAAACAGAAAGAATTGAAATACATTAAAAGCCCTCCAAAAAATATTCGAACACTGCAAGCAACTGGATTACGGTACTCCTACATTATCTTAGTTAAGGAGACATGTAGTGTTGTTGTGACTTTTGAGTCTGTCGACGAAATCCTATGATGTGACCATTCATATGAAACCTCTTCGGCAGTACTTTTGCATGGTACAACTTGTTTTTCAGTATTTTAGAAAATGAAATTTGGGATTTTTTTCTTGAAGTTTGAGTTTCGGCACTCTTGGGAGTTAAAGAGTTAAGCTAAAAATCGAGTGAAACTCCAAACCTAACTTAAATGAAGTAGAACACATCCTTATTTTCCCCCATTTTTCGTAGAAGTTTGTTATCGCGTCTGAAACTTTTAGGCTTTAATCTAGTCATTCGATATGACTGACATTCACTGAAGGATAAGTCGTCTTTTCGTTACCGCCAATGTGTCATATCTTCCTGATTACTCTGGATGCTCCTCTTAATAGTTAATGTCATTCGCTCTCCATTGATCACAAGGCGATCGCTAATGTGTTCCAGATCATTGTGTTCGACGACAGGAGAACGCTTTCTATGCTCGTGAAGGCAGGCTTTTTTGAAATTTTGGTCAACACCAAATTAGCCGCCCTGCACATTTTTCAGGGGCATTCTCAGCTGGAAACTGGTACCCACTCCAGTCCTCGCTTTCGTTTTCGTGCCCAGACTTCCCCCGGCATCAAACGCACTCTTTTAATCTGTGATTACTACTTATCAAGCTAGAGACGAAATTGTCTGACTTCGGTTGTTTACAAGGTAAATAACGCTATCCCACCGGATAAATCATTATCCAGTTGATAAGCGTTAAGCCCCTGGTTAAACGGGAACGCAATTCAACGCAAGTTTAAATAAAACCAACTTGCGAAAGGATATGCGTTGGGTGGCCAAACAAGCCACAAAAAAGGCCATTTCAATACAGCCCTGCGCACGCATTCCTATCAAAGCAAGCAATACTTAAAAGAACTTGCGTTCGGGTGGTCAAACGGTGAAAAACTTGTGCCTACTTGCGGACAAATTTGAGGCCATCTCTAAATTGAAGCAAGTCATCGCAAGCCATCGCACGCACAACCTCGTTCCCAGGGTCTCTCATCTTCCCGCCCCCTGGAGCGAGAGAAGAGTGAACGTACAACAAATTTTACGTAACAATAGTGAGACTGTTGTTACGTAAAATAAAGACTGTTTATGTTAATGGTCTGATGAAGGAGCTGAATATCAAAAAAATAAGATCAAAATAATCTCAATTTCTTACCCCTCAGCTATCTCCAGAAGCCTGCCTGCAAAGGAAATCTTTCTTCCACCCATGGGACTTGACTTGAATTTGAATCTGAATGAAAGGTTGAAATGATCGCCAAAAGTTATGACGATCAATATTTATCAGTAATTTTTCCCTATTGTTCTTTCTCTGGAGAATCTATCCAGTATAAAGCGGCGTTTACACAGGCGACTTTTGTAGCTATTTTTCCAGCAATTTTGTATGTTATTTTAAATCGCCCCGACCCTGTGCCCTCTACCTCAACTCTTTTGTGCAATGGAGGAAAGAAGAAGACGAATAAATGGCTAGAGCGGGAGACTGGAAAAGAAACATAAAATCTGACTGGAGGCGGGAGGAGAAGGAAAAAGGAAAGAGTTAAAACTCCGCTTTTCGCTCGCCTCGACTCCCCCCCTCCCCTCCCCTCCCCTCCCCTTCTTTTTATCCTTTGCTCCAGAGCACGTCATTTCTGCCTCAGATTCCGAAGTTTTCCGCGATGGAGGCTATCCAATTACGTTCTTTGGCGAAAGGCAAGCGACATCTTCTCATTGGCTAACAACCTACAGCTAATTCTGGAAATCAGCTCACCCTGCGGATCAGTGAACAGTCTGTAGAGTGTGCGCGCAATGCATGATTTCCAAGAGCAATGTCAAGTTCACGGGTGGTGAATTCTATTCTTGTTGGAAAATAATAAACCATGTTCCCTGCGACAGCGCGTTTGTTGTTAATTTCCTTAAAACAATGAATAATAAAACAGTTATTGGATTGTTTTTGTGATATCCGGAATTATCAAGGTAGAGGTAAGTGTTATCAGCCCAAGCGGAAGGCTGACGCTCAGGCTGATAACACTTATCCAGACCTTGATTGTTCCGGATATCACAAAAACCTCATCGAATAATTGTTTATTATCTTGCTCAATGATTGTAAGATCATAGTGATGGCGTTACAGATTTCGTTGACAGTCGTGATAAATTAAAATTTTTTGTACCCCCTGCCCCGGCCAGGCTCCATGGCAAAATTTGTCAAGACTCCAGGGATCAGTTGCATAAAACTCAACCTGCGCGTCTGGCGCGCGCGATGTTGAATTTGCGAGGAGAATTCAGCATCGCGCGCGTCAATAAACCGTCAGCAACGCAGGCTACATAAAACTTAACGCTGACCATCAGACGTTCAAATTAGCAGTTTTGTCCGGAGTTGAGTTTAATGCAACTGGCTCCAGGGCCCGCGGCTGTTTCCCAGTCATTACTGCTTAGTAATCTGACTTACCCAGCTGTCCCACTGGGTGACTGCCCTTTCCAGTTTTTCGTCATCTGATTGTACAGATTTCCTTTACTGAATAACAAAAAAAAAAAGACTTTAAATACCCAGTTCCCTCTATGAGAAGTGTCTGCAGGGAATCATGGACGTTCTCTTCATGGTCCGCCATCTTGGACCTGCTCAACCTCGTTTCTGGTGCCTTTCCTTGTTCAAAATAGCGGCGCGAAAAAAAACTCCTACACAGGGCTACTGAAATATTCCAAGCATCCTGGAGTACTACCCCTAAGCTAATCGCGTTCGAAGAACACAATCCTAATTTCGTGTTGGTTGTCCTGTGGTTTATGTGCAGTAAAATTTGTGATTTTTTTGGTAGCCGGTCTTCCAAATGGCCGCCCCTATTGTTTTTTTTTTTTCAGGGGCTCATTTCCGCCGGAAATTCCTTCGAACGCGTCTCCATAATCTGTGATTACTGCTAGTTTACAGTGTTATCTACCTAAATATTATCTTTAGTTTATAGCTGGGCCCCTATGGTTATTTCAGACAGCCAGTACTCTATTTAATTTTCAATTCTGTCTTTCAAATGTGAACTGTATTTTTACTTGAGTACAAATAAAGGAACTGTCATAAGGTTGTTGTCTTTGGATGTCATTTCCAGCAAATGGCACCCATATAAGTTTTCTTTCATCTGGTTCCCTTGTTTCAAGCATTCACCTTGTGCCATGTGACACAACAACCACGAGCCTTCGAATATTTCGACAGCTTTCGCCATTTTGAACGCGGAGAATCCCCTAAGGATGCCAGACGTTGGGACATTAACTGGGCATTAAGAACAGATGACGATGATCGACTCAATAAGCCACGCAGGATAATGGAATAACACAAGAAGAGGTTGTAAGTCACGAACCGAAGGTGAGTAATTTACAAGCTTTTTGAGTGTTATTCCAACCACCAATTGGTTTATTGCACCTGTAAACCATAATAGCCCGTCATCGGACAAATGCCCGGTAAATTTGGCATCCTGGCCTGACAGACGGACTCGGTAGTTCTGCTACAATTAAATTCATGCAGAAAATCTTTTCTCTCTGTCCGACCACAATGACTTCTTGTCGGGTCAATATCGTCCCTGGACTAACAGACAATGACTTGCTAAGAGAAGAAAATTATTTGCAGGCTTGTGTGTGGTCTATTGCTATTACATAATAACTACACTTTCCATGTGGTTAACTGGAATAACAGTCATTAGTATAAATCTACTAAGCGTTCTATCACGAATGCTGTTCTCTTATTGGCTACGCTACTCACTATCTATTGTGTTTAGTATAAATCTACTAGTGTTCTATCACGAATGCTGTTCTCTTATTGGCTACGCTACTCACTATCTATTGTGTTTAGTATAAATCTACTGGCGTTCTATCACGAATGCTGTTCTCTTATTGGCTACGCTACTCACTATCTATTGTGTTTAGTATAAATCTACCAGCATTCTATCACGAATGCTGTTCTCTTATTGGCTACGCTACTCACTATCTATTGTGTTTAGTATAAATCTACTAGCTATCTATTGTGTTTAGTATAAATCTACTAGCGTTCTATCACGAATGCTGTTCTCTTATTGGCTACGCTACTCACTATCTATTGTGTTTAGTATAAATCTACCAGCATTCTATCACGATTGCTGTTCTCTTATTGGCTACGCTACTCACTATCTATTGTGTTTAGTATAAATCTACTTGTGTTCTATCACGAATGCTGTTCTCTTATTGGCTACGCTACTCACTATCTATTGTGTTTAGTATAAATCTACTTGTGTTCTATCACGAATGCTGTTCTCTTATTGGCTACGCTACTCACTATCTATTGTGTTTAGTATAAATCTACTTGTGTTCTATCACGAATGCTGTTCTCTTATTGGCTACGCTACTCACTATCTATTGTGTTTAGTATAAATCTACTTGTGTTCTATCACGAATGCTGTTCTCTTATTGGCTACGCTACTCACTATCTATTGTGTTTAGTATAAATCTACTAGCGTTCTATCACGAATGCTGTTCTCTTATTGGCTACGCTACTCACTATCTATTGTGTTTAGTATAAATCTACCAGCATTCTATCACGAATGCTGTTCTCTTATTGGCTACGCTACTCACTATCTATTGTGTTTAGTATAAATCTACTAGCGTTCTATCACGAATGCTGTTCTCTTATTGGCTACGCTACTCACTATCTATTGTGTTTAGTATAAATCTACTTGTGTTCTATCACGAATGCTGTTCTCTTATTGGCTACGCTACTCACTATCTATTGTGTTTAGTATAAATCTACTTGTGTTCTATCACGAATGCTGTACTCTTATTGGCTACGCTACTAACTATCTATTGTGTTTAGTATAAATCTACTAGCATTCTATCACGAATGCTGTTCTCTTATTGGCTACGCTACTCACTATCTATTGTGTTTAGTATAAATCTACTGGCGTTCTATCACGAATGCTGTTCTCTTATTGGCTACGCTACTCACTATCTATTGTGTTTAGTATAAATCTACCAGCATTCTATCACGAATGCTGTTCTCTTATTGGCTACGCTACTCACTATCTATTGTGTTTAGTATAAATCTACCAGCATTCTATCACGAATGCTGTTCTCTTATTGGCTACGCTACTCACTATCTATTGTGTTTAGTATAAATCTACTAGCTATCTATTGTGTTTAGTATAAATCTACTAGCGTTCTATCACGAATGCTGTTCTCTTATTGGCTACGCTACTCACTATCTATTGTGTTTAGTATAAATCTACTTGTGTTCTATCACGAATGCTGTACTCTTATTGGCTACGCTACTAACTATCTATTGTGTTTAGTATAAATCTACTAGCATTCTATCACGAATGCTGTTCTCTTATTGGCTACGCTACTCACTATCTATTGTGTTTAGTATAAATCTACTGGCGTTCTATCACGAATGCTGTTCTCTTATTGGCTACGCTACTCACTATCTATTGTGTTTAGTATAAATCTACCAGCATTCTATCACGAATGCTGTTCTCTTATTGGCTACGCTACTCACTATCTATTGTGTTTAGTATAAATCTACTAGCTATCTATTGTGTTTAGTATAAATCTACTAGCGTTCTATCACGAATGCTGTTCTCTTATTGGCTACGCTACTCACTATCTATTGTGTTTAGTATAAATCTACCAGCATTCTATCACGATTGCTGTTCTCTTATTGGCTACGCTACTCACTATCTATTGTGTTTAGTATAAATCTACCAGCATTCTATCACGAATGCTGTTCTCTTATTGGCTACGCTACTCACTATCTATTGTGTTTAGTATAAATCTACTAGCTATCTATTGTGTTTAGTATAAATCTACTAGCGTTCTATCACGAATGCTGTTCTCTTATTGGCTACGCTACTCACTATCTATTGTGTTTAGTATAAATCTACCAGCATTCTATCACGATTGCTGTTCTCTTATTGGCTACGCTACTCACTATCTATTGTGTTTAGTATAAATCTACTTGTGTTCTATCACGAATGCTGTTCTCTTATTGGCTACGCTACTCACTATCTATTGTGTTTAGTATAAATCTACTTGTGTTCTATCACGAATGCTGTTCTCTTATTGGCTACGCTACTCACTATCTATTGTGTTTAGTATAAATCTACTTGTGTTCTATCACGAATGCTGTTCTCTTATTGGCTACGCTACTCACTATCTATTGTGTTTAGTATAAATCTACTTGTGTTCTATCACGAATGCTGTTCTCTTATTGGCTACGCTACTCACTATCTATTGTGTTTAGTATAAATCTACTTGTGTTCTATCACGAATGCTGTTCTCTTATTGGCTACGCTACTCACTATCTATTGTGTTTAGTATAAATCTACTTGTGTTCTATCACGAATGCTGTTCTCTTATTGGCTACGCTACTCACTATCTATTGTGTTTAGTATAAATCTACTTGTGTTCTATCACGAATGCTGTACTCTTATTGGCTACGCTACTAACTATCTATTGTGTTTAGTATAAATCTACTAGCATTCTATCACGAATGCTGTTCTCTTATTGGCTACGCTACTCACTATCTATTGTGTTTAGTATAAATCTACTGGCGTTCTATCACGAATGCTGTTCTCTTATTGGCTACGCTACTCACTATCTATTGTGTTTAGTATAAATCTACCAGCATTCTATCACGAATGCTGTTCTCTTATTGGCTACGCTACTCACTATCTATTGTGTTTAGTATAAATCTACTAGCTATCTATTGTGTTTAGTATAAATCTACTAGCGTTCTATCACGAATGCTGTTCTCTTATTGGCTACGCTACTCACTATCTATTGTGTTTAGTATAAATCTACTTGTGTTCTATCACGAATGCTGTACTCTTATTGGCTACGCTACTAACTATCTATTGTGTTTAGTATAAATCTACTAGCATTCTATCACGAATGCTGTTCTCTTATTGGCTACGCTACTCACTATCTATTGTGTTTAGTATAAATCTACTGGCGTTCTATCACGAATGCTGTTCTCTTATTGGCTACGCTACTCACTATCTATTGTGTTTAGTATAAATCTACCAGCATTCTATCACGAATGCTGTTCTCTTATTGGCTACGCTACTCACTATCTATTGTGTTTAGTATAAATCTACTAGCTATCTATTGTGTTTAGTATAAATCTACTAGCGTTCTATCACGAATGCTGTTCTCTTATTGGCTACGCTACTCACTATCTATTGTGTTTAGTATAAATCTACCAGCATTCTATCACGATTGCTGTTCTCTTATTGGCTACGCTACTCACTATCTATTGTGTTTAGTATAAATCTACCAGCATTCTATCACGAATGCTGTTCTCTTATTGGCTACGCTACTCACTATCTATTGTGTTTAGTATAAATCTACTAGCTATCTATTGTGTTTAGTATAAATCTACTAGCGTTCTATCACGAATGCTGTTCTCTTATTGGCTACGCTACTCACTATCTATTGTGTTTAGTATAAATCTACCAGCATTCTATCACGATTGCTGTTCTCTTATTGGCTACGCTACTCACTATCTATTGTGTTTAGTATAAATCTACTTGTGTTCTATCACGAATGCTGTTCTCTTATTGGCTACGCTACTCACTATCTATTGTGTTTAGTATAAATCTACTTGTGTTCTATCACGAATGCTGTTCTCTTATTGGCTACGCTACTCACTATCTATTGTGTTTAGTATAAATCTACTTGTGTTCTATCACGAATGCTGTTCTCTTATTGGCTACGCTACTCACTATCTATTGTGTTTAGTATAAATCTACTTGTGTTCTATCACGAATGCTGTTCTCTTATTGGCTACGCTACTCACTATCTATTGTGTTTAGTATAAATCTACTAGCGTTCTATCACGAATGCTGTTCTCTTATTGGCTACGCTACTTACTATCTATTCTGTTTTAGTATAAATCTACTAGCGTTCAATCACGAATGCTGTTCTCTTATTGGCTACGCTACTCACTATCTATTGTGTTTAGTATAAATCTACTAGCGTTCTATCACGAATGCTGTTCTCTTATTGGCTACGCTACTCACTATCTATTCTGTTTTAGTATAAATCTACTAGCGTTCAATCACGAATGCTGTTCTCTTATTGGCTACGCTACTAACTATCTATTGTGTTTAGTATAAATCTACTAGCGTTCAATCACGAATGCTGTTCTCTTATTGGCTACGCTACTAACTATCTATTGTGTTTAGTATAAATCTACTATCGTTCAATCACGAATGCTGTTCTCTTATTGGCTACGCTACTAACTATCTATTGTGTTTAGTATAAATCTACTAGCGTTCAATCACGAATGCTGTTCTCTTATTGGCTACGCTACTAACTATCTATTGTGTTTAGTATAAATCTACTAGCGTTCAATCACGAATGCTGTTCTCTTATTGGCTACGCTACTAACTATCTATTGTGTTTAGTATAAATCTACTAGCGTTCAATCACGAATGCTGTTCTCTTATTGGCTACGCTACTATCTATTGTGTTTAGTATAAATCTACTAGCGTTCTATCACGAATGCTGTTCTCTTATTTGCTACGCTACTAACTATCTATTGTGTTTAGTATAAATCTACTAGCGTTCTATCACGAATGCTGTTCTCTTATTGGCTACGCTACTCACTATCTATTGTGTTTAGTATAAATCTACTAGCGTTCTATCACGAATGCTGTTCTCTTATTGGCTACGCTACTAACTATCTATTGTGTTTAGTATAAATCTACTAGCGTTCTATCACGAATGTTGTTCTCCTTATTGGCTACGCTATTCACTATCTATTGTGTTTAGTATAAATCTACTAGCGTTCTATCACGAATGTTGTTCTCCTTATTGGCTACGCTATTCACTATCTATTCTTTTGTAGAAAGTGAGTAGAGTGAGTAGCCTAATGTCGGCCACTTCTTCGCGTTTTCGAAGTGTCTGTAAAAAGTATTTGTTGTTAAGTTTTGAACGTCTAGTAGATTTATACTAAAACAATTACATTATTTGCTCTTGATTTCTATCGAGTGATAGTTGATTTGGGTTTCGCCCTCGTCAACTATATATCACGCTATAGAAATCTCGAGCCCATAATCTTATTGTTAGATGGTCGTGACTAGAATGGATACTCCAAAATCAGGTTGGATCACCTCGGACACTTATTGATAATTATATAACGTAATGTCGACACTTACAATTTATTTTCAATAAATTTTTAAGTGTAAAAAAGAAAATCTAAAATCCCCACTCAGGATTGAACCTGTGACTTCAGCTAGGCTTAGGCTTACATAGCCTACCGTTCCACTGTACTACCTAGCTTCTCGGTTTGCTTAGTCCTAAATTTAACTATATAAACTGCTGCCCCTATATAACCTCAACTGAAAGCTAACCAGTTACTCCGTTATATAAGTCTCAATAAGGTGTCCAAACTGATTTTGGAGTATCCATTCTAGTCACCACCATTGTTAAATAGATATGGGCCAATCAAGCGCACGCATTATCTGCAGTTATTGTATAAATATATATATATTTACCTGATATTTTTCATATTGTAATGTCGATGCTTGGCTTTACCGCTTTTTGTATATGACTCATATCTGCGATAAAAAGAACGGTGCGATTCCATTTTTAATTCGAAATGAGTGCAGTACGTAAGCTAAACAGGCATCAATCAATCAATCAATCAATCAATCAATCAATCAATCCGGCAATCAATATTTAAGGTGCTGTTACACGTAACAATTTTTCATACAACCTGTCTCGCAAAAAGTTGTTGCAAGCTACACGTACAATGGTAAATACACTCTACAATTGCCATGCAACCTCAGGGAACCCAAGCTCCTAGTGTGAGAAACCGTAAATTATAAAGAGCAATGAAGGTTTGTATAGGAATTTAACGAACATACTATTACGAATAGTATCGGGAAGTTTTAGTTTTACTGATTTCATCAGGATTTCTAATACATCGAATTTCGTAAAAACAAACGCGCTCTGTTATGTTTCTTTATTACATTACAAACCTGTTGAGTTCTTCTGAGTTAAATTTGTAATTCCACCAAGCAATGCCGGCAACAACGAGTACAAAAATCATAACAACAGGAACAGAAGGACCAAGGATTATAATATCTGGGACTTTCTCTTCGACGTTTTTCTCTTCCACAGCCATCACAACATGAGCTGGTTTTGTCCAAACACTGCCGCGTGTTTTTACTCCAGTAACTGGAAATGTTCTTGGAAACGTTCTCGGCCCCGAACGTTCACTCGGTATCAAAATAACAACAGTGCTGTTTATTCCTTGTGGTGTTGGCGTTTCAGAAGTTAGCTGTACAACTGTGTTCGCTCTAGCGGTGAAGTTCATTGGCGCTTTACTTGTAAATGCAGACAAAGGTATATCGACACCAGAGGTGTTCAAATTCTGAGACGTTATTGGCTGTGTTGGGTTATCTGTAATGTTACCTGTTGCTGACGTTGTTGTGGCAACTGTTTGATTGACAAGTAATCTTTTCCCAGCTCTCAAAGCGGCCTCTGCTTGCACTTGAGAGAAGTCGAAAGCTGCCGATTCAGTAGTTGGCGATTTAAGCGTTTGATACGTTAATTCAAACCCAGTTCCTTCCCCAGCTGAATCCGAAACAAAACGAATCCTGATTCTGGACATCAAATTATACACCTTGTTCGGTGGGTTGTCATTGCAAAATTTCGTGTTAAATCCTGTAACATTTTCTGGCGGGTCAAGCTCTTTGACTTGAACATAATCACATCGGCACTTCGCACCACCACACTGTTTTGAGTTGGAATGGACATTGAACGACGTAAAACTCAAAGACAAATTCGTAGCTTGCGGGGGCGTTAAGATCCAGTTGCAGGTAGAGTTTGCAGGATATGGGCCAGGAAAATTAGGACTGTTAAAAGTACCTTGAAAGTTAGAAAAGTGTTGTCTACTTTCGCATGCTATTGGCGTTCCTAAAAATGGAGTATGGAACAAAGTCAAACATAAAGGCTAAACTTTGAAAATCTTAGGCCCGGCTTAAACGTCGCATTTCACATGTGCCGAATCTAATTCCTATTTGGGTTGACTCGAATAATTAAATTCGGCATTTGATTCAGTTAGGCCCGGATTTAACGTCGCATTTTACATTCGATTCACATGTGCCGAATCTAATAGCTATCATGGGTCGACTCAGATAATTCGACATTTGATTTTGAGCAAGTTTTTACAGTGAAACGTCGATTTAACGAACCTCTATATACGAAGTCCTCGGTAACGATACTCTTCAGCTCGGCAAAATTACAAGTAAAATGTATGGAACAAAACCAGACAGAACCTCGATATGACGAAATCCTCGTTATAACGAAAACAATCCGGCAGCCCAAACGTAAAATCTAACCCGATATAACGAATAAATGTCAACGCGCGACAAAAGATGAATGCGGAACAGACCAACAGTTTTCCAGTGCCGTTAGTTATATTTATAGTGTACTGTAGCTTCATACAGGCATTAAAGTGCAAATGTTATTTGTTGAGATGCGGAAATATGTAACACCGTTACAAAACAATAATAAACTAAACCTCGATATAAAGAACATTTTGGTTGTTTTTCCACAAATTCGTTATAACGAGGTTTTCGATATTAACGAACCCTCGATATAACGAACCAATTTCCCCAGTTCCTTGGCACTTCGTTAAATCGAGGTTTCACTGTATAAAGTTAGGAAAAACGCAGAATTGTGGGTAAAACATAATTTAAAAATTCGGTTTGGCACATGTGAAGTTCGACGTATAAAACAATTAACTGTCGAACTTCACATGCATTTAATTCCTGAATTAATAGAATGATTCGGCACATGTGAAATGCGACGTTTAAACCGGGCCTCAAAGAAATCTTTCTCTCCCCGGATAAAACCTCTGTTTTATACCGTAAAGTTCAAAGAATGTAACATATCTCGTTACTTTCGGACTTAGCAGCCTTTTTTTCTTGCGACCTGCAAGACAATTTGCAGATTACATGTTACACGCGTGCACTGCAACTTACCGCAAAGAAAAGCAGAGAGCTGTTTACTTTTTTCTGCAGCTCGCAACACAGTTCTTCAGTCGTAGCGAGACAAACTGCGAAGCTCGAAGAGTGTTTAATACACGCACAGTTTCATCCTCAACTTGTCTCTTGCAACAGCTCTCGTCAACGAAAAGATAAGTCTAGTCTCGAGTGCTTTTAGATTGAATTGTGAGCCGTAGGAGTGAATTGTTTGGAGCGCTCACGGGAACTTTTCGCAGCTGTGCCTTTTTATTTCTTATGGCTTTTCATTTTGTTAGGTTTCGTTAATGCAATATCGAAATATCGTCGATTTAGGGGGTCACTACTTTCGAGATTTAAAAAATTGATCGCTATTTTCGGGGGGTCGTTATTGGCGGAGTTTTCATTGAGTTTTATGGTTCTCGGTAAAGTTTTGAAGATGAATCCCCAGGGTATTATACCATTCAAATGCGACATCGATATTTCTCGTCAAAACATCAGCTTTAAAACAAAGAATCATCCCGACATGTGGTTCCGTTTGCTTAATTTTCGTTTTCCTTTTCGCTTTTTATGGCATTTTGATTTCTTTTACTTGTCATAATCGCTTAGTCTTTTTAATAAAATGTTCTCGGCTTTTTTTGCAATGCGCTTCTAACTTTACGACTTCAGTCGTACTCGTTTTGGCGCTGAAACATTTTTTCAGGGCAACGTTAATTCAATTTGATTGATTTGATAAAAAAATATCTAAACCAAAATTGATCTAATCTATGTTAAACGAAGTTTGGAGAAATCAAACATTGCAAGAGGCAGCTGCATCGATTCACACTGAGGTTTCATATGCGTGCCGCTTTGTTTGAACTGTTTAATACGTACACTCAAAATATCATGATTTCTGTACACTGTATGTTCTGTATTCCGGTCAAACGAAAGATAAACGAAGCAGTTATTTGTTCAACATGATATCAGCGCTAGAATTATTAGTACACAAAAGTGGTATTTTTGCTGCTTTTTTTGGTATAAAATTAACGTGAAAAAGCGGTCGGGAAAAACTTGTTAACACTGTCAAACTCTGAGACAAAAAGTCGACCGGGTAACGCATTTCAGACAAATTACTCAAGGGATTACTGTTTTTTGGAAAAAAAAAGCAGGCCCCTCTAAACGTTTAACGATAAAACGAGTTGTTAGTAATGATTTATTACGTAAATTTTCAAATTAACAAGGTCTAACGTACATAACTAGGAGTTTTTTAAATTAAAGAAGCGAGCTAAGATGTTCCGGTGAGGCTTCCGTACACCGACAATTGTCGCCGGTAATCATACGCATGCCTTTTCGCGAATTTTCTGTTTTTCAAAGCTTGAATCTGCATTGAGCTACAATTTCAGAAACAAAACTGCGAATGTGATACAGAGTGCTGAAAAATCATGCAATAAAACTTGTATCAACAACGTATTTAGAAACAGAATTTCAATTTTTTTGCTCTTTTAATCTGTTAATCCGCTTGAAACGCTAGAATGAACGGCCTACAGACCCGATATCAAAGCCGTATTATATCCGAACCTTTGTTGCAATTAATAATTTAGCTAAATACAGAATAAATGTAAATTTGTGAAGATTTAATGGGGTTGTAAAATAAACCAGTCCGGTTTGGGGTAATCCATAGAAGTCAGTACGTATAACTTTTAATTACTAGCACATCTGAACTGATGATAGAATTTTCAAAAATGTTTTACCACTTTCGACTGTTAATACATATTTATTGTTACGCACAGCTAGACCGCCAAAAATCGCACAAAAAAGATAAAATGATGTTTAATTAAAAAAACCCGAATTACTAGTAATATTACTATTACTAGCAATTCGAAATCCTCGGAGGAGGTATACATACAATTTCTACAAATGATTCGATAAAGTTGAACGGATGCAAACATAATATTATTTATAATAAGCTATAATAATATTCGAGCACATTCGTTGTGACATAAAAAGCTTGTTATTGAATATTGAGCAAGCATATGATATTAAATAACACCTACCTGCTTGCCTTGAATTTCTGGGTCTTGCGTTGAACAGTGGTAGCGCAAGAGACAAGGTTGTAAGCCAGAATACGACGTCGACATTAAACATCGTAGAGCAAAACTTCGAAGCACTAATAAACGCCAACGCTTAAGACGAAGGTTCGAAAGCAATTTTTTTGTTATTTAAATGGTTAAGAGTACAGAAACGGAAGTTCCGTTCCGTTCCGTCTAAATAAAACGAGCTTACATAAATATTACGAGCGACGCACGAAGTTGTCTTTTTCATTCACTTATAATCTGCTTGAAGCACAGAGGCGCCGGTAGAACTTGCAAATTATTATTTTAACTTTTCAGTGTTCTGTTCTCTTCCAATGTTATTAGTGGCTCGATCTACAACAAACTACTGTCTGGAATACTAAAGAACATTCCTTCGTGTATTTTGAATGTAAATCAACTGAACATACAGCCTTGACCGTGAAATCTCGCAACAAATTTGGCAACCTGCCGGGAGGTCAACCTAATTTGACGACCACTTCATTCTTAAAGGTAACACCGTAAACTTCCCGTGTGCATCCCAGAGTTCGTCATGCAAATATTGAACCATCAATGAAAGGGAATTGTTTACTCCATAACACCTCGCTGGAAGATGAAGTTGTAAACTCCCGGTTCACCGCAACGACGTGGTTGGAGCATAAGTTGAAATTTGTGGTCGAATAAAACCACGCGATCCTAAAAAACGTCAGGTTTATCTGTACTAAATCACGAACCGAATACTTTCGATACACAATTGTTTATCATTCACATCATACTTAGGGATATAAAAGTAATTAGCTCATTATCTCATCAAAATTTGTATCGTGTAACAATAACAAGGGTTTCTGCGTCACGCAATGTGAAGAGTCCATTCAGAGTAATGTCTAGAATCTGGCATCAAAATCACTATGAAAATCAACAGCAAAACACAGAATAAAGATATAGGTCGCTTAAGAAACTCTCTTGTAGGAGATTTTGACCAAAATAAGCGAATTTTGGAAGCAGGTTAAGTGAAAACCCAAAACATACAAAACTATACAAAGCAGTGAAACCGTATAGCTAGAAAATTTAATACGCATCAAAGACTTTGGAAGGACACGTACGGCGAAGAAACTTTGAAATATTTGCCTGTGTTGTCAACCTTAATTAAGATAACAATATTTTAACAACATACAAGCTAAACAAGCCGCGATGAAACATGCTAAGTACAACAAAACGTTTTCTGGCCTTCTCTGTGTAAAAAAAGAAGCATATTAACTTTGTGAAGAATTCGAAATCAGTTGTAACTAAGAAAACAAGCTCAAATTCTAGCAGACAATGAAAATAATTTCGCTGTGTCGCTGTGAAAACCAACAAGAGAATTTAGAGTCGAGAGAGCTTGATATGTTTCGCAGTATGGACCGTTAAAAGGTGAAAAAAGACGAACTATAGATCAACCAACAAAAGGACGAAGACTCAATGAAAGTGATAATGTCCCGGCGTGGCTGAAATATCATGTTTTGATGAGCGCGCGGCAAGGAGCAGTGACCTTGCTGATATACCGTGTGTTCGTGATTATAGCCAGGGGCCGGCTTGCTTTTCGCTTGCTTTATTTTCTTAAAATAGGAAGATAAAATCTCCAAAAGTGATGAAACCCCCCAAAAAGTTTACAAAACAGACAAAATTACGGCTAAAAAAAAGTCCACAATCGGAATGGCAATCCTGATTTCTTGATCATCTGTCATGAAATCAAAATTGATGAACTGTAATCCACATCCATCCTTGTAATCCTGCACTTTATCTCCAAACTACTGCCTCTGTTTTGCTCTGTAGAATCTTTATCCAATCAAGTTGTATATTTGGTGGCTATATATCTGTGAAATAAGGTAAGCCACCAAATACACAACTTAATTGGATAAAAGTATTATATAGAGCAAAACAAAAGCAGTGGCTTGGAGATAAAGTCTGATAAAGTACAGGCCAGATTGCAAGGATGGAAGTGGATTACAGTTCATCGATTTGATCTGTCGTGTCAGGCGGTCAAGTAGCCTGTGACAGCCGCCTCCTCCCCTCAGAAAAAAATCTTCTCTCCCCGATTTTTTTTCTGAGGGGAGGAGGCGGCTGTCACAGGCTAGCGGTCAAGCCGTTATGATTTTGTCTCTTCAATTCAGTCAATAGAACAGTTTTCATTTGAGTGTTGTAAAACCAAAGTAATTACTCTGACCAATCACACCAGTCGTAAACAATCCAATGAACCAATCAGAGCTCGAAGCAATTACATGTCGGCGGCGCTAAGCGCGGGAAAACGCGTGCGAGCAAGTCACTTTTGGTTTTACATCTGATTGGTCGAGAAAGTGGCGCGCGATTTTTTAGCCAATCACAAAGCGTAGCAATGAAAAACCAAAGCAATTGTGTTATTACTTTTGAAAACTGCTCTATTTCTTTCCTTTCATCAGTTTTAGCGATGTTTTTTCTTCATATTTCAAGATAGTAAACCAAGCTTAACAAGCTCTTGGCCATCATCATGAAGACACGATACATCATTATATAAAGAAAAGACTTAACTCTTTCAGCTCAAACGTCGACATTTTAATTCTCCATCCCATGGATTGTCTGCGTCTGCTGAAATTAGCCAGAATGATTGCATTCGTTTTGTACGACACTGAACTGAAAATCGCTCGTGAGTTCCGAGCGAAAATAAGATAAAAGTAGAATCTCGACAGCACGAAGTTCAGGGTACCGTAGGTTAAATATTTCCTCGCTCATTAATAGAACCGAGCAGTTTTCCCTGCAATGCCATATAGAAAAGCTTTTTCTTTTCATTGCGTTCTCCCTGGCGTCTCCAGTCAGTTATCGGCAGTCCAAAAGCGCTCTTAGTCTTACATCAGAAATCCATAAGTGGGTTGGGTTTCTGCTTATACTTAACAACAGTTTTTTTGTCCAATAAGGAGCTCGCTCCAGATGCCCTCAGCTCGTGTCGTGGTTAGGGCTTGGATACTAACATTCGACTTGCGTTGAAGAAGCCAATCCATACTTGTTGACCAGGAACAAGAGAAAATGATCTCCTACCAGGAATAGCATATCATCAGAGCTCACCTGTCAAATCCATCATTGAACGCTTCATAAAGTTTGATTCAAGAAGTTAAGCAATTCCTTACGATTCTTTTCACGCTGAAACAGGAAAGCAGTTATAAAATATCATTTGCGGTCTCTCTCAGTTAAACTTTCTGTTCTAAATAGTTCGACATGCCGGCTACGCTCTTAGATCACTATGCCAAATTTTGTAGTGAAAATGGGCATCGAGTTTTGTTATCTTGGCTTGAAAAATGGGAACTAATGGAATGGTTAGGTCTGCAAGTAGGTAGCGAAAATCACAAAAACCGGGAGGAGGGGGGAAGGAAAAATGGGGGTAAGGATTTCGGGAAGCGGGCCGCACTTCCAACCAAGCATTTAGCCCCCCCCCCCCAAGATGTATCGTTAGTGGACCAGTGAACAACGTAAAGCCCTGGTCAAATGGACTGACGCAAGTGGACAATATACAGCTTATCCTGGACAACAATGAAGGCTCTGGACATTCTATGATGTCTGTTAAAACTCTGTTTTATTTCTATACATCGCCTATAACTTTAAACTGAGTGATGGCTATGAAGTTACAAACGATTGACGACTGCCGGAGAAACTTAGCTTGAATAGGATTATAGGATGCACGAAAGATGTTTTACACACGGGCTAACGAGAAACAATGTTGTTTGTAACTTTTTTTTTCATTTACCTCTTTGTCTTTGCTTGACTTTTTCACTTTGAGTTTTATTTTCTTTCCAGACACAGCGCTCCTCCGCGCAGCTTCTTTCTGTTTTTGTTCTTTCATGAACTGCAAAATGAAGCCAGTTTTCTAACATTAAATTGTGTTGAAACCAAAAGCAAATTACTCAGAAATTACAACTACAGATCTTTCCAATTAAAACAAATTCAAATTTTGCACTGAACCAGTTACAGTAAAAATTTTAAAGAGATACTCAAATTTTTCATTTGATTTTTCTACCAGAAAGCACTTAGCCAGTGAAGCAGGGGTCGGAGTATTGAATAACGTGCGCGATCGAGACGCGCGCAGGAGTGCTACGCGGGCTAGAACACAATTCACCACTCCACAAAAATTTTGGGGAGTCCGAGACTAGACTGAGGACCAGCTTTAGGCACTAAGAATTCTGGGATCGTTTGGGTAACCAATATGAACTATGATTGGTTAATGGTTGCCTTTGGAAACAATCAACCTGTTGTAACTAACGCTAGTTACCCAAACGATACCAGAAAGCCTAGTGCTGAAAGTCTCAGTCTCTCCGTAGTTTCTGGAGTGGCAAATTCTGTAACATCTTCGAACATTTAAACAGATAAAAACTTCCGTTCTATTGACCAGTCTTCCACTAAGTGCGGTTTCTTCGGGCGAATGAAAAACAGTACTGTCCAACAAGTTTCATTTGAATCTAGAAAAATAATGCCTTTTCAAGAAAAAAGTTGAAACAATTACGTTACTGTCTACCCACAGGTGAACCAAGCACAATATGCGAGTAGGGAAACTGGGTACTAAAATTGAGCTTTGTTTAGCTTTGTTTTGCTTTGCAACATTTGCGAAAATTTCTGCACGAAATTTATAACTTTTCTCTTAAAAAGTACAAATGAAGTTTGAAATAAAGTGTTAACATGTAGCCTGGTGTATTTGTTTGTTCATTGGTTCCCTCCATGGCCTGTATTTGAGTATTTTCTTCCATGCGCTACATCATGTATAAATATAAGACAAGGTTGGAAAGTATTTTGGTCGAGTCGACGAGGCCGCGCAAGAAAACGCGGTCGATGAAATGCAAGAAAAACACACATTGTCCCTGTATCCCCGTATTAAACAAGATCGATAGTTGCGCCAACTTTTTCCGTAATTTTATTGCCAAGAACTCACATTTTCGAGACGCAACCCAACGCCGAACTTCACCATCTCGCTCGACGATGGCGGCCATTAGCCGTGAGGACGAAAAGTGGCTACAACCTCGATCCCGCGAGAAGATTTGCTCCCCCACTACCGGTACGCACCGCCGACCATTTCAGCACGCGCCTCCACCGGGTTAGTAAACTTTTCGCAGCAGTGAAAACCCCTTGAAATGGCGAAGTTAATTCGTCAATCTTGCGACGATAATTTTTGCAACTCAGCTTTGTGTATTTTTTTCCGGTTGTCAGGCCGAAGGTTTTAGCGAAGGTTTTTTGATAAAGCAGAGTTGGATCAAAACAAAAGTTATGTTGTGTGGTTTTTAACAGTACAGCGTTTTCTTCACTTCAGTTCCTTCCTTCGAAGAGATCGATATGGCGAGGTAAAAACTTACTTTCTCAACAGAGTTGTTATAATTAGCTCATCCTATTTATTATTAACTGATAAGGCCCTACACTGTTCACGAAAACATTGACTGTTTTGAATAAGCCATGTTAAGCAAAATAGTGCATCAGTGATATTGGGGCAAAACATGGCGAAAATTCAAAGTTTTCAGAGGGAACTCAATGTCAGAAATCGCTTGTTTATATTTCTTTCAAGAATTATAGTCGATAGCCGACCTTTCGAAACATATCAAAAGATGAAGATGTTGAGATTTAGGGGTTTCAAATTTGCGGTAGAGGCTGAAAATAATTTTGTTTACATGCCGGAACATCCGCATTTGTAAGTCTAATTTAGCGGCGATCGATCGCATAGATGTTTATTAAGATAAAATGGCCAGAACATTATTTTTTTACAGCCCCCCTGAGATGTCTGCCGGCTTCCTATTTCTTCCAGAACAAGTTTAAGACAATATCTTACTTACCCAGAGAGGAAAGTTTCGGTAAACGAAAGCAACGGATCAAACTTCAACTTAATAGCATTCTCCGTGTAAACCTTTGAAGACCCGCCATTTTTTTTCAAGGGGTTTTCACTGCTGTGAAAAGTTTACTAACCCGGTGGAGGCGCGTGCTGAAATGGTCGGCGGTGCGTACCGGTAGTGGGGGAGCAAATCTTCTCGCGGGATCGAGGTTGTAGCCACTTTTCGTCCTCACGGCTAATGGCCGCCATCGTCGAGCGAGATGGTGAAGTTCGGCGTTGGGTTGCGTCTCGAAAATGTGAGTTCTTGGCAATAAAATTACGGAAAAAGTTGGCGCAACTATCGATCTTGTTTAATACGGGGATACAGGGACAATGTGTGTTTTTCTTGCATTTCATCGACCGCGTTTTCTTGCGCGGCCTCGTCGACTCGACCAAAATACTTTCCAACCTTGTCTTATATTTATACATGATGTAGCGCATGGAAGAAAATACTCAAATACAGGCCATGGAGGGAACCAATGAACAAACAAATACACCAGGCTACATGTTAACACTTTATTTCAAACTTCATTTGTACTTTTTAAGAGAAAAGTTATAAATTTCGTGCAGAAATTTTCGCAAATGTTGCAAAGCAAAACAAAGCTAAACAAAGCTCAATTTTAGTACCCAGTTTCCCTACTCGCATATTGGTTCACCTGTGGTCTACCTTATTCCTACCTAATTTCGCGCGTACTAAATTTCGTGATTTTCGCGTTTTGGAAAAAATCGCGAAAATTAATACTCGCGGAAAAAAAGAGAGCGCGAAAATTAAAATCGCGAAATTTAATACCATGTTATACTTAATCGTATCAATAACAAAATTCTCGATTGTGATTGGTTATCCACGCGCCTATTTCTTACGTAATAGGCGCGCGGTCAAGTGGGTGTCCAATTACAGCTGTCCAATTACAACTTTTTGTAGTTGGATAGCTGTAATTGGACACCTACGTTGCGCGCGCGTCAATAAGGTGCACTTAAATGGATTCCCTTTTTCGCTGTTTTCCTCCTTCTTTCATACTGACAAAATATCCTTGACGTTTTGAGTGCAAGAAACTTCACATAGACTTATTAATCTCGAATTTTGTTATTGATGCGATTAATTAGTAATTGAACTTCGTGTCGTACAATTCAGGGGTAATCGTGCTCGTAATTTCAAATCGTCCTCGCGCTACGCGCTTTGAAATTACTCGCCCGATTACTCCCTGAAATGTACTCCACTCAGTCCAATTACTATTACGTATAACAAAACAATACAAAAATTATAAAGGTTGAGGAGATCTTCGGCGCTTTGACTCAAGAACCTCAACATTGACAAAGTAGAAAGCGCGTAACTCTTGATATTTTTCTCGGTAAGTGTTCTATATAGCTATTGTGTGAACATTAGGGCATGGGAGATTAAAGAAATGGTAAAATCGCGAAATTAAATACACTTTTGTTTATTTTTTTCCTGGAATCGCGAAAAATAGTACTCTCGAAATACAGCTACCGAATTTTCGCGAAATTAAGTACGCGTGAAAATTAGTAAGAATAAGTTGACTAATTTGAATGTGACATGGTACGAAAAACAAACCTTTGACAGTTGAACGGGGCCAGATGATTCATCCACAGATTTCTTCTTCTTCTTTTTACTTTTCTTCTCCTGAAAAAGAAAAAAAGTAATAAAAACCATCATTAAATAGTTTTATGGGGTTAACGTACATTTGTGCTCGCACCCTTATCCTATAAATATGCTTAACCGTTACCCTCAATTTATTCATTCGACAATGATGACATGAAGTCATCGAAACGTTATGTAGTTTTCATATCGTTAATTTTCTTGTTACAAAATTTGATATACTTATGTAATACTTAGTGTGTGATAATCGATAGGGCGGTTTTCAAGTTAGTGACGTAGACAATCAATGAACCAGTCAGAGTTTAAAGCATTACATGTTGGTGATGCCTAGCATTAGAAAATGCATGCGAGCAAGTCATGATTGGTTTAGTTTTAACATCTGATTGGTTGAAAAAGTGGTGCAAGTTTTAATTTTTTTTAACAAGCCACAAAGCGGAATAAATAATTATTACTTTCAGTGCCTGTTTGAAACCCACTGTAATAAGAACAGCTCTGTGGGATGATAAAAAGGATGATAATCGAGTTAATTTCCACATAAAAACCAGCGATATTGTCAAAGTTCTCTGTACCTTTCTCTTTTTCCTTTTCTTTCTGTCCACTGAAATGCAATAAAATTACAGTTGCATTAAGAATATATATCTATTTACTCTGGTAATCCAGTGGGTAGCCATAACAGTCAAGAGTATGAGTAATATTAACAAGATTGGTGTTTATATGACTTGACTTGTCTTGGCTGTATCAGGGGCGTAGCTAGGGGGGTCCCGAGGTGCCCGTGAACCCCCCCCCCCCCCTTGTGAGATAATTTTAGTAAAACACAGCATGGATGTCAACATGACAATCTGGTAAGTACCCTAGGTGTAACACAGTGTGACCCCCTCTTTGAAAAATCCTAGCTACACCCCTGTGTATTAACGGGGTGGCCGTTAAGCAGGACTCTACTATACTTAGGGAGAAGCAACAGTCCTTGACAACTGTGCAACATGTGTCAAATTAGGCACTCATAAGCACAGGATATTTTCATATGCAGAAGGTGACATACACAGGTGCAGTCCCCTTAGAAAAGGTTACCATTTTGAATTGACCTTTTATTTTGAACAAAAACTAGAAAATCCTAGCCTAAAACACATTCTTTTAGACTATCTCATTGGAAAACTGAATCTGCCTTTCAATATAATATCACTTTCTATTATACCTGAATGTGTGTTTTTTTACGTGCAAGTGTGAATACTACCTATCAGTAAAGAAGCTTGTGGTTAAAATATATATATCAATATTATGTTATTTGCCAGCTGGGAGGTCTGTATAGTGAAAAACTGTGACCGAGGTCTTGAAAATGCTGCCCGAGGCTGAGGGCCGAGGGCAGCATTTTCAAGACCTCGGTCACAGTTTTTCATTATACAGACTGCCACTAAGCTGGTAAATAACTAATTTATATTTTTCCTCTGTCTCTCAAATCACTTTATAATACTCACAAAAGCATAACTGTGATCGTGGGCAGAGATAAGAAATCCGGACCGCCCTAAGAACCAATCAGATTGCAGGATTCGTTACCGTGCCCTCTTGGAAAAAAAAAAATTGATAATATTTACCTGAAGAGTTTGACCCTGATGAACTTGACGACTGCTGAGATTCACTGGATGAACTGCTGCTTGAACGTTTTCTTCTTTTCTTGCGTTTGTCTGCAAAAGTGGTTCAGAGACTTACAAGTCAAAAGAAAAAAACTTTACATAGTGATACTTTTAGATTTTTTTGAAAGGATTTATTATAAATAGAGAATTCTAAGAATGCATCTACTGTGGCTGCAGGGTCCAGTGCTTGAGTGGCAGTCTCCATTGTACTATTCACAGGTGAAGATTGAGGCCCCAGTCTGCTTGGTATTATGTCAATCCTGAGAAAAATGTACAATGTTCATTGTGCCACGAGCATGGGACAGGAACATTTACATCTTTCTCATATTTATAACCGAGCTTAACCAATTTTTCATCTTTCCATCCTAATAAGGGTCCTATTAGGGTATAAATTCAGGCAGGTGAAATGGCATCAGAACAGTGATATCAGCAAAGTGAAATGTCGACAAACAACAAGAAGATTTTGTGAAATTATGAAATTTAGGCATGGCAGTGCATAAAACTCCAAAAGTGTCACATAAATCTCACGAAATTGAAATATGACAAGGGAAGATCAGAGAAGAGAAGTTTTTAGTACAGTAGAGCTCAGTTGTGGAACAACTTACCCACAGAAGACAAGCGATTTCCTTGAGCGAGTTTAAGACAAAACTAAGTCGCCGCAGTTTTTAAGTAAAATGAAAAGCAGTTTTTATTTTTTATATATTGTACCTCTTATTTGTAGTTAGGAAGATAGGTAGCTAGCTGATTATTATAATTAAGCTGATGGAAATACCATGTATAAATAAAGTTATCTATTCTAGTTATGTCAACAATGAAGGTAAATACCTCTTGATGATGATCGGCTTTTACTTGATGAACTTGATGAAGAACTGCTTCTGGATTGGCTTCTATGCTTTCTCTTGATTTTCTTTTTTGCTGTGAAATTTGAAAGATTCTCTAATGTGCTTATCAATTTGAAGCTGCTTCAACATCCCCATTTGACAGTTATTTTTTCATGTGTGGTTGGGGGGGGGGAGGATTTAAACTTTGCCTGGGTGGGGTTGGGAATTTGAACCAGTAGTGTCAAGATTAAAAGTATTTTTTCATGTCCATTGGTAGGGGGGGGGGGGGGGGATAAGGTTGAAGTTGGGAAGTGATTGGCATATAACTGTCCCAGCTGGGAGTGTTATGGTGATTGCCCGTGCCAAGCAAAGGGGAGGAATGTTCAAAACACAAATTTGCAGGAATTTGTTTGTGATAAAGTTTGTTTATTCGGCTAAATAGAATACTGAGCCACTTTTTATCATAAACCAAACAAGCTGGCTTGTTTGCTCTTTAGTTGCACTGTTGAGCCAAACGAGCCACCAAATACACAGTACAGAGTCGCCCAACATAATTTCTTGTTCTTTACATCCACTGCCGAGCCAAACAAACCACTAAATAAAAACAACTTCATGGCCCTGCAATCTATAGTTGCTCCATATTGAACTGATGCTGAGTGTGCAGAAAGAAAATTAATGTGCCAAAAATGCTGCATATTGCGTGTCCATTCAGACTAGACTGCTAGCAGTCCCTCTCTGCATAGTTGAGCGGGCAAGTAAATACGCGATTGGCGATCGATCGCGAAAGAAATGCGAGCCGAGGGGGGCACCAGTCTCACTGAGCTTGTTTTCATGATTCGCTCGCCCACTCGACTGACTGAAAAGGAACAGCTAACAGTCTAATTCAGACAGTTTTGGATACTTTAACCCTTTAAGCCCTAAGAGTGATTAGCATCAAATTTCGCCTTGTAACATTGATGCCTTATCAATCAAAAAGGTCATGAGAATTAAGGACATGATCACACAAGATGAATTCTCTTGATATCTAAACAATTTCTCCCCACTTCTTCTATAAGAACTGTATAGGGGCAAGACAGGAGAATTTAAATTTTGATATTAGGGCTTAAAGGGCTAAAGACGTTGTGAGGACCCCTTTTTAGCTTATGTTAAGTTTTACTACACTCTGATAAGGGCTTAATTGTAGAATAGCCGGCCACTTATTTGCATCCGTTGAATAACAATGGATCCTTTTGTTTTCATCTGACTCGTTCTTCAGGGATATGCAAATAAGTAGCCTAGTATTCTAAAATCGCTCCCTGATAAGTTGTTAATCGTTCCTCTTGCTCTCCCGACTTCACGCATGCATCCATATCTGGATGATCTGCGCCCCGCTATAAATAATATTTACAACTCACCTCGACTGCGTGAAATTTCTCTCGCATCGTGCCCTTTCTCGGACGACATTTTCCCTTTTTCTTCTACGAAATAAAAAATAATTTCAATGAAAAAGAAAAGGAAAACAAAAACTTCAAACACGTGCGCTTTGTGGAATAAAACCATAAAAAGAATGCGTTATAACCTTGCTCGCCTCTTTCCGCCATTTTGAACGAAGCTTGCGTCCGTGGTTTGTGACCAGCGGATAATTCTTGAGCTTTGTAACCTGGCCGTCTATCTCGCCATCTTTTCTGATGAAATGTACAAATAAAATGGTTGTTCAGTCTTCATAGATGAAATCAATTTGCAGAAACAAAGCTTCGATACAGTGGTGTGCAAAAACATATCTTCTGTATTCATCTGTTATTTTGCCTAAAAGATGGGGGAGTGATAGCCGAGATATTTCCACTGACAAGGTGAGAGTAACAGTTGAAAGGTCTTGTTTGTTAGCAAAGACACTATCAATATAAACTTAATGGTATTATTCCACCATTGTAAATTAGATATTTCCTTGAACAAATGCAACACCAACATCATAAAATTCTACAGTTTTATCTTGTAGTAGAAGATCTGAAGCTTAAAAAAAGTATTATGCAGTGTCGCTGAAAGTTGAAAGCTACAAGATAGGAACCATGCAGATGCATACAATGCACACATTTCATGGGAGGACACTTGAAGGGATAGATGAGAGGGCCCAACAGGAAAATGGGACGCCTTATTGAGACTTATATAACGGAGTAACTGGTTACAGTGTTCCAGTTAACTTTCAAAGGCAGGGAGTCGATGAATAATTTTAAGGGGTCAACAGGTTGTGTGTCTCTGTAATTCTTCTTAAGTTAGCCATTTGATTTGTCAGGTCAGGAAGCCAGCCTTGTCAGGTTTTTGACCCGAGACCCTTCTCTTATCTGGAACACTGTGGTTAGCTTTCAGTTACAGTAAGGGGTAGCAGTTTATATAGTTAAATTTAGGACTAAGCAACCCGCGAAGCTAGGTGGTACAGTGGTATAGTAGGCTATTATAAGCCTTAGCCCAGCTGAGGTCACAGGTTCAATCCTGAGTGGGGATTTTAGATTTCCTTTTTTACACTTAAAAATTCATTGAAAATACAATTCTAAGTGTCGACTTACGTTATATAATTCTCAATAAGTGTCCGACCTCCTTCTGAGCTATAGAAGGTAGACTCTACCTTTTCAAAGACGTTACAGAATTTGCTACTCTAGAAACTGCGGGGAGACTGAGCACCAGCTTTCAGCACTAGGCTTTCTGGGATTGTTTGGGTAACCGGGGTTAGTGTTGACATTACGTTATATAAGTCTCAATAAGGAGTCTTGGGTCCTCTCATCTATCTCTTCAAGTGCTTTCCCATTTCATGTGTATACACAGTTGTTCTGACACATCTAAATAGGCACATGTTATGCACACATTTTTTTTGTTATTCATTACCATAAGTTTGCTTTATATGGTATTGTTGTGTAAAAGAAAAAAATATCTCTTAGTGAGTGAGTGGCCACCATCAAGCATGAGATTCGCATATTATAAAAGCAACAATGAATTCTATCATATTTTGAATCTTGCTTGCTTCGAAAAAATGCACTTAATACTGCCAGTATAATCAAGTGGCCTTGGATGTTTTTACTTCTTGAGTTATGAAGATTTCAATCTAGATCTGTGAAAAGAAAAAGGATGATCACTCAAAGCTTTTATTTCTGGTGTTTTTGAAGGTGATTGTGTGAGGGGATGTTAAAGTTTTGACTTGATTAGGACAACACCCAAAATACTGAATTTTTCTCAATATTTAATTGACTAAATGCAGAATCTCTCTTTTCTACAATTTATGCAGGCTGTGAGGAATGCTACAGCAGCAGTCTCCCCAATTCGTAGCAAGTTCAACTTAGTTGGGCCACGTGATTACAATTCAAACATTAGAAAAATAATCTATGCAAAGTCAAAGGATGAAAATACAACAGTAAGATTTACTATAACTTGCTGGAGTTAGTGACTTTATTCCTACAGTGTAGTGCAGGTGATGCTTCTTAGCTACATGTACAGTCTCGAAACTTGAGTTACCCTAATTCTTGATTCTCAAGACTGAGGATAAAACAAGTTTGTGAATTTGAGCAATACTGCACTTGAAGCAAGTAAACATGCAGTCGCCTAATAATAATTATTGTAATGACCTTGTTTGAATGAGGTCAAAGTCAAACTGTCTCTTGGGACCTCTCGTAAGTGATCATTTCATGAACTCAAAGCGATCTCCTTTCTTTCCAAGGCTGGCAGCTTTAAGAGATTTTAGGGGTTTAAAATTTTGCTCAGTATTGTTTGGGGTAATGAGGTTCTGGCAGGGATTTTTGTTGTTTAATTAAAGGGAAGTAAAGGTTAAATAATGCTGCATGTAATGTTTTTCACAAAATAATTCTGTTGATGTCCCATTTGCAATAATTGGGGGTTTTAATAGCTTAAACTTTGACCCATTGGAATTTTATTTTAGGATCTAATTTATAACCAAAGGGGATCTTTGTGCATCTTTTTGACCCAACTACTGTACCCCCCTGTTGGAAGGTTACAGTTTTTATAAATGTACATATACATGTACAAAGATATAAAATATTTATTTTGTAGGAAAAACAGTTCAGGGAGCAACAACAAGAATTGAACACTTGGCATCAAGTATTCTGGGAAAAACAAAATGAAAAATTTAATAAGGTGAGATGTACGTTTGTGATACCTTTGCTTATCTGGACTTTTAGAAAAAATACTACCATTGATTTTAATTTATTTACTAAATATTTGATCATATTTTTTCCAGTCAAAAAAAGCATATCTTAAATTGCGATCAAGGGATATTGAAACTGAAACAAGTAAGTTGTGTAATGTCTTGAAGTTGAAGCATAATCCATCCTAGTGATCCTTTTTATGGAACAAAAAACAGAGCATGTACAACTTTCTATCAATTTCTTTGATGAGTTTATGAAGCCATCCTATGAGCAGCTCTTGGACTTGGGTTTTGGGCAGCAGATTTGAAGGGAGGAGGGGGAGAAGGAAAATGTGCAGGATAGCCATTTACAACACAAAAATAGTGTGCTTACCCCAGAGAAAATTAAGTCAGGATATACTGTTAAAATTCAGCTGATCACAGGTTATTTCTGCTTGTGTGGATACTTTCATTTATGAAAATAAATAAAGAAAGCAACCTATATTAATTTACAGTAATGTACTCAGTGAAATCTCTCTGAGCTGGACATCCCCGGGATCAACTCTAGTGAAACAAGTCAACAGGTGAAATTCGGCCGGGAACAGCCAACCGCTGATGTTTCCCTTAAGAGGTGTCCGCCAGGGGTGTCCACTTTAAGAGAGAGTTGATGGTATTCTTGAAGATTCATCTCGGTTCTGATTAGAGAAGTTTCACTTAAAGAACCTAAGTTATGAACACATTAAGCTTAGTTGTTGAAATCTGTTAATGTTGTGCAACTGTCTTTCTTTAATTTTAGATAAGGAATTTGCTGATGATATGTCCAAATTTTACAGGGACTTTCTAGATGGTCACTACCATGTTCACACACAGTACCTCAGGTAAAACATAACATAAGAAACCCCTTAAATCAGGGCCTCGGATATGATGCAGTAGTGCCATTTTGCACCCAATTAAAATCTGAGTTTTGGATCAAGGTTTCTTCAGAATTTACATTCTTCATCAGAACATCTTTATTTGAAGAGCACATTGTTAAACCAAGTAATTAAATCAAATTTAAAATAATGAATTCATTAATTCACCCTTGGCAGAATTGCTTGACTGGTTTTGACTGTAAATACTTATCAATAGTTTGCCTTTGTTTACAGGACATGGTACCGCAGGAATTTTCAGGTGTTATGGGCAGGATTGCAGGTGTCAACATCACGATTTATCAACAAAATAATTCCCAGAAGATCAAGATAATCGGCAAAGGAAAATGTTAAATATCATTTACATTGTACACAGACAAACACAAGAATGTCAAAAACTAACTGGGGATAACACAGCGATGAACAAAGATCTCTCTAGCTAATGAATGTTTGTATTGCAACAGTGAGATTAAAACTTAAACAAGTGCTATGAAGATAGCACTTTACCTTGGATAGTAACAAAGATACGGCTCCTCTTCATTATCAACAGTTCACTGAAACTTTTCTTTCAACCACTCTTGTGCAGGATGTATGCTACCGGCATCCCTCAGCATCCACCTTCTGGTGATTAGAAATTTCCATAAGTGACTGCAGCCCTTTGGGTTTTATGGACTGGGCATTTTCTTTGTTTTTAAACTCTTGTAAATGACACCTTACTTGGCATTCTGTAAAAGACCCTTGAGTGTTTGATAAAGCCTGACAGGGTATTGGAATTTGTAAGAAGGACTTAGTTGACAGTCTCTTTAAATTTAAAATGGTTTGTTTTTTTATTCACAATTTATTAGAATACAAAAAATTGTATCGAGGTTTATATTTTCTGAGATGCAAATACATGTTTAAAAATATTTCACATTCTGACTTAAGTGCACTTTTTTTATTAAAAACCTTTATTTCAGACTAAAAATTTGCTGCAGACAAATAATTCTATTTGACACATTTTTGTTATTACACATTTCAAAATTAAAATTTTGTCTGTTTGAAAATCCATCAAAATCATTCTTCTGGGTTGTCCTTAATTGTTTTCTGCATAATTGCTAAACACGCTTTTTGGGGTGAATAAGTGGGTATTCGTGGATTTTTTGGATTTGACGTTTCTTGCGCTAAAAATGCGTATTTGTGAACAGGAGCAAGGTGTTTATATAGTGTCTGAGTGAAAACAATCAATTTTATCTTTGGAGCAGATGTAATCCGAGACTTAAAAAAAGAGTTTTCCCATTTGATATTTTTTCTTCTCTCTTTTCCCTTCCTTTACTTGCTGTCTTTGGCTATTTATACACTTTCTTTCAGATGGACAAGTTTTGACCCAACCTTTAAGGAACCTGAGAGATGAATCTGGAAGAATGCCCGGTGTGTGAGCCAAATTTGTCACTGATTTTGCAACAGAAATTTAAGAGGTTTTTCCTACATAACCAAGGAAGAATTTGACTGATTCCCGAAATTGAGACATGAATGCAAAGATCTATCCATTCGTCAAAGTTATCTTGTGAATTGATGACGTAACAATAGCTTCCATGTGTAAAATCCCAAAACCCGTAAATGTCGGGGTTTAGCATGTAAAGGGTTAACCAAAATTAATAATTACAGTGTACATAAATCATGACTTTATAGTACAAAAGTGATCCACTGTGTAAGAATGTTTATTTTAAAATAATTCAATATATTATTTCACATAATTGTGTAGCGATCCTAGCATAAGGCAATTTAATATATTAATGTTCAGATTGTTGTTTTTCTAGTAATCAATAAATATTATACAAGTACAGTCATTAAACCTCCTTAATTAATAAGGATGCCAAAACAGACAGCCCCAGCTGTCTGCATTGAGACAGTTCATATTTTAAATAACACTATTTGTACCATTGTATAGAAATATCTATTTAACCATACAATTTCTTTCCAAAGAATTACTTTTACATTTACGCACAATTTTCCAGCCTGCAAAAATATTTTGTCCTTATGTAAAGATTTTAGACCCGATAAATCAACCTTAATCTCAATTTCCCAACACCACACCCATTAATTGCAGTTTCAAGGCAAGCCATTGGTTCAAAGTTCAGAGATAAAAGGTCATTAATTTAGCTTAAAGACCCAGTATTGTCCATTATGTGCTGCGAGCATCGGCAGCCATTTTCTTGATGTTGTAAAATCCAGTAGGTCTTATAGCTCTTTGTAATCCGTTTACATCAGCCATGTCGGTCGTTATACATTTATTCGAGTACCTTATTTATCAGGCAACACTTAATGTAATTTAATATAAAATGTTTGAACAGAACATAAGCATGAGACGATATAATTCGTTTCCACGCAATAGAATGTTTGCCGCGAGAAAAGCAAAACCCCGGAAAACAATGGAAGCCTCGCTCCCGTGCAAACCAAAGCAATAACAAAGGCGCATGAAGCATAATGGACAATACTGGGTCTTTAAACAGCAAGGTGTTCTAGAGTGTGTGATGCTGTTTGCTCTCTATGGTTAATTTGTTATTTGCCTCTGCAACATCTTTTCATTTTCATGGCTAATGGAAACTGTAAATTGACCCAAATTCTTAGAATAACTACTGACAATATTCACTAGTGTTCAGTGTAAATCGATCATACAGCCAATGTCCCATCTGGACATCTACAAGACAGCAATTGCACAAAAAATGTTACAGTCATTCAACTCTCAATCAATACTGCTGGCTGCCGTGTCTTTTTGTCAATGTTGCGATTGCCAATTAATGACAAGACAAGTTCTATAAAGCAATACTACAAGACAAAAGCTATTAACCAACAATATGGCTTCCACAACACAAAAAATGCCCAAATTTCTGCAAGTGCCCCTTTCAGTTCATTTGGTGTAATCGAAAAATAATAGCACTCCATTTTACAACAGTTCTACATGTAACCCACAGCATGGCAGCAATTTCGTACATCACTCTAGTTTCTGGAATTTGTCATTTGAACAATAGCAATAGCTGCAATAATTTACTACATATGTGTACATGTATATCAAGAAACTGAATTTGTTGAAAATTAACTCTAGAAAGCCTCAATTTCTATGAACCCTAATTATTTTAATCATACATGCTTGTGATCAAAATGAAAACATAAAACTGAACACCATTAACGAACAAATAAATGACCTTCTAAACCTAGCTCCAGGACTGGCCAACATCAGAATACTAATGTTGACAATATTGTTTATTTATCAGCGGCCATCCCAAGGAAGTCGTGAAATAACAAAATAATCATTTTTTGATTACATGGTTCTAGGAAATTATCCATACTCAAGCTTCCCTCATAGAAGGTCACTGGAAATCTTCCAAGGGGGGCCGTGGGGGGGGGGGGGGTTGGTCTCTTAATACTGACATTTTCAAAGGGGGAGGGGGGTTTAAACCAATAAACCTTATGTCATATATTTCAAATGGGATATTTCCCGACATAAAAACTGGTTACCCCTGGGATAAAAACTGGTTATCCCTGGGATAAAAAACTGGTTACCCCTGGGATAGCTGCTGAAAAATACATGTGCATATAAAATGTAACTTGCACAAGGTTCACATCATTCTGTTCCCTTATAGTAAAGTGGAGTTTAATGTGCTGCATTTCCATTGGTTACACTGTCACTGTGAAGAACACACTGAGCCATTTCATTTAGAGCATTTCGAAACTCTTCAGTAATAATCTCTGGATCTGATAGCAATGCAGCATCACTTTGAACTCCAACAATAACTTTCCCAGCATAAGTGTAGATAGACAGTCCCAGTCCAATGTTGTCCCTCTGCGGAGGCCAAAAAATCATGTACTTAACGGGGAAGCCACTCACTGTGAGCAAGTGTTGTGGACCAGGAACATTGGAGAGAACACAACTCGCTTTTTGGGCCAGAAAAGTATTGACTTTGCGAATCAGAAACTCGGGACACAGTTCATTTGACAGAATCATTACAGCAGCTGAGCCTAGAGGTTCCCCAGAGGTTTTGACACCATCCATGCGGGCTTTGGTCTCGCACAACTGTTTAAGAACACCCTCAGTGGCAACTGCAAGTTTCAGGAAAATTAATGAGAATTTATTTTCCATGATCAGTTCTTTCCTGGAAGCTGCTGAACGGACATCTACTGGAATTGATGCAGTGAAGTCCTCAGGGTTTGCCACGCCTTTTCTCTGGAAGTACCTCCTCAGTGCCAGAGAGAGGCAAGACATCAAGACATCATTGACAGTTGTCCCTGTAGCTGTCTTGATCTGTTTGATCAGCCGAAGCTCAAACTCTTCTTGCCAAGCAACCTTTTTCACTCCACTGATTTTTGGCCCATGTAGGAAGGATCGATCAGCAAATGAGAGAAGCAATCTTATGAGGTATCTGGGCGTAATAAACAGTGCTTTGGCCAGGAGAAGTGACCTGCCATTAGAGGAAAACTTTACCAGCTCTTTTTGTGGTGTTGTCTGATCGGGTAATTTGTTGATGAGGAACCCTGCTAAGGCGACACCATCACCCATGGAATGGCTCATTCTAAACACGGTTGCAAAGTCCTTGTCACCAAAGTTTGTTGGAACACAGCAAAAATACCAGGGAGATCTTCCTTCGGGAAAAGGTTCGTTACTCAGCTTAGAAACAATAGCTGCAAGCTCATCTTTTGAACAGGGCGTCTCGCCTTCCCATTTAAACACATGATTTTCAATCCGAAAGGATTTGTCTTCCTGGAAAAAGTACTGGAAGTACCCTGGACGAATATAGCAGCGAGCTCTGGGGTATTCAAGCTCTCCATTGTCTTTCTTGGCGTCTACCAATCGTTCTGAAATGGCATCGCGGAAGCGTTTCATCCCTTCGTCAAAGCTGAGATCGTTTTCGGCACATAGCAGTCCGTTTATTACGAGTCGGTTCTCGTCTGACCACTGTTGCCAAAGAGCGTCTAAACCGCTCAGGGCTATTCCACCGGTTGTGTTCTTCACTATAACTCGCTCGGCCGTTTTAAGAATGAAATAAATCGCGACTATTGGAAGAAGAGGGACTAAAAGAGCGATAATAATTGCGTAAGACAGTAGACATTCTACAATGAACAAAGCGCTCGACAACGACGAGATCATCCCGGCCGGACGGGTTTTCCCTTTAGCGCTTGACATTTTAGCAGTTTTTCGTGGATCGCGACTCTGTCCGTTTGCAATCTCCTTTTTGGGCTTGTTAGCGTTTACCTCGCCATTGCAGAGGTTATCTTGCACGATCGAATTTCCTTCCATGTTCGGATGAAATTTGTAAAGAACTCTGAAATTTGTAAAGAACTCTTGCAAGTAAAGAACTCTTCATGCTGTGCACGAATTTATTTCCCCGATCGTCGAGACAAGTTCAAAGGTTTCCTTCGTAAATCTTGAATGATGATTGGTCAATTTAACATCTGCTATTGTTGTTAAAGTATTGATGCCGCCTTTGATACCGACAGACCATGACGTGCACGTGAGGTTCGAGTGTTTATAACTCCGGGTTTATCCAAAATTAACTCCCAAGTGACAACAATTTTGGGCGAAATCAATTATTTAAAGCCCATCTTTATGGAAATTTGGTAAATTTCGGAAATTATATCTTGAAATCTCTTGTTATATTTTGTCTGTTACTGAACGTGCTGACAGTCGCAACAGCGGAAGTGGACTATGGATTTATTTTGTTTCTTGACCTTCAGTGACCTTCAACGGAAAAGTGGAAAAGAGTCTGGGTTCCAAGTGCGATTTGGGGCAAAATGGCGGACAAAGTTTGTCTTTGGAGAAGTTTTGAACGGAATTACTTGTTACTGTAAATTCCGAGGACTAATGCTCGGTGTTACATTCACAGCCGAAAGAAGATTTTTCAATGAGTTTGCGGGGTATTTGGGTATTTTCCAGCCTTGAGAAAAATGCCGAATGTATTCTTTTCTCCAGGTAAGTCCATAATGATATTTTCACGCCGCAGTTCGCCTAATAAAAAATTCTTTGATTGATGATCTAGCCAGCAAAATAAGCCAAATCTGTTGACCCAGATTTCGGAGTAATTTTTGCATACCTAGCAAATTATTTACATATTTCTAAACGCTTTGTAGAACAAGGGAAAAGGAAAACGAAAGGATCCATTCTTTTTCAATGAACTATTGTCACACGTACGTACGGGGTTAACCTTTATTTGGTTCACCTTTGATTGGGCAACACGAGGAAACTTGCCAAGTTTCAAAGTTCATATTTGTTGCATTTTTGATAGTTCATCTTGATCAGTGATTGGTTGAAGTAGATTTGAAATTGGAGACGTCAACTTTAATAGAACCAACCCTGACACAAACGGGAAATTATAGGAATTTTAGTATTACCTCATGTTTTCTTATGGTACCTCTCTTGGAAGAAAAATAATTTTTAGCCATGTAGTGAAGATTTACGGCATTCGTAAACCTACGCATTGGTCAGGAGAAACCAATAAAACAGAGGGACCACCCCCTTTTACCCCCTTTGAAGTGCACTGTTGGGTTCTTGATCAGTGGATATGATGCTAAAGTACAAATTCTGTGAAGAGTAGAACTTGATGGAGTTTTTTTGTTAGTTTATCTGTCTATATCAACAACTAATTCATTTAACATACATATAATTATAATTGTGGCAGTTTAAATGGAACATAAAGTTTTGCTTTGCCTGTTGCAGATTAAAGCCTGATCATATGCTACAATCTGTTGTGTCTGTAGTGAATTAGCTTGTTCCAGGTGTTAAGATTGTGGGGTACAAACTAGCAGGTACAAACAAGGAGGGGGTAACAAGGGGAGACTGGGGGGAGACTAGGGGGAGACTAGGGGCGGGGGGGGGGGGGGGCTCTTCTCTCCTTTATTTCCAATCACATTGCATTTTTTCTTCATACCCTCCCCACTATTATATCTGAATGCCCGAAAGAGGCTAATGGTGAAACTCATGGTTAACACTCCTGTAAATATTATAACAAGTATTTTGTCTTTGCAGACGCTTTCCTACAGTTGAACGTCGAGCAGTGTTGCATCAGGAAAGGACAAGTTTAACACCAATTCCTAGCGATGAAGAACTTTGTGATGCAGTGCTGAAAGAGATGAGATTAAGAAGGAACCTCGGGGCTGCTGTGGATGAGGTTTGTCATTTGATAGATTTGAAGCTTTCATTTTTAGACTACTCAAAATACTTTGAAATGTTGTTACATCCAATTTTATTACTCAGTGTGGAGTCCTAGGTTTTACAAACATGATTTGCCCATCGTGGTCCATTCATGATAAGACAATTGTGAAGGAAATTCACACACTAGCGAGTCTCAGTTCACGGAGTAAATACCAACTTCCTAAAATATAAAAAAAATCCATAAAGATCTCAGTGCAGTGAACAGAACCCAGCGTTTGGTCTTGTTTTTTTTTTTTTCACTTTGTTTTTCAAATAAACATGATTTGCCGGTTATGTTCCACCTGCCGTGATTCATGTGTCATAATTTGCATTCTGTCATCCTTTATAAAATGCCCATAATTTGTCAGAAAATGGTGAAAGAAATTCACAGATGTTGTTCTTTGTGGATGTAATTTCTATTTCAGGAATTAAGCATTTACTCTTTGAGCTTATTTTATAGGCATGTTTTTTCACCATTGTCTTATCTTGGGCAAATCAGGACAGGTGAATCATAGCCAGCACTGTACACAGCAGTGAAATCAGCTGGAATTACCCCTTTCACTCCCAGAGTCAAGTATGGAGACATGTAATGTAGTGTTCTAACTTTTTTATTTATTTATTTATTTATTTTATTTATTATTAATTCCAAAGTACAACAATAACAATAATTATCACATATACATACCCACACAGACTACACACCTATACATACATGCAATCATACAATCCCTACATCAGCTTTTGAATCTGTGGATGAAATCCCATGGTGTGACCATTCAAATGAAACCTCTTCAGCAGTACATTTGCATGGTACCATTTGTTTTTCAATATTTTACAAAATGAATTTTGGGATTTTTCGTTAATTTTGATGTTTGGCACTCTTGGGAGTTAAAGGGTTAAGGGGTTGCTTATGAAGTCACTCAGGGCTTTTTTTCCCATGGCACCATCCCATCTAACTGTGCTTTAAAAATACAGCAATTGTTTTCATTGGTTTTGCATTTGCATTGTGATTGGCCAAAAAATCTTGCGCCACTTTCTCGACCAATCAGAACTGAAACACAGGAAAAAAAACAGATTCCCATTTTGGGATTTTTTAGGTTATTTACATGTATAGAACACCCACAAAATTCCCAAATTTGATAAAGTGAGACAAGTCCCAACCTGGGAATTCCCAACCATGTTTTCAGGTTGGGACTTGTCTCATTCTTCTAAATTTGGGATTTTTGTGAGTGTTCTTTAAATACCCTAAAATATCCAAAAATGGGAACCTGGTATTTTTTTCCTGTGAAACTAAAACCAATATAATTTGTGATTTGTTTGCACATTGTATTGTTTTCTTGTACATGGTGGTGACTACATGGGATTTTATTTGCATCAAATTCTAATTGGTTGATATATGAATTGCCTGCCTCTGCTACTTTGGTTTTAGTTTTTAAAACTCAAGTGAAAACAATCTATTTATTGAGATTATCATCTTCATTTAGTTTGACAGAGATGTTGATTCCTGCAGCAAGCCAGAACATAAGCCAGTCTATGAAGTGAAGCTAAAAACTGGTCCCTTATGGCCTGTTGTGGTTATAGAAAAGGTATCCATTACATTATTATTACACAGTTAATGTTTGGACATGCAATATTAAAAAGACAACACTCATTTGTGGGACGGTGTAAATTATCTTAATCTTGTACTAACTGTAAATCCATGGATAAGCTTCAATATCCTTTATTACTTTTTAATTATAAGAAATAATTAAACAGAAATTCAATTTAATAAAGTTGTCATCATTGCTGTTAATTATGCAAGTTATGCTATACAGTGGAACCCCGTTAATACGGTCACCAAAGGGCCATGAATATTTGGCCTTATTAACTAGGTGGCCGTCCGAGGTGACCGTTAGGCGGGGTTCCACTGTAATAACAATAATTTATATTAAATAATAATTTTTATAATACAAATAACTTTGTATGAGTCTCAAAATCTTCTAGACGGGCACAGGTATCCTTAATCTATCAATCGAGGAGTAATTGGGTAATTGTAGTACTAAAGACTGAAAAAATGTTCAGGGTTCGATAACATTTGTATGAAATCCAAGTCACTACAAGGGTAATATTGATCCACAAAGGAACGTTTTTATGAGGGCAAATTTTGTTTGCACCTCATTATTAAGTGATCATATGAACCCCCACATTTTTGAGGTGCAGGAAGCTAAATGACACTTTTCCCAAATTTGAGATGTGTTATAAATTAAATCATAAGATGCATGATTTTGTTACCAGTTATTGATTTGCCTTACATGTATGTTGTTTATTTGTTAGTTTGCTTTGGTATTTACATGCATTCCACTGGTGGAAACTGATCTGGCACATGGTAATCCACCACTTGTCAAGCTGTAAGTCACTTCCAATAAATCTATTAATCGTATCAATAACAAAATTCTTGATTGTGATTGGTCATCCACGCGCCTATTTCTTACGTAATTGATGCGCAGTCACGTGGGTGTCCAATAACAGCTATCCAATTACAACTTTGTGTAATTGTAATCCCTAAAAGATATGATGATCACACCGTCACCTCCCCCAGGTCTACATTATTGAACATAATTTGTTTGATTTTAGCAAGGTATCTGGGTAACAATGTTAATGTACAGCATGTAGCCTGTGTAGCAAGCATTTCAGTCTGTAGTTTCTGTGCAAAGGAAGCTAGTTCTCTGCAAGGGCGAGAAGAAAACAGTGGCAGGAGGGGGAGGGGAGGGGAGGGGAGAAAATGCTTGGGTGGTAATATGGCCTAATTTAATAAATATTATTTTGCTATTTTTTATTGATATTTCAAGGCCTGGTGTATCTTTGGGATATTCTTTGCTTCATTCCATGGTTAACTTTGTTGGTAACTGGTCTTCTAAAGAACAGGTAGGTAGGCAAACTTGTCTCTAACTAATGTTCTCCCTCATCTACATCATTCTACATTTACAGTAAACTCTCGTAACATGGACACCTCTGTAAGACAGACACCCTTTCTAAGATGGACATCAATAAAAATTCATTACTGGCTGGTTCTGACTAAATTTCACAGCAGACCCTGCTAAAGCTGGTGACAAAGGTGTCTGTCTAAGACTGAGCTCACTGTATTTACAGTATTACAGTCATGCTCCATCACGCGTGACCAGTAATCTAGAGAATGAAATAAACATTTGAATATTTCTTTGTAATGTCCGAGATTTGAATGAAACCTTGAAGATCTCTGTGGAAAACACTTCGAAAGTCACGAATTAACGGAAAATAACTTCGCTGCACCCATAAATAAACCTAATATTGTTCAGATATGTAACATTTCAAACAAAATGATATTTTGTTGCTGTTTGTTTCCGAAAATTTGGTAAAATTCTCACGGGAATTCCGTATCTTGGAATGAATTTTCAAAACTGACACGTAATCTTGAAAACTCCATTCAATTTTCAAAAATACTGGTCACGCGTGACAGAGCATGGCTGTTAGTATTTTAAAAGCGTATTTAAGTATTTAAAAAGTGCACTATAAATTAATAAATTATTATTATTATTATTTAATTATTATTAAAGTCCATTGGGACATTCCACTAACCCTTTCACTGCCAGACTCAATTGTGGAGACATGTAGAGCAGTTCTAATTTTTGAGTCTGTGGACAAAATCCTATGGTGTGACCATTCAAATGAAACCTCTTCAGCAGTACTTTTGCATGGTACCATTTGTTCTAACTTTTGAATCTGTTGATGAAATCCTATGGTGTGACCATTCAAATGAAACCTCTTCAGCAGTACTTTTGCATGGTACCATTTGTTCTAACTTTTGAGTCTGTGGATGAAATCCTATGGTGTGACCATTCGAATGAAACCTCTTCAGCAGTACTTTTGCGGCATGGTACCGTTTGTTCTAACTTTTGAGTCTGTGGATGAAATCCTATGGTGTGACCATTCAAATGAAACCTCTTCAGCAGTACTTTTGCATGGTACCATTTGTTCTAACTTTTGAGTCTGTGGATGAAATCCTATGGTGTGACCATTCAAATGAAACCTCTTCAGCAGTACTTTTGCATGGTACCATTTGTTTTTCATTATTTTACAATATGAAATTTGAAACTTTTCTTGAACTTTGATATTTTGCACTCTTGGGAGTTAAGGGGTTAACTGTAAAAAGTACAAACCCTGTCCACAACTCATTTTGTTCATAAGAGTGAGCCTTTCTTTAGTGTTTGATTAGGATTCCTTGTTCATTGAGAGTCCATTGGCATTGACATCAAATATGAACTGTTTCTGTTACTTCTGTGATTTCAGCTGCAGTCCAAAGTAAGTGAGCTGTACAAATGTCTGTGTGTTGCTGCTCCATTTGGGACTCCTGTTGATACAAACTTCACAACCATTCAGATACTCATGAACAGCAAAGATAATGTCATTGTCCCTCAAAAAGGCAAGGTTTGTGTACTCACAATATAATAATATGTAAGTAATGCAAGCAAGTGGGCGGCACGGTGGTCTAGTGGTTAGCATGTCGGACTTTCAACCTGAAGGTCAGTGGTTCGAGCCTGGTCTCTGCCGTCGTGTTGTTTCCTTAGACAAGAAACTTTACTCCACACTGTCTCTCTCCACCCAGATGTATAAATGGGTACCGGCGACAAAATGCTGGGGGTAACCCTGCGATGGACTAGCATCCCATCCAGGGGGGAGTAGCAATATTCCTAGTTGCTTCATGCTACGGAAACCGGGTTAAGCTCCAGCCGTGTGGGCTATCGTGGCCCGAGTGCAACTTTACCTTACCTAATGCAAGCAAGGCGAGGAATGTGAATTATGATAATTGTCCGTCAGTAGAATGACGATTGAAACTGAAGGATTCTGGTGGTTGTAGGTATAAATGACACATTCATGAAAATAGCCTTTTGTTAGTCAATAGCAGATCAGTTAATTTGTTTTCTTTATCTAGCAACCAGCTTGGAAACCTGTTCAACACAAAGGAAAACAACAGCTTGTATTCAGTGTTAAAGAAGAGATTCGAGCAGCACAGGTAATTACTACATATATGTGACCATGACAAGATTTAATAAGTCCAAGTGAAAATAAGAACTGTCAAACTATATCCAGTTTATTATGAACATAAAAGGTTGAAAAAAATGTAAGTCAAATTAAGGTGGCCAAACACAGTTTCGTGGGCAGTCAGCAGCAATTCGCGTGACGGCGTGGGTTTTTAGAAAGAATGTGAGACAGCTCCGTTTTGGAAACAATGTACACAAACAAAAGTTTCTCAAAATCCACTCATATAAATTACATGAAATTTGTCAGAATTCTTAATTTTTATTGCATTTCAAATAATGAGAATGGCAAAACAGAAGTCTAACAAAGGAATTCTGTGACACGATCAATATTGACAGGGCAGCTATGTTCTTGAATATTTAAAAATAAACTGTTTGTTTAAATTTGGTTGAGCCAATTTTAAACAATAAGAATTATTTATTGTAAGCTGTGTGCAAGTTCATCAGAAAATCTAATGACTGGATTTTATGTAAACCTTATAAAAGTGATATTTTAGGGTTGTTTACAATCACCCACGTTGCCATGGAAACAGTCCAAAGCACAAATTTTAGCCGTTAATTAAAATCTTCCATCACTATATTTTTCTTTTGCCAAGTTTCAGCTTCTAAGCTGCAACCTTTCTCACATAATGCCCTAACAATAACATATACTCACAACCTATCAAAACTGTGTTCGGCCACCTTAAACCCATGACCTCCTGAGGGGGAGGGGGGGTACTCTCGTATATAAGCTATATGCCGCTGTGAAGGTATTCAGTTCAGTTTGCCAGGGTATGAAGAATTAAGTGTAGAATAGGACCAGTCCTGTAACTCGGAAGAGAAAGAGCCTTCTCTAAACGGAATATAATCATCGTGGCAACATTGTTGACAGATGGTTTTAAAGTGATACAGTTCTAAAAGAAACAAGTCTGGGATAGCTAGGGTAGGGGTTTTCGGTGTCTAATCTAATGTGGGGTTGCAAAATCAGCTGAACGTGGTCTGGTATAGGGTAAGGGTTAATCGGAGTCCCAGGAGCACTCCCCAACCCAAAAATGTACAGAGAACCGCCTGTGGTAAAAAGCAGTGAGACGCATTGACTCCTTCCAGCATCAGTAATGGCCATTTAAACTGCCGCAGGGTTAGCTCAGTTGGTAGGACGCTGGTCTGCTGAGCTGGAAGGTCACAGGTTTGATCCTCCGGCTGAATCACTCAGGGTCTTAAAATAGCTGAGGACAAAGGTGCTACTTTTGCTATCACATCTGCAAACATTTTGACCTTCCCATGGCTCAGATGGCCGCATAGAAATGGTAGAAATTCATACACGGCTCTAGAGGAGTACCGAACATTTGGAAGTTGTGTCAATTGACCTGAAAGTTCTTGACTGTTTTAGTGGGTCTGAACAGTATAATTTTACATTTTTTATTAATTTTGGATTTTTAGCATGTTAAAAAAGATTTCCGAGATGAAAGGCAATTGTTTGGAATCATTTCATGCAGGGTAGGTGTTTTGAATGATGCGATCCACTTTACTTTAACCCTTTAAGCCCTAAGAGTGATCAGCATCAAATTTCTCCTTGTAATATCAATGCCTTATCAATCAAAAAAGTCATGAGAATTAAGGACATGATCACACAAGATGAATTCTCTTGATATCCAAACAATTTCTCCCCACTACTTCTATAGGAAATGTATAGGAACAAGAAATGAGAATTTAAATTTTGATATTAGGGCTTAGAGGGTTAAGGGACACTGTCCTGCCACAAAATAAAAAATGCTGACCTTATTTCCGTGTTATATCGATAAGTGGAACCAAAATATACAACTTAATTGGATAAAAAGATTCTATAAAGCAAAACAGAATCAGTAGTTTGGAGATAAACTGTAGGATTACAAGGATGGAAATGGATTTACAGTTCATCTAATTTTTATTAAGCTGCCAAGAAACCAAAATTGCCATTCTTGTGAAATTTTGACTTTTTTTGGCCATTGTTTTCTCTCTTCGTCACTTTTGGTTATGTTTTCTTCCTTTTTCAAGATAATAAGCAAACTCAAATCAAGCTCCAGGCCATAATTATAAAATAAAAATGATATATAGGCTTGGAAACTGTCCATTCAAAGTTGCAAGTTCTGGTTGTAGGTGACGAGTAATTGACACGCTAGATCAATATTATGATGTACATTTTCTGGGTAGTTTCTTGGTGTTGCGGATGTTGTGATCACCAAATGACGTAAAACAAAATATTCAAAAGACACTGAACAATACCCACACCACAACACAAAAGCTAACCAACAATGGCTTCCGCAACACCAAGAAACACCCATTTTCTGTTATGAATCTGAAATGTTGTTTTATGTGCTATATTTTACTCGGATAGCAAACAAGGTGTTTCTTTTCAACTTGTCAGGAATAAAACCAATGAAAAACCATGAACTTTGTTCTCCAGGCAGACTTGGAAGGTATCCCAGAAATAACTGCAAACATCACATCCTTGTCCCTGGATTTCCTTGTGGTCCACCCCTGTGTTCTGGAGGGAGACACTCATGTCCAGATCCCCTCATTCCAGCCGTCACAGATGCTCAAGGGACCTGAGCTGATGGGTAGGAAAGTTAGATTCAGACCTCCTACTGAATCCTTCCCTCTGTGTCACTACTCTGCTAAAACACCACATGGCTTGCCTGTCCAGGGAATATACCAGATGCAGGTAAAAGAATTTTGAGTTTGTCTGTTATCACTAAAAAAACTAACTACAAAGCCAATTACGCTTGATAAGAAACGGCCACCTCCCTACAACGGCCACCTCTCTTCAACGGCCACCTTTCTACAACGGCCACCTCTCTACAACGGCCACCTCTACAACGGCCACCTCCCTACGTGCAACGGCCACCTCTCTACAACGGCTACCTCTCTACAACGGCTACCTCTCTACAACAGCTACCTCTCTACAACAGCCACCTCTCTATAACGGCCACCTCCCTACAATGACCACCGCCACCTCTCTACAACGGCTACCTTCCTATAACGGCCACCTGTCTTTCCGGCCACCTCTCTTCAACGGCCACCTCCCTACAACGGCCAATTATATCAAGCAAAGACACGATTATCCAACCCTTCCCTAAAAAAACACCCCATGCAAATCTTAAGTCCGGGCCAAACGCAAGAAAACTTTCGGCGACTCTCAAGACAAATTGGACAGGTTCAAATTGACGAGAGCGACCGAGAGTTGCCAAGAGTGCACGAGAGTTTGAGGCGAAGCGAGCGAGAGTTGCCGAAGGTGCACGAGAGTTTGAGGCGAAGCGAGCGAGAGTTGCCGAAGGTGCACGAGAGTTTGAGGCGAAGCGAGCGAGAGTTGCCGAAGGTGCACGAGAGTTTGAGGCGAAGCGAGCGAGAGTCTGAACTCTCAACGACTCTTGCTCTCGTTTGGCCCTTTTTGGGTGAAGACGTCCAACCAACTCTGAACTGTAGAAATTGTTTATGTGCAATATTTACACCTTATTCGATGATTTGCCAGATAATACACGCGGATATTTTACGAGTTGAGCAATGAGTAAAATGTCCGCACGTATTATCTGTTAAAACAACGAATAAGGGATTTGTACTATGAATAGGTTGTGTCTTGAAACCGGAATTCTCAGGTGCAATACCCCAATCTACTGTGTAATACGCTCGGATATTAAGCGTGTCCTCTTTCCCTTATAAGGTAAAATGACGTCACAGTTGAAAGTCCTTCAAACCATTTCCTTTATTTATTACCTGTCACTTGTCAGAAACTCCTCAAAACAATATATTATTGTTTTATTGTTATCCAGGGTGATGCAAATTCTGTGCAGGTGTCTGTCCAGTTAAAACTCAGTAACAAAGTGAAGAATTCATTTGAATATTTTGAGGTGCATCTTCCCTTCTTTCACAGGTTTGTTGTTAAGATGGAACACCAGGAAGCAATATTTTATTATGGTGTTTTTTAGTCTATATTCTGAAGTTATTTACTGTGGTCTGTTCTGCAGAATTCCCGGGTCTGATAGAGCGATTTTCGTATCTCCTGAAAAACGGTTTCCCCTGGGAGACGTAAAAGCGAGTGACGTAAAAAGTAATTGACGTAAAAGGAGATAGCTACTTCTAGCTTTTCTTTGCGTGTTCGCTAAACCAACCAAAAGCCGCGCGCGTTTGCCCCCGTTCGCCAAACCAAAAAGCTGCTTTTTATTCGAGTTAAGACACGTTTTTACACTCTCTTCTGACTGCGCGCTAATAAAAAAACACTTTCAAAATCATAGTTTGGTGAGAAGATGACTGTCGTATAATAAACAATTTATTCAGCGACAAGCTGTGTAATACGGCTGGTCATTTTTACTCATTACTCATTTTTACTCATTATTTTTCTCGCCTAAAGGCTCAAAAAATAAAACAAAAACTGACTCGTAAAAAGACCCAGCCGTATTGTACAACTTTTCGCTGAATAACATCAAACGAACTGGAAGAAATAGAAGTTTGGGTATGTTATTACTAATACTATGCTGTTTATTTTCATTATCCCCAGAGGCCCTGTGGTTCGAGTGGATTCTGCGGGTCCGTCAACTGGCAGCATTTTATTTTCACCTGACAAAAGACGCCTTGTGTGGGACATAGGTTGGTGTATACTGTCAATTATAAGGTTCGGGTTTTTACCCTCAGCAACAGAGGTCTTATTCCATTACATAGGGAAGGGTAATTAAAGAGCAAAGCGTAATCGAAGTTGCGGACAGCAGCTGGCTGCGGGAACGAAAAAGGGAGAAATCTCACCCTGCATCGACTTTTAACGATGCACATTTTGCTGACATTCGTTTTCTCCTTCCTTCATTTACTTGCGCCCGCCAGCCATCAGGGTAAAGGAGTATTCTCGGCCTCAGAACCGCGATCCTTTTGGCCAGCGCCACGGATCACAGACTCTGGCCGGTTCCAAAATGAAGTCGTTCTGCGCAAACTCAGAGTTTATTCCGCTCAAATCTGACTGGAACAACAATCGAAAATGAACACTCTGCGCATGCTCAACAAAACGGAACCGGCCAGAGTCTGTGATCTGTGGCGCTGGCCAAAGGGCCCGCGATTTTGGTGACGAATATAAGTAAACGAGTCGGTAAATGAGGTATTGTAAATTAACCGTGAATAGCGTTCCGCTCAGGTGACGTCATATTTGGCAGCATTGCATTGTGGGATCGAAATGCGGACAAATATTTCAAAATGGCTGCCTCGGAAACACCAGTTTTTGCGATTCCTGTACATGTTGTGGATAATTGTCGAGTTGTACCCAAGAACAGTGCTTCCTAGCACCTGTTTTTTCGTAGCTACCTGCATAGTTCTTGAATGTTTGTACGCATTTCAATCCCATGATGCTGCGCGCTAATTACGAGTTTTCTATTGTTAGAATCTGGGCGGAACGCTATTAAGTACATGTACACTGCTGTTCTGATCGTTCATAGGTCAGAAGTTTCCTTCCAAAACACTTGAAGCCTCGCTTAATGCGACTGTGCACTTTGGCGAGAAGAGACAACAGATGGCGGACAATCAACCTGCTGCAGCTACGTTTGTGGAGGATCCATTCTGTACTGGGATCAACAGTTACGCGCAGGTTTGTAAGTTAAGAGTTAATTACTTTACTCCTAGAGTCTGAACTTTAAATCGTACATTATGGTTCAAAATATCGAGTCTGTAGATGAATTCCTAATGGTGCGACCAATCATCATTCGAATGAAAGCTCTTTAGCTGTATTTTACTATGGTACTATTTTGCAAAATGATTTTTTTTTACAATTTTACTTGTACAGGGGCGGATCCAGGGGGGTGAGATGGGTGAATTCCCCCCCCCCCCTTTCTGAGACCGTTTCTTTCTTTTTTCTTAAGTATTTCTCAAATAAATAAATAAAAAAAACAGGGTTTGGTTCTATTGCATTTAAAATTTCACCCCCATTTCAAAATCCTGGATCCGCCCCTGTTGTAATATATCAAACACAAGGAAGAGTCTTTCATCAAGATATTCAAACACCGAGAAGTGGGTTGATATAGCTTCTCAAACTGATGCGGAGAAAACGAAGGAATAAAATCACCAAAATCTGTGCAAATTAGGACCGTGTATCTAAACCGCCTTCACGGTAGCGATTTCCTTTGTGTTCTCGTCATAAATTATTAATTAGTTTTAGAGCCATCGTCCACGTCACCACCTATCCGTCACCTAAAAAACTCTCTTGATCAATTTTGCTAGGTATTTTTCAAGATACAGGACTTCACTTTGTCTGGATGTGCTATAGATTCGAGGTCATTGGTTGTTTATCCTAGTGGGAAGTTCAAATTGGTTATAAGTAAGTTAACGAATATTAGTTTTTGTGTGCTATAATATTAAGCTTGGTTCCGACTAGCGACGTAAGCGGAATCGTAAGCGGAATCGGAATCGCAAGAACCTTACGATCTAGTGGAAATCAAAACGACGGAAGTGGATAGTAAGCGACGGAAGCAGAAGCGGAATCGGAAGACAAAGGAAACCTTCCGATCTTTCCGATTCTGATTCCGTCGAGCTTCCGATTCCGACTCCGTTTTTTAATTTCCACCAGAACGTAAGGCTCCTTACGCTTCCGACTCCGACTCCGCTTCCGATTACGTCGCTAGTGGGAACCAGCCCTTAAGAGGGTATTTGTTTACAAAACTGGACCATTATTTTTAGGTTTCTATTAAAACAAATCTGTTTTTTGGCTTTTCACAGTGATACTAAAAAAAAAATAGGTGACATCCCGTTTTAAGAAAGCAAGCTTACCATTCTTGTTGAATTTTGACTTTTTTAGTCGTTATTTTGTCTCCTTAAGGCCCATGTTCACCCAATCTGCTTTGGTTGCTTGTGTTTTTGTTTTGAAACGGTTCAATTGTTCAATGTAGCGTTATGATTGGCTGGCATGTCGATATTTCAATTCTCCGTTTGTGCGAAAATCAACCCGGGCGCGCTAAGCACATTGGGTGAACATGGGCCTTTAAGTCAATATTTCCTTGCTTTCATGGCTCGTTGCGATTTTTTTCTTCCTTTTTCCAGGATAATAAAGCGGACTCCTGGCCGTAATCATGAAAAAACGCTACACCAGTCGAGACAGGGACCCTTAACGGTGCCATTTTTTTTCTCCACAGCGTACGAGTTCTCTTCAGCAGACTACAAAATCTGGAATACTAATAGTAACGCTTTGTTCGCCTTCCCTCCCCCGGAGATAAATCCTTAAAGATCACAAAAAATCAATCAACTCTGTTGGATAATTTATTTGGAACTTCTATTTTTATAGTAAAATATTTCTAATACATGTACAAATCTGTTTTAAAAACACATCGGAAAATGTTAAAAGTTTACAACGCAGTTTTTAGAGCAGTTTTCAACTGAGTGTCAAAACTAATTACACAATTACTTTGGTTTTGCATTGCTACGCTTTGTGATTGGCTAAAAATCTCGCGCCACTTTCTCGACCAATCAGAAGTAAAACCAAAAGCAATCGTGACTTGCTCGCACGCGTTTTCCCGCGCTTGGCGCCGCCGACATGTAATTGCTTCAAGCTCTGATTGGTTCATTGGATTGTTTACGACTACTGTGATTGGTCAGAGTAAATACTTTGGTTTTGGTTTTACGACACTCAATTGAAAACTGCTCTAATTGAGTGTTGTTAAACCAAAACCAAAGTTATTACTCTGGCCAATCATAACATTCGCAGACAATCCAATGAACCAATCAGAACTCGAAGCAAATACATGGAGCCGGCGCCAAGCGCGGGAAAATGCGTGCGAGCAAATCACGATTGGTTTTACTTCTGATTGGCTGATAAAGTGACGCGAGATTTTTTAGCCAATCACAAAACAGCAATCACGAAATTACTTTGGACACTCCATTGAAAACCGTGCTATTGTAACATAACTTTTTCTTCATTCAATTTTCTCATTTCATCAAACAACTTTCACACAGAAGGCCTGCGTTTTTTAAAGTTGTCATCATCCATAGAAGAATATATGAAGACTTGCTGTGTTGCAATAAGAATGTTACAATATTTTAAATAGCTATTAATAATAAATTAGTATCTGAAGAAATTTTAAAAAATAAAAAAAAACTTTTCATACGAAAAAGTTCGGTGGATTGAAAACGTCTAATTGAATAACATGTGGAAAATAACATTCTTCTATAAGAGGCTTATGAGGTTAAAAAAGGAGAATTTGAATTTTTTTACGCACATTGCAGACATGTCTGTAAACCAAACCAGTTTCTGGTTGACATATGATAAGGGAGTTTTAGCAACTACGACGGCGAGGGCAACGCCAATGAAAACGTCATTGAAAAAAATAATTCGCGCTCTTTTAAGCCACTTTGCAATTGGTCGAATGTGAATGATTTGTCCAGAAGCTGAATTCTTGGGAAAGCTTTCAATATCAAATAGAGAACGGAAAAATGAACCGTCGTGTGTTCACGTTCTACATAAAACCTACAATTTGATCATTTCACCTTGTTGTTTTAGGGAAAACGGCAACAAAATGTACCAAAATGTAAAACGCACGTGCTGAGGTATTGTTTTCGCTCATTAAACCATTATCATATGACCCGTACGGCCCTGTGAACCATTTCTTTGCAAAACCATTGATGAAAGTCCCGTATGAGGGCCGTACGCATTTGCGCGAGCGGGGCCGGAAAAAGCCGTACGGCCCTACTACAAAAGCGGACGTCCGCGCGCATTAAAATTTCAAGTAATTTTGTCTCCAAATTGGTCATATGATAAAATGCTTATTGACCAAGTTAGGTCGGGCCGGATGGGAAAATATTTGGCTCTCGGTCATGGCGCACGGACCTCGCTGCGCTCGGTCCGTACGCCATGACCTCGAGCCAAATATTTTCCCATCTGGCCCTCCCACTTAGTCAATAAGTACATATTAACTCTCGCTGCTGTCGCAACAACGATTTTTAGCGCAACAAAATTAACGACAGGTATGTTTAAAATACACGAAACAACTTGAGTAAAATTCGTGTTATTGCGTTGTTTTGAAGCTGATTCAAAAGCTTTGCAACGCAAAAATTGCGAAGAAAATCGTCTGCGCAGACATGTTGCGCTAAAAATCGTCCTTGTAACAGGCCCGAACGTTCACTTATACTGGGTGTTTCTTGGTGTTGCAGAAGCCATTGTTGGTTAGCTTTTGTGTTGTGATGTGGGTATTGTTCAGTGTCTTTTGAATCTTTTGTTTTACGTGGTTTGGTGATCACACCATCCGCAACACCAAGAAATCTTATATTTAAGGTGGCTCCGTTCTTATTTCGGGTCCACTCGTCTATGACAAACTTTGTCCCATAACTTTTCCGGCTCTAAAGCGATGCTTCTGAAACTTTGCGAAAACTTACAGCTATTATCTAGCAATAATATGATAGAATTCGATTTTAATGGGACAAAATATATTTAGTGATAATCGGGCTTAAACGAATCCCACTTTTTGAACAAAATCGCACCCTGTGAAAAATTTTGCTGTTATATTTGTGTTAAATTTCTGGAATTAGCTTACATTGACTTAATACATACCCATACCAAGTTTCGGCAAAATCGTTGAAGCAGAAATGCGCAAGAATTAACGCCATCAAAATTTAGCCCCAAAATTCTCTTAAAATTTTAAATACTTCATGCTCTTTGACCAAACAATCTACGAACCCAAATTTCTGGGAGAAGCCTTCCCAATGCTTGCTTAATCTGAACTATAAGCCGATTGCAAATCGTGCGAACGGTTAAAAAGTATTCAATAGTTTTGTAAATATCATAAAATGCTCCAAAACCTGCTCAAATCTCCAATGCTGCGTTTTCCATCATTTTTCGAAAATTATCCTACAGTTTGGTGTCAAACTCCTTCCACATGAATTTCAAGGTACTGCAATACTTTAACATCGATTGTTTTTTGCTTAGAAGGGCTTCCAATTGGAGAAATAGTTGTTGGGATTATAAGCTGCTCCGCATCTGAGCTCAGGCTAAGCTGACAAGCAGTTTTCAGAGTTTTGTTTATGAATACGAAATGAAAGTTTGGTGACCAATCACGCCCGCTATTCTCCACAATGTGATGTTTAGCATATGCACGATTAGATATTCCTGCTTGGAAATATTTAGTATAGTTCCTAAAAAATTTGAATCGTTTTACCATTTATAGTGTCTTATATTGTAATTTAGTTATGTAATAAATTTATTTGAATCCTAAGATAAAGATGTCTTTATGTTAACACAATTTCTATAACTGATGTTCCTTTGCTTTGGTCAGACCCTCTTCCAGAAACTTGTAATACATAACACTTAGGTCATCATAAAAATCAGAGTTGAATTCTGGAGGAATTCTGTAGAGAGAAAAACAAAGTTATTAATCTGCCAGGCCCCGATTGTTCAAAAGGTGGATAGCGCTATCCACCGGATAAATCACTTTCAAGTGGATAACACAATATTGGTTTTGTTAAAATTTTACCAAGGGATAGTGATTTATCCGGTGGATAGCGCTATCCACCTTTTGAAAAACCGGGGCCAGGGGTCAATTCAATAAAACTTTTACAAGTGTAATTTAGTGTAGCTATTATTTTCCACCTCTGAAACACTGGCTACAATTGTAAAAGTTTTTTTGAATTGACCCCTGGTGTGTATTTCAACGTACAAAAACTGAAACGCATATTTATGGGTATTTATGACGTGAGGACAAAAATTATGGTTCAGATATCCTACGGTGAACTCCGTCTAATTCGAACACCTTCGGGACCACCTCCAACTGTCCGAAAATTAATTCTGCGAATACTATCCGAAGGTTATACGAACCTTTGCGACCATTTTTCGAAAATTTCCGAGGAAGATCCGAAGATGTTTCGATTATGGACCAACACCCTTCATCTCCCGGCTTTGACATTTAATAAGGGCAAATATGGTAAAGACAAATATCGTTCGGGTTTTCCTGCATTTGTCTAAACGATGTCTGTGATTCGCTAAGAAAACACGTGAAGACATCATAGATATTTTAACTCTTCACAATGAAGATAAAATTGATATCATGATTTTTCCGCAGAAGGAGGAATCCTTGTATTTCATTGAAGTTTATATAATAAACGGTTATCTGGCGGTGGTCTAGTGGTTAGCGCGTCGGACTTTTAACTTAAAAGGTCGGTGCTTCGAGCTTGGCGTGCGTTTCTCGAAGCTCCCGAAGACTTTTCGGGCCCGAAAGCAATTTTTTTAAATGTAGTTTCTAACGAAAGGCGTTGAACTTTTTAGCCCACAAATCAGCTAAAGTTGTTTAGTAAACGTAAGATTTTATTGCTTAGCCTTCAAATTCAATAAAAACCGAATCTTTATTGGTAAACATTCTGCAACACAGCTTTTCGGGTCCGAAAAGTTTTCGGGACTTTCGAGAAACGCACGCCTGGTCTCGGCCATCGTGTTGTTCCTCTCCCCAGTCTCCCCGCATTTTTTTCGCTTGCCTTTCTTCGCGCCTTCCCCAACTGTTCGCGCTTTCCCCACTATCTGAACGCCTGGAACAGGCTACTTAGACAAGAGACTTTGCTCCACATTGTGTCTCTCTACCTAGGTGTATAAATGGGTACCGGCGACAAAATGCAGGGGGGTTAACCTTGCGATGGACTAGCATCCCATCCAGGGGGGGTAGTAATATTCCTAGGTTGCTTCATGCTACCGAAACCTGGGCGCTTTCCATTTGACCAAAAATTCCGGTTTGAAATTCCGGGTATTCGTGTGGTGAATGGAACAGTATTTTCCGGTTGGTTGCATCGTAAATGGAAAGCGCCCCGGGTTATGCTCTGCCGCGTGGGCCATCAGGCTTGTAAAGACTTACCTTACCTCCTACTATCTCCAAACTTTCCTATCGGGAAGTGAAACTCATGCCATCAAGTTCCTACTTTCTCTAGGCTAATAAGAGCGATAACCGTTCATAGAGCAGTTTTCAATTGAGTGTGAAAAGTAATTACACAGTTGCTTTGGTTTTTCATTGCTACGCTTTGTGATTGGCTAAAAAATCTCGCGCCACTTTCTCGACCAATCAGAAGTAAAACTAAAAGCAATCGTGACTTGCTCGCACGCGTTTTCCCGCGCTTGGCGCCGGCGACATGTAATTGCTTCGAGCTCTGATTAGTTCATTGGATTGTTTACGACTGCTGTGATTGGTCAGAGTAATTACTTTGGTGTTGGTTTTGCACACTCAATTGCAAACTGCTCTATTAACACTTATCACGTCAAGTTAATTACAACTTACTTCATTTTTTCTTTTGAGTCAACTTCCATTAAATCATTCGCATTTATTCTTGACAACACAGTTCCATTTGGAAGAGAAACCATCGACTCCACAGGAAACCTGCAAGACAAAGCATTCACCGTTTCATTTCCAGTGCTATAGAAACGCGGATATTTCTGTTATTTTAGCCCGTACGAGAAGGCTCGAGTTAAGTTGCTACACTGTACAATGTTTCTTGCACTGTACAAAATCGTTGCGAGACAAGTTACAGAAGCCGTTGCAGAAAGTAGAATATAGTTCTGCTTTCTGCAACGGTTGGAGTAGCTTTTTTAGCGTTGTACAGTGTAAAACCTCCTTCTAGAACTTGTCTCGCAATAGACCAATTCCGAGACATTAAAATTCATACTTGGCTTCGAGGCTTAGGGGAATAAAACAAAAGAAATCACATCGAGGTTCAGGGATGAATAATTTATTTCTTTTGTTTTATTCCCCTAAGCCTCGGAGCCAAGTATGAATTTTAATACATCGGAATTGGTCTATTATTGTTTTCATCACGTGGGGACCCACTGCACATTCCTACATATGTCTCAGTCCTTTTCGGTCAACGTTTCCGGCAAGACAAGTTGCACTCAACGTTAAGTGCCTTGTGTAACACTCCCTCCTCATGGAGCTGCAACGTACGATTTAGCCGTTGCAAACGTTGTACAAAACATTGCACAGTGTAATAGAGCAGTTTTCAATTGAGTGTCGTAAAACCAAAACCAAAGTAATTATTCTGACCAATCACAGCAGTCGTAAACAATCCAATGAACCAATCAGAGCTCGAAGCAATTACATGTCGGCGGCGCCAAGCGCGGGAAAACGCGTGCGAGCAAGTCACGATTGGTTTTGGTTTTACTTCTGATTGGTCGAGAAAGTAGCGCGAGATTTTTTAGCCAATCACAAAGCGTAGCGATGCAAAACCAAAGCAATTGTGTAATCACTTTCGACACTTTTTTCACTTTTGAAAACTGCTTTATCGCCGCATGTTTCATTAAGGTATTAAGATGAAAAGCTTATTGTCGACACTACGGTCAAACTCCGTTAATACGAACACTTTCAGGGCCAGAGAATTATTAATTTGTCTGCATTCATGGGGTATCCGTTTTTCACTTTATCTAGTATATACCAAACCGAGTTTGAGTAACGAATCAGAGCGCGCGAAAAAACACATTTGACTGGTTTCATGGGCAGTCTTGAGTAACCTTGGATATAATTATACTCTGAATTAAAACCGAGCAACAGAGGAACCCACCTATAACTATCCAAATGAGATTTGGCTGCTACACTTATCTCAACTTCAGTAGCGTTAGCAGCTAAATCCTAGAAACAAAAATATATTATTTTGGATAAGTACAGAAAAAGAGACGTTATGCGTGCCAAGGGTACTCTGCACATGTTATACCACAAGTGCGAAACAATGGGAGAAAGAAGTTGAAAACTCGTTACAGTCTGCTAATGTAGCACGAGATAAAGATTGCTACGTAAAGTGACAAACCGCTGTAGAGAGCAGGGATGGCGCAATGGTGAAAGCACTTGCCTCACACAAATGTGGTCCGGGTTCGATTCCCGGACTCGACGTCATATGTGGGTTGGGTTTGTTGTTGGTTCTCGTCCTTTCTCTGAGGGTTTTTCTCCGGGTCCTCAGGTTTTTCCTCCCCCCTCAAAAACCAAAATTTCTAAATTGCAATAGGATCTGGAATTCGAGGGCCACAGGTTTGCCAGTCTAATGACTGTTAAGTGTCACCCTCGTTAAACAAAGTTGACCTATCTATATATTACTGTTACGGCAATTGCTGATGGGGGACAGCACTTCATGAACAACAAAATGACATGGATAACCATAGACAGAAGCGTTCTGCCTTAGATGATAGTAAAGCACAGTCTGGTAATAATTAGGGAGGCCCATAAGTAACACTGCATAACAATTTGGTGCAAAACAAACAGAAGACTTTCACATCCAACTCTGAGATGACTGCAAGTATTCGAACTCAAACGTTTAACGTGAACAGCTTGCGTTTGCTTTCAACTTTCGATTCAACTAGCTATTCTTTACCCAGTATACCATAAAGTATAACCATACAGACCTTAAGCTCCGCTATAAGAGTCCAGCTGCTGATGAATTTCTCCTTCAACAGACGGACAATGGGCGAACTCTCCAAGGGTCCATCTCGGAGAGTCCGCCCTGAACCTAAAATGCAAAATAGAAAAAACATTACTCCACTTACTAACGAGTCAAGTCACCCTCTGAAGCAAAGTGCCGGTCCCAAGAAGCAATCTATACCAAGTTGTCTCTTTTTACCCTGCTGTTTTAACCCTTTAAGCCCCAATATCAAAATTTAAATTCTCATTTCTAGTCCTATACATTTCCTATAGAAGTAGTAGGGAGAAATTGTTTACATATCAAGAGAATTCATCTTGCGTGATTATGTTCTTAATTCTCATGACCTTTTTTTATTGATAAGGCATTGATATTACAAGGAGAAATTAGACGCTGATCACTCTTGGGGTTTAAAGGGTTAAAAGGCACATCTGCACCGCCCAACCATGAGAGAAACTCAATAAAATGCTGAAGACTTAGTTTAAGCCAGGAAGTCTGAAACAAGTACAACGCCACCAGTTGTGCGGAACTTACCTTCACGATCACATATAAAGAACTTCTCATGCATAATGTATTAAAAGTTTTTTAGTTATAAACTAAACCAGCTTTAAACTCAAAAGATTACAAGAACAACAACGCAGTTCTACAACGTACCTCAGCAGGACTGATCATCTAAAGCTCCCCATAGCAATATGTGATGAACAAGTTTGTTCTCTGCATTTGCTTGGTTTATAGCATCCGTAAAACGTAAGTAAGGTACCTGGAATGAAGATTTTACATGATGAATGCAGTTTTTTGCTAATAGAGTAAAAGTTAAACTTGCAAACATGAGTTTTTGTGTCACATGCAAACCTAACCTATGCACATACACTGTATGTCCTGTTATTCCTTTCCGCATATGAGAGAAAAGAAGTACATTACAGGAGGCACCTGTGTCCATACTTATGGCATCGCATCCGACACATGCAGTGAATTGCAAAATTGGATGTGTTAATTAACACATTGTGCATTTTTAAAATTATTTGGATCAGCATATGAAATCTCTCAACTCTTTCAATTACATTTTAAGTTTCACCTTGTGAGAAAATGGGTTCACTAGAGGGTGAGCAAATAACCATCACCTTTTTGAAACCATAGAATTTCCCCTCCAGGGCTGCATAAGCTTCTTCAAATGAAATCTCTTTATCCCACTTGATATTATCACTGGCAGCGTTTGCATTTACATCTGTTCGTTGCTTGTTTGACAAAGCCGAAGGCATTCGGCTTTGAAGCTCCATTTGTGGTAGAAATCCTAGAAAAAAAAACAAGCCTCCTATGAGCCAACTCATGTCCAAAGACAAAAGAAGGAGAGAGCCTGCATGCGAGCCTTCATGCGAGTTTCAAAATATCGAATGTCTGCATCCAAATGTTGGACGCATAGCGTTAGTGAATGATTCTTGGGCTAAAGTAACCTTAAAGCAATCACTTTTTCATTTAATTTCTTTTCTATGTTTCAGATACAGAGGAAAAATTATTGGATATATATTTTCATGGTGTCTGATCGCGAGATGTTTTATGAAATAGCTGCATTATGTGTTACTCAGGGAAAGTTTTCTAATTACTTTTGACATATGCAAATTGAAACATTTTTACCTCAACTGAAAAAATATACTTCAAAGGGCTAAATTTGTTTCTCTCCTCCTACATTATCACTTCTGTCGTTAACTTAAGTTAACGACAGCAGGCTTAGCAGCATAAGCCTATGAACGGTTAAAAATTGACAGTTGACAAGCTATGGAATCCACGGGTTCTTGCGGGCGGCAGCCGCAATTTTGAAGGATCATGCAGGCTTCCCTTCTTCGTATGACCCCACTGTCCGACTGGAAGCCTGTCCACCAGCTGGTTTTGAAAGGTGCAGTTACGCAGTAATTTACTGACCGATGTCCACCTCCATGTTTCCCCCTTCGTCTTTGTTTTCCTTGTCACTTTCAGTTTCTAAAGAGGACACAATAATTTAAGGGTGAATCAAAGAGACAAAAGAAACTTTGCTTCTCATCATCTCTGTTCAGCCAGGTGGAAAAAATTGGTAATGATGAGAAAAACGCTGGTGATAAACTTGCAAATTATGGACTAGTATCCCATCCAGGGGGGAGTATTAAGTACTCTCAGTCACTTCATAGTATATGAACCAGGTTAACAATGTGATGGACTAGCATCCCATCAGCAAAATAATCTCAGTCACTTCATACTATATGAACCAGGTAAACCTGTGATGGACTAGCATCCCAAGTTATACTCTCAGTGACTTCATAGTGTATAAACCAGGTCACCCTGTGATGGAATAGCATATCCCATCCAGGGGGAGTAGCAATACTCCTAGACACTTCATAGTATATAAACCAGGTCACCCTGTGATGGACTAGCATCCCATCCAGGGGGGAGTGCAGTAAGTTATACTATCAGTCACTTCATAGTGTATGAACTAGGTTACCCTGTGATGGACTAGCATTCCATCCAGGGGGGAGTAGCAATACTCTCAGTCACTTCATAGTATATGAATCAGGTCACCCTGTGATGGACTGACATCCCATCCAGGGACGAGTAGTAATACTCTTAGTCACTTCTTGATACAGAAACTGGGTTATTAGCTCTGACAGTTGTGCAGGTACTGTAGTCTGAGATGAAAGTTATTTTAAAGCAGTTACCTTTGTCCTCGTCATTTGGTTTTTCATGATCAGATACCAGCCATTCCATATCTGCAACAAAGGTATATAGTATAATAATGGGATTTCTATGGTAACAGGAGAAAGGATATACTGTCACATTTTAAAGTTAAAACTACGCATAAATTTCTTACAAAAGTGATTAAGTCACTTAATTCTGGTACAGTGATGTCATGGTCACATAATTATGTGAAAAAAAAATTGTTTGACTGTGCAGCCAAAGTTTAAACTAGCTTTTTTTTTACTAGAACAGGGATGGAACTAAATTGTACATTTTTTGGTGCAGTTCTAAAAGTCAAAATGGCAAGTGCTGTCAAAACAAAGTTTCCAATCCTGCTAGAAAATGAAGATGCTCACCCACATTGAGGCTTCTGTTATTTGGAACAGCCAGATGGAAAGAATGCACATGGCTGCCATCTTTCTTGACCACAATGTTCCCCAAAAACTGACCAGGAGTGAACCAAAATGGTAACAGAGGGGGCTCATTTAATTGAAATTCTGCATGGATCCTGTTGGATTTTAACATATATAATTATAATGACGAGTAAGTACTTAAGCTATTACTAAAACTTTGTTCAGAGAGTTAAAACTTTGCTTCTACAGTGTAACATGGTTCAAGTGTCTGAGTCTGTGGATTAAACCTTCAAATGTGACCATTAGTTTAAATGACAGCTGTCAATCAGTACTTTTCAGCAGCGTTGTCAAAAAGATTTTTGGTAGACAGAGAATCTAAGAAAGTAGACAGCACTGGGGGCCTTTTTCCTCTATTTTTTCGCTTTTAGCCGCGAATTGTAGCTGGCAAAACTGTGAAAGTACCGGGCAATATTGCCGGGTGCCGGCACTTTTTGACAAACCTGACTTTTCTGTCGTACTAGTAAAAGGTAGTTCTAACTTTTTAGTCTGTGGCATAACCTCAAAGTGTTACATGTATACCATTCAAATGAAAGTAATTGAGCAGTACTTTCCTGTGGTTCTGTTTATTATGCTGTACAAGGTGGTTCTTACATATAAATCTGTGGATGAAATCCTACAGACTACAGTGTAACCATTCAAATGATTTCCAAGATATTGAGTACCGTAGTTCTTTCCTGTGGTGTTGTTCATTGTGTTGTTGTACAATGTACAAGGTGGTTCTTACTTTTGAGTTTGTGACCACTCAAATGAAAGCTGTTAATCAGTATTCCTCATGGCGTTGTTCAACATGCTGTACAAGTGCATTCTAACTGTTAAAAAACGTGACCAATAAAATTAATGACAAAGACCTGAAAGCAATATCCAAGTAGTCATTGTTCTCTGCTCGAATGCAAGCGACTGTTCCCTGTGGGCCAAATCTGGTCAGTAGAAATGGCCGTGGATGAAACATAGCCAGGAGTCTGTAGATAATGGCCAGTCTACCTCTCACAAACGGAGGATAGTATCGATCACTGGTCAAACCTGGACCTGCAGAGTAATAGTAATAAGATGACACATAAGCATGGGACATAACAGGTTGCTGACAGATCCTACCAACCTGCACCAACTTTAAATTAAAACAACTTAATCATCACCTGTGCATACATGTACGTCCTCCACAAAACTAGGGGCAGTGCCATATTTTGTGAAAAGAGGGGCTGCAAGCATACATACGAGTGCTAAAGACCTGCAGCCCCTTAAAGTGTTTTGGAGCATGTTACACAAGTAAACTGTAAAAAAAAAAACTACAGTCAAAGCTTCTGTTAGTGGAAACCCCTTGGAAGCAGAAAAGGTGTCGGTAACTGGAGCTGGCCACTAACAGGAATGATTCTCTAAGATTCACGCACACAGAGAATTCAAACAGAGTTTTGTCAAGGTGCACAGCCATATGAGGAGCTGTCCACTATCATGAGTGTCCACTCAGAGAGCCTTGACTGCATGATTGCAGATTTTAACATATAAGGTACGTAACTTCTTAAAACTGTATTTACCAAGCTTACCATTAATTATCACATTTTGTATTCTTTCACAAACTGAAGGGTTGAATGTGAATATTTCAAAAGTGACAATTTGGTTTCATTTTGGCATTAATCCTTGGTAGGAAAAAAGATAGCGACTGGTACATTTACCCATAATTCTTAGCGCACAAAAACCTTACAACATTCATAAAAATGTAAAGAAAAGTTATCAAATCTTCAAACCTAGTCTACACATTGTCTGTAGTACTGGAACGAATATTGTAAAAATTTGGTTTTCTTTGTGCCTTATGTGCTGTGTTAGGTTCGCAAGGTATTGTGGTAAAATGAACAGCCGCCATCTTTTTTCCTATGGTGGATTGTAATTCATGAGTATTTTTGTATTTTCAGACAAAATTGACATTAAGTTACATTTTTCTTTTAAAACTTTAATTATTTGTACATACCGCCTTTTTCAATCCTTGACTCCACAATGTACCATGGTTGTCCTAATGCTGGTGCAAGGAGTATATGAGGGAAAAAAGCTGCAAATGCCTCGACTGGGAATGTTGCCACGGAAACTGTAGCATTTGTCCATGACTTAAGCCCTTGCAGTTGACTTTCATTTTCCTGAAAGGGCAACTGTAAAATTAAACCCGAAGTTTAAGCTTTGATTTAATTTAGTATTATTACCAGTTCCAAATAATCTAAATTGTAAAGAACAATCATTAGCAACTGACTGAAAGAATACATCTTCCGTTTGAAGAACTTGGAGCAAACATGTGTGTAATTGCAGTTTTGTCCAAAATATGGAGAAAAGGCTCCAGACTTGCTCATAAATTATATGCATGGTTTGTATGCAATGCTGATTTTGCGTACTTTATGTAACTAAACCCCTTTAAGGGATTTAGGAAGGAGAGGATGGTATCGTAAGATTTTGTCAGCCATCTTGTTTGTAACCAGAAAATGGCATAATATTTTTTTAAGTTTCTGTAATAAAATCAGATGCTAGAAAATGTGGGTAAGAAAGAAAATTGAATATGCAGAACAGGAATTGTTGAAATACATAGCATTGTTAGCCCAGCAAAGGACCATCGGTAATGGAAAGACCTTATTCATGCCATATGCGCCACTTAGCATTTAAAAGAATGATGATGATGATGATATATGGGAGTTTGTTATCTCAAGTGTTGTCTTTTTGTCTCATCCAGGAGACCAGAGGATTTTGTATGAATCTGGTAAACTCTCAGATAATCCAAGAAATTCAGCTCAGGTTTGCCATAAAACAAAATCAGCTGGCACCAGTTGTACGACCAAGTCTGGACCACTCGACATATCAATATTTATGTTGTGGTTCAAATTTTTCTTTGGTTTGAAAATTCTCAAACCAGTTTATTTTAAATTGTCTTTTGTGTTGTATTCATTATCATTTTCTGAGACAAGAGAAAACAAAAATCAAACTAGTTTTAAATCAAAGAACCACAACCACAACAAAGAACCACAACAAATTTGAACCGTGCAACAAAATACTTACAATATAATCAGATCCTTCTGAATATTTTGACATTGTTGAGAGAACCAAGGGAGTGAAATTAGAAAAAAGTGTCAGCCGTTCCCCAATACTGTTCTGCCATTCTTTATCAACACTGTCATGACCAGGATTTATCATGCGGCGATCACCATCTGCTACCTATGTACAGTACAAAGCAAAAAGATGCCAGTTAAGATCAAACTGGTCACAAGATGACTCCAACATTTTAAACTTTTATTTCAGCCTCTCATTAGGGAGTTGGATGATTACAGTACAAAAAAATACACAACATATTTCCTCAAATTATAATACTGGTAGATAGGGGAAACCATTTTTGATGGTGCTGAATAATAACTTGAGAGCTGGCCAGGGCAGTTAACCAACGGGGAGCAATTAATTCAAGCATTAAATTGCTTCACAAAGAACCTAATTAATCATACATGGGCTTTTTATTTGTTCTCAACTGGGTACTGGTTGTAGTGTAATGTTTAGTATTAATACCCTAATCAGAGTTGACATAACTGAGACATGCTGCATCTCTCTCCAATCCGGGTACCGGTATACTGTTATAGGGTGGCAGAAGGAAGAAAGAGGATTATTCAACAGGTGTCATGGTTTTTCAGGCATTTTTTGTCAGCATGTATTTAACAGTGGGGGGATAGCAAATGTGGACGAATCGACTCAATTCACACAATTCACCTTGCTTAGTCATGGATGAATCAATCAACAGTTGGCAAACTGTTGCCAGCAGATACTGAAGAACTTGTGTTTTACAACTTCAGTATATGCAACCTCGTTTCACAGGGTCCTCACTCTTTCTTTGTCGAGAATATAAATAACAAGAGGCTGCAAGCAGCCGATACTCATGCGCATGCGTACAAAAGTTTTATGATATATTTTAAACATGATAAGAAGATGTCCGATATGAAGAAGAGTTACTCCTTTCATTCAGTCATCGTTCCTGCAAACCACGTTCTTTACTATTGAATGTTTTGTAAATGAAGGCTGTACCACAATGAAGCCAGTGATTGTTCTACGTCTTATATATACCTAACGTGAACATTAGTAATGTAGGTAGGGTTGTAGGAGATGCTGTCGTGACATTTCAGTAACGCTGTTTTACCGGAAGTGGGAGTAGCCGGAAGTCACTAAACAGGAAGTCTATGAACCAGAAGTGCCAATTTAAAATATGCGTGCGTAAATTTGCATGCAAAATCGTGACACAAAAAAAAATAATAATAATAAAAAAAGAAAAACAGAGCCCATTTTATAACTCATGCCGCTACGCGCATGAGTAATGAGAATAAGATTGAGGTGTGTGGATGTCTGTCATGTGAAAGCACAAGATTAATTGCCAACACAAGTTTGCCAACTTTAGTTTTTGCCTTTATGATGAGAGGTTCAATTTGTTTGTAAGATCAAATTTCAAGTTGGCGCCAGTCCCCCCGATTTCAGACCCTAGGCCAACATACGTACAGTACATCCTGAATGCATGCACGCTGAGTTTAACTACATACCAGACAAGCTGAAACAGAAGAGACGAGAAATTGAACTAAAGAAAAAACAATCTAACTAAACTTCAATAGCAAGACTGTTGCCTGATTCAAATCAATTATTGTGAATCTTAATACACCCAAAACAAGACATGTTAGACAACGAGTAGGCGCTCGTTTCTCTCGGGATTGATTGATGAGTGGGCGAGACAAATCCTGAGAAAACACAGGGACAAGTCATAGTTTTGGATATAATTTTCCAAGCTACTCTTCCTTAATCACTTAATAAGGCTTCTACAAAAAAAGCTATTAATAATTGAGTAAACTTACTTTTCGATTCAAAATTCTGTTTGCAACTTTAACAAATTCTGACAAGTCGAGGGTGCCATCCAAATCTTCATCGTAGGTCACAAATAAACTCACTACTTCTTCGTCCACGGCGACATCTTCAATGTATCGCACACTTGTCTCGCTGGCTCGTTCTTGACGTGCTCTCCTCAACAAAACTGGAGTGATCACTGCGCGATCAACAACAACTGCAAGAGCTGCGAACAGTATCGACGTGAGAACAAATTTCCAGCCGGAAGTTGCCTTCTTTGAACGATTTTCAACTACCGTGTCGTTGTTTTCCTTCATTTTGGAGGCTTTGAGCTTTCACAAAGAGACAACATTTCACCGTGCAATTTAAAGGATTGGAAGTTAATTGAATTTTTGTTTAACTCTGTATATGGCAGCTGAATTCCTCCAAAGTCATGCAGAATGTTCATGCAGAAATCACCCGGTTCTTGCGACTCCTATGGGTGACGGCCGCTGAAAATGCACCAAATTACGCGGGCATCACCCGTTGTAGTACGTACTATAGTACGCTACCCATAACACACTGCATGATGTCACACAACTATATGATCATACGGACGGGTGATTTTATGCCGGGTGAATTTCAGTCAAAAGTGACATTTTAAATCCGCCCGAAATAAATTCGTTTTTCGTTTATTCTATTCATTCGTACGTAAGAACCTGAAATGTCAACATCATAGGCCGCTGAATGGCGTCTAGACGCCACAAAAAGGAAATAATTTAGGTGGAGTTGCGTACTATATGATCATACGGACGGGTGATTTTATGCCGGGTGAATTTCAGTCAAACGCGACATTTTAAATGCCCCTGAAATAAATTCGTTTTTCGTTTATTCTATTCATTCGTACGTAAGAACCTGAAATGTCAACATCAAAGGCCGCTGAATGGCGTCTAGAAGCCACAAAAAGAAAATAATTTAGGTCGAGTTGCGTACTATATGATCATACGGACGGGTGATTTTATGCCGGGTGAATTTTAGTCAAAAGTGAAATTTTAAACGCCCCTGAAGTAAATTCGTTTTTCGTTTATTCGATCAGTTCGATTTATCCATACGTAAGAACCTGAAATATCAACATTATTCGTCGCTGTATGACGTTTAGAAGCCACAAAAAGGAAATAATTTGGGTCGAGTTGCGTACTATATGATCATACGGACGGGTGATTTTATGCCGGGGTGAATGTCAGTCAAAAGTGACATTTTAAATCCGCCTGAAATAAATTCGTTTTTCGTTTATTCTATTCATTCGTACATAAGAACCTGAAATATCAACATCATAGGCCGCTGAATGGCGTCTAGAAGCCACAAAAAGAAAATAATTTAGGTCGAGTTGCGTACTATATGATCATACAGACGGGTGATTTTATGCCGGGTGAATTTTAGTCAAAGGTGAAATTTTAAATGCCCCTGAAATAAATTCGTTTTTCGTTTATTCGATTCATTCGTACGTAAGAACCTGAAATATCAACATTATTCGTCGCTGTATGGCGTTCAGAAGCCACAAAAAGGAAATAATTTGGGTCGAGTTGCGTACTATATGATCATATGGACGGGTGATTTTATGCCGGGTGAATTTTAGTCAAAAGTGAAATTTTAAATGCCCCTGAAATAAATTCGTTTTTCGTTTATTCGATTTATCCGTACGTAAGAACCTGAATTATCAACATTTTTCGCCGCTGTATGGCGTTCAGAAGCCACAAAAAGGAAATAATTTGGGTCGAGTTGCGTACTATATGATCATACGGACGGGTGATTTTATGCCGGGTGAATTTTAGTCAAAGGTGAAATTTTAAATGCCCCTGAAATAAATTCGTTTTTCGTTTATTCGATTCATTCGTACGTAAGAACCTGAAATATCAACATTATTCGTCGCTGTATGGCGTTCAGAAGCCACAAAAAGGAAATAATTTGGGTCGAGTTGCGTACTATATGATCATACGGACGGGTGATTTTATGCCGGGTGAATTTTAGTCAAAGGTGAAATTTTAAATGCCCCTGAAATAAATTCGTTTTTCGTTTATTCGATTCATTCGTACGTAAGAACCTGAATTATCAACATTATTCGCCGCTGTATGGCTTTCAGAAGCCATAAAAAGGAAATAATTTGTGTCGAGTTGCGTACTATATGATCATATGGACGGGTGATTTTATGCCGGGTGAATTTTAGTCAAAAGTGAAATTTTAAATCCACCTGAAATAAATTCGTTTTTCGTTTATTCGATTCATTCGTACGTAAGAACCTGAAATATCAACATTATTCGTCGCTGTATGGCGTTCAGAAGCCACAAAAAGGAAATAATTTGGGTCGAGTTGCGTACAAAATGATCATACGGACGGGTGATTTTATGCCGGGTGAATTTTAGTCAAAGGTGAAATTTTAAATGCCCCTGAAATAAATTCGTTTTTTGTATGGCGTTCAGAAGCCACAAAAAGGAAATAATTTGGGTCGAGTTGCGTACTATATGATCATACGGACGGGTGATTTTATGCCGGTCAAAAGTGAAGTTTTAAATGCGCCTGAAAGAAATTTGTTTTTCGTTTATTTGATTCATTCGTATGTAAGAACCGGAAATATCAACGTTATTCGCCGCTGCATGACGTTTAGAAGCCACAAAAGGAAATAATTTAGGTCGAATTGCGTACAGTATATGATCATACATGATCATGATTATGCCGGGTGAATTTCAGTCAAAAGTGACATTTTAAGTCTGCCTGAAATATTTTCTTTTTTCGTTTATTCGATTCATTCGTACGTACGAACCTGAAATATTAACATTATTCGCCGCTGTATGGCTTTCAGAAGCCACAAAAAGGAAATAATTTGGGTCTAGTTGCGTACTATCGATATTCAATACTATATGATCATTTACGGACGGGTGATTTTTTGTCGGTTGAATTTCAGTTAAAAGTTTAATTTTAAATCCGCTTATAATCAATTGGTTTTTCGTTTATTCGCTTTGTTAGTGTTTTTTTTTTTTTGGTTGAACAGATTACTTATATGTGTATGAAACCGAAAACAATGCCATATCTAACACGGGTATCTATGAAAGATGTCGTGCGAACTGTCACCTTAAACTTCTGTTCCCTTTCCCCTTTGCTTTTATGGAGCCTGCCACGCGCGCACGCTAGTGTCTTTATGGTCTTAGCATTTTTGTTTCTGGGAATTTTTGATCATGATTTATTTTAGTTTGATCCTTTTTTAATGACAGGTAATATTTTGTGAGTTTTCTACTATATAATTTGATCATGATTTATTTTAGTTTGATCCTTTTTTAATGACAGGTAATATTTTGTGAGTTTTCTACTATATTATTTACCGCACTAGCCATATGAGCATTTATAATATGACCATTCAGTCACACAAAGCTCTTTTGTAAGTTTTAAATACAGCGATAATGATCTAATAATCGAGACGCCGTTTTGACATCTTTTTGCGCAATATGATACATATTTCATAAAATCTTTTTGGCGTTAAAGAGGGCAATGGACAACGAGGCCATTTACTGACATTCCTGGATAGCAAACCCCACCCAAGGAAAGGTTATACCACTTCACTAGGGATTACGTTCCCTACTCTTCTTCCAACAGTGAGTGGGTTCTTTAACGTCCCTACCATTAATTGTGACGGGTGTAGAAGACATGACCAACGGCTCAAAGTCACCGCGCAATGACGCGATCACCTTTATTGAGAAAAGGTGCCAGGATTTGAACCTGAGGCCCTCCGCTCTGCAGGCTGGAGCTCATTCCACTGAGCTAACCGAGGGTTGTCCAAAACTCTGACAAATTTATGCAGAGCATTGTACTTTATTATATGACCATAACAATAAGTAAACACTTTTTTTCGTTTGTCTCACGATGGAGTCACTTTAAGATGTTGATCGCGACGTTTCGACTGCTATTACTGCTAGTCTTCATCAGGCGATGAGGTCGATTGGTTACGTGTCGCTTTTGTAGCACGTTGGCTTGTTGCTATTGGTGCATCTCGATCCTGATTATTATTCCGAAAAGATGTTGTTCCCTCTCCGGTCCGATTTGATATCGGTCGGCTGTTATGCTTCTTGATTGTAGGCATCCACGCTTCGGGAATTTCAATTCCACTATCTCTGTTGATGTTATTAGGATGAAGTCTTATGTGGATGGCCTCTTTAACTCTACGGGTGTACCAGTGTGGGTCACGGTCAATAAACTTAACCTCGTCCCAAATAGGAAAATGCCCGGTCTTGTAAGCGTGTTCTGAAACCGCGGAGGTTTGAGTACGAGCAAGCCGTATGTCTCTATCGTGTTCTTTTATCCTTTCATGCATAGACCTCCCTGTTTCTCCGATATACACTTTGCCGCATTCGCAAGGAATCTTGTAGACAACACCGTCCTGTTTATTAGAGTCGAGGACGTCCTTAGGTCGTACTAAGTGTGACCTGAGAGTTGTGTCAGATTTGAAAACAGTGCGTACGCCTTGTTGTTGTAGGCAGCGGCGAAGAACCTCTGATACACCTTTGATATAGGGCAATGCTGCAGTAGATTTAAAATCCTGCGTGGATTCCTTCTTTGTTGTTGGTCTTTTCGTTTTTGTGATTTTTTGTACAAACGAGGAAGGATATCCGTTAGAAACAAGAACCGACGACAAATGTTTCTTTTCGTTGGAGATAACTGATGGTTTAGTAATGAGGTGTTTGGCTCGGTCATACAGACATTTCACAATACCACGCTTAACTGACTGCGGATGGTGTGAATCATAGGCCAGGTATTGATCAGTATGAGTAGGTTTCCTATATACACTGGTAGTGAGAAGGCCGTTTGAGTCCCTTGTAACTGACGTGTCTAGGAAAGGGATAGTGTTTTCTTTCTCTGTTTCCATGGTAAAACGAATGGTATACTGTTGGTTGTTGAGGTGTTGCAAGAAACCGTCGACATTGCTTTGATCTAATATGGTAAATGTGTCATCTACATATCGCTTCCAGATCTTAGGTTTATATGGCGAAGTTGCTATTGCCTGTTCTTCAAATTCTTCCATGTAGATGTTAGCTATAACCGCGGAAACTGGACTCCCCATGGCTGCTCCGTCTTTTTGTTCGTAAATCGATCCATCGTACTTTGAGATCTACGTATTTTCCACGCTCAGAAGTCAAAATAGGTCTACAGGACACGGGATGTGCGGTAGAAGTTCCCACGGTCAGCAAACCCAAATATGTCTAAGAAAAGGGTATATAAGTTGCTTGTAATCGAGTTGTAAGTTTAATAGTAGTAGAAGTAGAAGCGCTGACGCTGGGCCAATAAAGGAGTAAAGGAGTAGAGTCTTGGTATCTCTCGTAGTTTGCTGTGCGAGTTAGCTGCGCTTATCCCTCAACACACCTGGTGGAGAACCCGGGCAACGATCCCGGTACCTCTCGCACAATATATTCTAGAACGGCACTGCAATACAGTACAATGCTCCGCATAAAATTGTCAGAGTATTGGACAAGTATGAGCTAACCAGGGAGCGGTTCTATCTGATCGCAATGTCTAATCCATAAAAAGATAAGAGTTTTAACTGACTCAACTAAAACAAATGACCAGACTGCCTTCAGTAGCCCAAATGGTCCAGTTGAGTAAGCCCGCTCCGATGTCCTCTCCGAATAACTCGGCTACAATTTTGGTCAAAATTGTTGGGACACTAAACAATTTGCCCGAAAATTGTCTTTGTTGTCACATCTCCCTCCCCCACCCCAAACACAAAGTTGATTTTTATGCATTGAACCAAGCCACGATGTCTCGACTTTGTATTGAGGGAGGAGAGCCCAGGAAATGAAGCGATAGATTTTGTCATTGCATAGTGTTTTTTAAGTGTCCCAAGTTGTTTTGTCCAGGACTGTAGCTCAAATTGATCAAAAGACTCCTGTGGCCGAACCATCAAGATAATCCAACGATCTGAAACGTCCCAATACTAAATGGCTAAATATATCAAACGGACCGATTCCTTCCAAATGTAATCAGTTTCAAACATGTCCTGCGATGATGTATGATACTTCAAATAGCCAAACCGGCCAAAATGATTCGACTGCTTCCAGTCCAATCATTTCGACTGGTCCAATTAACCCAACCGGATGAAATGTCATAATTGCCGGCCAAAATACTCATCTTGACGAATTGACCCAACCGACTGAGATGTCCCAATTATTCCAAATACAATGTAATTCATCTGGACCAGTAGCCCAACTGATCTTATTGACCCAACTGGCTCCTAAGGTCGATCAAACCTCTCCAATGACTCAACCACCTGAAGCTTAAACGGATCTTGTCGCTCAACCACTGCATTCGTCACTGCATAATGCCGCAACAACTGCTACCAATAGCCGAACCGGTCGCAATGATTTGACTGCTTCCAGTCCAATCATTTCGACTGGTCGAATTGAACCAACCAGATGAAATGTCCTAATTGCCGGTCAAATAACTCATCCAGATCAATCAGCTCAACTGGTCCAATCGAGAAATGTTCCAATTACTCCAAATACAATGGCCCAAGTGGCCCAACTGCTCCAAACTGACCAAGCCAGTTGAAATGTCCAAAATACTCCAATAACTCATATAGATCAATTGGTCTAACTGGTCCAATTGACCCAACCAGCTCCAAATGCCGATCCCTGGGGAGGGGGATACTCCACGGAATTCTTGGTCGGGGTGTGCCGCCAGTTCTCCAAATTCAGACCCTATTTCAGACCAAAACGTGCCATTTTCCAAACCCGTTTTTACGCCTGGCGTGCGTTTCTCAAAACTCCCGAAGACTTTTCGGGCCCGAAAGCTATTTGTAGCCCACAAATAAGCTAAAGTTGTGTAGTCAAGGTAAGATTTTATTGCTTATAGCTTTCAAAATCCAGAACGCAGAATCTTCATTGGCAAACATTCTGCACGCAGCAAGGCATTTCGGGTCCGAAAAGTTTTTGGGACTATCGTGAAACACACGCCTGGCCTGTAAAATCCATACCCGTTTCCGCTATGTAAACATAAGCCTAAAATATGTCATCGTCGCTTAGGTTACAACGCCAACAGAAGATTTGTTAGAATTCAGCTCGAATTATATATTTCGTTTTTTTTCTTTTCCTCTCTTATTCATTTGAAGTTGTTAATACGCTCTCGTGGTTCCTTTGAAAACCATACCCTATTTCAGACCAAAATGGTCAAACTCTCCACGAGTTTTCAGATTAAACGGCTCTGGGGCGGCACATGCCTATATACTTATGTAGAGTCCCTCCCCCCTTCTGTCGGCCGATATAACCTCTCCAGATGACTCAACTACCTGAAGCTCAAACGGCTCATTCAGACGATCTACCTAACTGATCGGTATAAACTGGCCGCCATCGATTTTCTTGAAATTTACAGACCAGCCATATCATAAAATGAAATGCTCTAGAGATTCGTTATAAGTGCTCTATGTTTGGATCGCTGAAGAGTTAATTTTATGTGTTTTACACCATACTGACACGATGCCAACGCGGTGAACGCTCTACGCCACATGGTCAATCACTGAAGAAAAATTCATAAAATTACATGCGGCCAGGCTTTGTTGTTTCTCAAATATTTGGTGTGATTCCATAGCATATTAAATGAACAAGAGCTTGTTCGATACGGATACTGCGAGATAAACACAAATATGGCCGCACGTTTAGATGCTCAAATGGTGTTTTGGATAAACAAGCAGTCAAAGGTATATAAAATAGTACACTCTGCCAGACACTCTATCTCAACCAATTTTAATCGCAGTTCAATTCTCAAACTTTCATCCCGTAGAGTAGGCATAGATGCATGGCTGAAATAACAATTACCTGTAGGCGTCCAGACGTTGAGCATGTAGGCGGAAACAAAGTGCCAGCTCGTAGCTCATTATAAATTCAAGATGGCGGTCACTGCAAACATGGAATACCTTTCAAAGGCTATATCTTGAGCATCTCTTAAGAAACAAACATGAAACTTGGCAACAATGTTCATCGGATGATGGGCTTTTAGATAATGGCTGTCTGGATCCGACACCTTTTAATGACGTCACACAATTTTGATTGACACCTGTCAAAATTGACAGCTGTCATCAATCAACTTAATTTTTTTGGCGTTGAAAGATTTCGACAAGATACACTATGTGGCAAAGTTTCATTGCCATAGGTTTTAATTTCAATTTTACAGGAATTTTTAATTTCTGCAGAATGGCGCCTTTTGCCATCAAGTGCTGTCAAGCATGATCACTCGAAAAAGTGTTGACCGGCTTCAATTGTCAACCGACAATTCATCTAAAATTTTGCCTAACTAAAGAAAAAGAAGAGGCCTTCATGTGTACCAAATTGTAACTTTACTTCTTAAATGTCGAGATAGAGTACAAAGTGGAAAATTCCGACTTTGAGGCCTCCGTGTTTCACTGTGATTTGATACACCTACCCGATATGACAAGTAGACAAGACTTTTTTCCTCCAAAAGTTGGATGTTTCCCAAGTTACGAGGTGTACTTGCCCCCTCTCTATTAATACCTTAAAGGCAGTTTTAATGATATTTTTCAGACAGAATGGATTATAATTATACGGATATATGAGAGTATAGTACAGTTGTTTGAGTATACGCATAGGCACATAACGCCTAAGCTTAAATACAATTCCAATGTTTTTTGATATTTTGTTGTTAATGTGCTGGAGCTGAGCATCCCATTTTACATGTTCATCAATAGACACCCATGTATTTAATCTGGGACTTTTGCTCGACAAACTGTTATTCTGATATTTGTTTTCTTCTTAGGTGAAGTAATTATCATGCAATTAGTCTTCTTGAAGTTAATGGACAGCATATTTGCTGCACAAAATTTTCAAGACCTTTCCAAGTTCTTCATTGATAACTGATTGTAATTTGTTTTTTGATATTTTGTTGTTAATGTGCTGGAGCTGAGCATCCCATTTTACATGTTCATCAATAGACACCCATGTATTTAATCTGGGACTTTTGCTCGACAAACTGTTATTCTGATATTTGTTTTCTTCTTAGGTGAAGTAATTATCATGCAATTAGTCTTCTTGAAGTTAATGGACAGCATATTTGCTGCACAAAATTTTCAAGACCTTTCCAAGTTCTTCATTGATAACTGATTGTAATTGTCGTGGGTCTTTTGAAGAATAAAACATATTTGTATCATCTGCAAAAATCCTAAAAGTTAATTTCTTCGAAGACTTGGGCAAATTGTTAATATATAATAGAAACATCAGTGGACCTGGTGTGGAGCCTTGAGGTACACCACATGTGATGGTTTTCTGGCTAGATTCTATATTACCAACTTTGACATATTGTTTACGATTAGTTATACAGCCTGAAAACCATGCATGGGGAAGTCCTCGGATCCCATATTTATATAATTTTTCTAAGAGAATATGGTGGTTACCCGGGGGGGGGGGGGGGGGGGTACCCAACAAAGTTTTGTACGGGGATGCTCCGCCCCAAGGTCCAAACCCTTACCCTTTCATATACCGTTTTTGACAGAAAAGGTACCCCTTTCATATTCCTTTCATTGAAAATTGTACCCCTTTCATATACCTTTCATTGAAAATGGCACCCCTTTCATATAGCCTTTACGTGCGTCTGTTTGATATATTTTGAAAGGCGCTTTTTATAATAAGCTTACTTAAATGGTAGTTTTCCCTACCCTTTTTAAACTTCAACCGGTGTTTTCCCTACCCTTTCATATACCGCCAACCTAAAAAAGGCACCCCTTTCGGGCGGAGCATCCCCGTATAACCCATTATAGGGAGTACCCACCCCCCTCCCCCCACCCCCCTGAGCCCGGGGGGTGGTTAATTGTATCGCAGGCCTCGGAAAAGTCTAAGTCTATATAAGTCTATATAAAAGTCTATATGCTGATGTCTTATCTAAATATCTGCCGAGTTTCCGCTCTAAAAAACGTCTATGATCTCGGGCTTCTTGAAGTCACTCTGGGTAACATGTCCGAAGCACGCCCTGGTAGGATAATTATTCGGGTTGGGGCAGGGTTATCCTGAGATCTGTCCTCCAAAACAATTTTTATCTTCATTAAAAATTCTGAGATTATCATGACAGATCATTCAAAAATCATCCAGAACAATTTTTACCTTCATTAAATATTCCCAGATTTTCATGATACTTATCACTCCATCAGTCAGTCCTCTGGAACAATTTTGACCTTCATTAAATATTCCGAGATCATCATATTTGATACTACAACTACCGAAAAAAAATCAATATCGCAGGGCCCTTTATCAAGTCCTCATTATCATGTTAATATCAACATTTTTTAGAAGAAATATTAAAGAATTGACTTGATATTCAAAAGTCGGTGATATATTCTGCAATGCAGCAACTTACTCAAGTGCACTTACCATTTGTCGGTCGAACCAATCAACTCGAAAGCCATCACAATACAGCATAACAACAAACTTAAGTTCACTCAACTTGGGGCCAATCATGCCGGAAACTTATACTTGCAATTTGCGTGTACCATAATGGCGACATTATGAGAGGAAAAAATGCAAGAGAACCCCCCACAGACATGGTCTTTTAATGATCGGGGTATTTAAAAATGTGAAACTGACTTCTACAATGTAATACATGTTCTCTGACATCATGTTCTTTACCAATCATGCAATAGATGGTGTAGCCTTCAGGCAGCAGTCAGGGTCATAATTGTGGTCGTGCTGAAATGCATTTTCTAAAATGTACTTACTGCAATATTATAGCCTCAGTACAAATTATTGCTGAAAAGTATATACAGCTACAGTTACGTGAGTTATTATAAGAAACACGATTAACAAAATCGAAAGTTCGCATGGTGACCATGTTGTATGACAGAAACAATGAAAATCATTTCCATAAAGAGGTTTATTTCTAAAAGATGATTTCATTCTTCTATCACCTGAAATGACTGCCATGCAAAACACAAATAGGAAAATATTGGATCATTGCACTTTTATACATAAAATGTAAAAGGGATTAAAAAATACGACGAGAAGGGCAAAATTTTCACTTTCACTTTATTTACCACCATAATAAGATATAATATCATACGTAGACGAAAAATTGAAGTGGTGAAAAGCCAACAACAAAGCTTACAACATCGGGCTTCTTCGTGCCGAGATACTTTAAATGTTACTGTGAACTAAAAGAGAGACTATCACATTCCAGTCAAACTGAAAAAAGCACTATCAGAATCGTCAGTGACTCCAATTTCGTTTTCATATTCACTATCACTGTCACAGGCTAGTGCATCATCTCTTTCAGGAGGGCTAAGAATGCCGCTTCATTGTCCACTTCCGTTTCCGCATCGTTGTTTAATGGGAGATCTCTGTCAAATACAAAGCTTGGAAAAGTTATTTCATGAATGTGGGATTCAAATAACATTTTTAACTCTAAGGCCCAGTTCAAACGTCGAACTTCACATGTGCCGAACCTAATGCAAATTAGCAAGAACAATAGATTTTGCTCATTTGCGTTCGGCACATGTGAAGTTCGACGTTTGAACTGGGCCTAAGAGATGCGATTCTATGAACAATAACTTCATTTTAAGGTCGCGGGGGATACCTGACCATGAATAAATTCATAAGGCAAAATTTTAGCAGGGGTGTCACTTTGAAAAACGTTATATCGTGAACGTTTGGAAGCCGATTTCGCTAAAATTTAACAGAGATATTGGCGAATAATGGAAGTGCATAATAATTGTTTTTTATTGAAGAGATCGCGCTTTGCGGCAGTGCTGTAAGCGACTAAAGTTACGTTTTTAAAAACGTGATTTTGTGTCCAAGTTTGCTCCTCGAGAAGAACACAAAGGAAGTTAATTTCACCACTCACTGATCCGTCAAAAAGTCTATTGTGTCATATCTGACTCCGATTTTTTTATTTCAACTTCAATTAAAAGTTATTAGCTTTTAAAGGAGTAAAATTGTCCATGTTAGAATTTGAAGCCTCATATCTTCCCTTTGAAAGCCTATTTAAAAATTTTGAGTCAGATATGACAATCTACAATACACCTAGTTTACCTCCTTGCAGTTTCAACTTATGAAATTCTCTATCCGCGCTGAATTCTTGGACACAAAATTGCTGGTTTTCACGCTTCCGAAGGCTTCCCGAGCAAACACGAATTATCATATTTATGGTAATTTTGCTAATTTTGCTAATTTTAATCCACGGGCCGCTAGTGTCAACACTTCATGCAGAAAGGACAATGCGTTGAAAAATAGTATATTTTACCAGACAGCGCTTTGCACGTGCAGAAACATTACAAAGCCTGTTCGTGAATATTTCGCGCATTTTCGGTATCAGCCGTCGCACTTCGTGCATACTCTTTCATAAATACATACTGATGAGCGGAAACTGTCCCCCGCGACCTTAATATAAACATCCCTTCCTCCGGTCTCGAGGGAAATGCTATATGACGTAGTATCAGACAATGCCGTTTGCCCTCTTCATGCGATCAGACAATAGTTTTCCTGATTGAAATTAAAAAAGAAAATTATATAACAGCTTAAACCAAAATGTAAGATGTATGATGATTAAGGCATAATTGAGAAATGCAAAACATTGTAATTTGCTAACTTGTTAGCAAATTAGAAAGGTCTCTGATGAGTCCCTTGCCAAGGATACGCGACAATTCTTTGCATTTGTGAAGACAAGTATTACCTTTTATTAATGTTCAATTGTTAACCATACTATTGATAACAATTCAACACAGTAAACAACCAAGGACCCATTACATTTCCTTAATTAGACTGCAAAAAATGGTAAGCAAGCCAAAAAAATAGTTAAATAATTATGCAATACATTAAACAGACATTTTGATGTAGTTTTTCATACATGTAGCACACAAGAATTCACAAGTTCTCTTAGGAACAAACAATAAAATGTTTAATGTTTCAACTAAAACTATCCAACACCACAATACCCAGAATTACTGTTAAATGGCCCTGACAAAACTGCATACTGAACCTAAGCTTGCAGATTTTTTCTTGGCATAAAACAAGAGAGCATCTGACAGAACATCCACCCTGTGGTTTGGCCTCATCTCCTTGGTCATTTTTTCAAATCTCCTTAAAAATGACCAAAGTCTCTCTAGCACTTCACCATCAGTTAGACCAAAACCTGGAACTCTCCTAGGACTGTATGTAATCTGGAAAGCAAACAGTATTACTAAAGTATTTAAAATTTCTATAGAAATACAGTTGAATCAATGCAATTAAAGCAGTGTTTTACTGTTGTACCACATCTAATTCAACTGAGAGAGAAAAGAAAAGAAAAAATGGACATCACTAATGTAAATTTCTTTCAAATAAACTAAATGTGTGCAGCTGTCTGACCCTGTGTCTGACATAGCACATTTCACATAAATATTTAATTTACAAAGCATAGCATTGGCCGAATATTATTGTCAGGTTCACCATATGTTTTAGTGCAGCTGATGTAAAAATTATTTCTGAAGAGACAATTATAGCAACTGTGATGACTAAAGTCTCTACTGATGTAATTAATTTTTGCCTAAAGGATTAATTTCTTTGGCTTTAACCACGGCAAATGGCTAGAACCAACAGCTACTTCTTTGGTGAGTTTGTCATGAAATTTCCCTTTAGGCAAAGGAATAAATATAAAAAAATAAATAATAAATATATAATAAATAAATACAAATACAAATATAAGGACAGAAAGTTGTAACTCAAGTTTCACGCACTAAGCGATCATGATATGATCACTTAGTGATATGATTAGTGATATGATCATGATATAATCATATCACTAATCATATCATGATATGATTAGTTTCCGTCCTTATATTTGTATTTTGCTCTGCATATCTATGCATAGAGCACTCATAGAACAAGTAAAACAGTCTATATATTGCTTATTCATTTATTAATAAATAAATATAAATTTATCAATATTAAACAAATAAAATCTGCAGTGCTTGCAAAAAATGGGCAAGTTTGGAGACATTTTGACAGATTTTGGCCAAAATCATCGCATATCGAGTCTGCAACTATGATTAGTTAGTGAAGAGTCAGAGCCCACCAATAATTGTGTCCAGATGGCATTATAGGCTAAAAGAATATCAATAAAAATAATTAATGTCTAAACAGCAATAAAGTTATTTTGAAAATGAAGAATGCAAACCTGGCATTTTGCTTTGTGTCCATAGCTATGGAAAATGGGGATGGCAAACTTTACAGACTGTAAGATATGGTGCTGTCCCTGGGCCTTGAACATCAATTAGTGAGCCAAATTAAATATTTGAATATGAAGCTGGTAGTGCACAGACAATAGCCGTGGTCACACTACACATTTTTACCTAGGGAAAAATTATTTACCTAGCGTAAATTCACCAGAAATTTCCGGAGGTAAATTCATTTCGGGTTTCATTTTCCCCAGGTAAAAAAAAATCCAGAAAGGTTACACTACTTGTGTGAAAGGTGGAAAGGTGGCAAAATTACTTTGGACAACACGCGCCACTTTTTAAAGTACAAAATTAGTTTCACAGCATCACATATTTCCGGTTCTGTCATCAATGCATTTGCCAACGAGCGTCTATTGGCTAGCTACCTTGGGATTTGAATTTGCCCTTGCTCTCACTTTGGGGTAGCTGTCAAGGGAAACTCTATTGTTCTCGTGATGTATCCAAGGTCCAGACGATAAAATTTCCCCCAGGTAAATTACCTAGGGAATAATCGGTCACACTTGAAAAATTCAGTTTCCCTAGGGAAAATGTCAACAAGTCAAGTTTTCCTAGGGCAAAAGTCTATAGTGTGACCACAGCTACTGTTATCAAACATAACATTTAGAAATGATGTGTCAACAACAATTTACCTGTAAATGAGTTTCCAGGAGGCAAGCAATGTCATATAGCACACACACATCTATACCAGGTGATTGATCACTGATTTCATCCAAAAGATGGTTTAAAATCCAAACTGGATATGCAAGTCTAAATAATAATAAAAAAATTAAACATTTATAACAAGCAGTGGTTATAAAAACATTAAACAAGTGAATAAGATGTAGTTCTACTCATCACAACAATCATATTTTTGTCTTGCTCATCATTAAATGTCACATTGTTACAGTATGTTTGATTAAAATAATTATCATAACTTATTCTTGATGAAACTTTGAATCACAAAATCCACTTTTGTCATGACAGAAAAGTGGTTATGATCAGTGACCATTTGCTTGTAAAATCAAGCAGGGTAATGTTCTTTTTCGAGGTGTAAGCTTGGACAAAATCAAGTTTTACTACTTTTACACTTTAGCTCCTTATAGCATTGCTGCTGTTAATCATGATCCATCAAATAAAAAGCAATCCCAGTGCATATCAATCATTCCTTAATATCTCTGTCAATTGTCAGCAAAATCATCTTACAAATGGCCAATATATAAAACTTTTTGCAGCAAGACTCTGTGCTAAGTTTTGTCTTAGGAATTTATATATGCACAGCCGGTATTATGCACCCCACAACCTTGAATTTATTAAAGAAATAAGCTTACATGTATAATAAAATAAACAGTCAAAGAAATTGGTTAAAAAGGGACCAATGAATAAAAATGGACCACTGATTGAGCTGACATATCTCACCTCTTGAGTCTACAACAATTACTTCATGCAAATGGACATTGCTACTGGTACTTCTCATGCACTCATGATGACCATGTAGCATGGGGTTCGTCGTATTGCTAATGGGAAATAAATGTTTCCACCCTAATATAAAAAAGGCAGTCATTAATATATATGACATGCTGATCATGACTTGATCAGTCAATTCAAAAAGTGTACTTCCCCCCCCCCAAGGCCAATTAACCCCCATTAAAAAGTGAACAAAACAGGTCCCAAGGTGGGGACAAAAGAGCTGTTTAAAAATCACAAGGAAATGTGTTGCTTCTCAGTATTCTATAAACATCTGCATTGAGATCTCTGCCATCCATTTTATAACTTTTTGTGAGTTTCATCCCAGAGCAAGTCACATGTACAAATGTAGCCATTAATTTGTTTTCTTTATTGCTGAAAAACTTGAGAGTGAAAAAAAAAATCCAGCTAGAACACATTTTGTTACTTAAAAACACGATGTAAAGCCATAATTATTCCTCCAGGGAAGGCTTCAAGACCCCTGGGATTGTAAATATGGGCAATTATGCAAAACTATAATTCTTGGGTAGATAAATGACTGTACAGCTAACTGGGGAGTACAGTGAATGAAGTACATGTACAATGTTGATTACAACAGTTAATTGTGGTGTATCTGATGGAGACTGCTGGATCTAATTATTATTGGTTGACTAGTACATAACATCACAGGCTTTTAAAATTACTATATAAAGAACTGCCTGTCTCATTTAGGAAAAGAAGAAATTATTCAAGACGATCGATATATTCAGGAAAATTTGATCTTGTTTGTACCTTACTTTAACTAGTTCCGCCCTAAAACGTTTTCTTCGTCTCGGAAAATAATATTAAGTTTATTATGTTCATAAACAAAAGAAGCACAGCCATTTATAAAGCTTATAGATCACTAGCTAAGCAAGACAAAGACAAACTAACTTACCGGCCCATGATCTTGCTGAATATTGGTGGTACAGTACCACGACCTGCTAAATTACTAAACGTACTAAACGCCTTTGATTATATGAGTTGTTATGGATTTTTTTTAAACATGAGAATTGCGAAAAACAGTGTCAAAGAGAGCCAAAAAAGGGAAAAACTTAAGACTTACTACAAACTCTGAAACACCTGACGAGTGAAGGTCTATACCCGTGTGTTTGAGATGTTCCTGACGTAAAAATCTGCGTAAATAAGCAGATAATGATCACCCAATCATGAAGGAAAATCCTTTCGTATTAAAATGGCAACATGAACTCATACAGTCTTCCAGATGTGGTTATTTTAGCTGTTGCTATCGGCCATGCAGCTCCTTTCTAGCCGCCATGTTGTCCTAATTGACTTCAAGTCGTAATATAGTACGTACTACAGCGGGTGATGCCCGGTAATTTAGGTATCATTTCTACGGGTGATACCCAGTACCATTCGAGTGAATCGGGTGCAGAAATAACTCCAAACTGCAATGCAGGTGACTTGCTGCACAGCGTTGCACAGCGTGAAAACAGCGCGCCTTTCATTAGCATGATAATAGACGCTTCGTGATTGGTCAGAATTCAGTGCTGGCCAATCACGATCTCCGTTAAAACGAAGAGTAATCCGTCTTGATTGGAATGAATTCTAAAGAAAAAGTAAACATGGCGGCCATTATTTCAGAAGCGGAAGTGAGATCGGCGATAGAAGAGGCGTTTGCTGAAGATTTCGACGATATGGAGGATTCAAGCGCTGATGAGACGCCGACCGAACCGAAAATTGAAACAATGAAGTACTCTTTTGAGCCGAGAAACAAACACGTCAAAGAAGTTGAAGACATGAATGAGTACGTTATGTCGTATTTTGAGTCACTGAATCACATGAGTCGCAGAATTATAACGGAACAGCACGAAGTAATGGCCGAACATGGCAGTAGATGGGATCAACTGAGCCCTGAAGAACAAGATAAGCTTATAGACGATCGAATGCTTGACCCTAAAGTTAAAAAACATTACTACGTCGATGAAACGTTCTCAACAAGAAAGCCCGATTGGTTTCCTGTGTTGAGGTTGGCTCATGGAATTTCGGGGTCAGAAAATAGTTTCAACCCGCGCGACAGCATAGCATCTGTCACGGTAAGAATTTATATCCTTTGTGCGTTTCTACTCGAATTTATCTTTGAGACCCGAAAGTAATCTTTTCGCTGTTTAATCGGTTAATGAATGACAGAGTAAAACATTCTTTGGATATTCCGTTGTTTGTGAAGCAAAACATGTCACACTTTTACACTCAACAGTAGTAGTCTGCGAGCGCGTGATTATATCAATAGAAGTAGGCTTTGTGATTTGGGCGTGGACGACAAAGATCATTAAAATCTGAATTATACCTGACAGTTGCTCATGATCATGATGAATAAAGCTTTATGAAAGGAGCTGGAAAACATATAGATCATACATTGTACATCTGTACTAAGCTTATGTACTATAAGATTCAGCAAGGCCCGAAGTTGGCTTATATTTTTAATACCAATTATAGCTGTTAACTAACCAGCTCTTATGACAAAATTTGAGTATTTTTATAATGAATGTCATGATTCTTACCATCAGACTTTTTTCGTCTAAGAATGTTTTTTTTTCAGTAATAATTTATAAGACTTTCGTTCTTCCGCTTCAGCAAGTGAGTCACACTTTCTTAGGAATCCCATTTCCTACCTTGTCTTTCCCCTCCCCCTCCCCCAATTTCCCTGTCTCCCTTACACCTTTGATGTCTTCTCACTTCTCACAATCTTCCAAATAGCCATTGCACTCGCCCCATTTTCTTTATTGTTATTCCCCCAACCCCTGAATGTAGAGCACTAATCTGTTTTCTAAGATAACCTGTTTCCTCAACTCCAACATCCCACTTGACTTCAACAACTACAATATTGGGAGACAAGAGGGCAAATTGCTTGCCCCATACCATATAACACATCATTAATTTTATTTATAGTGCATGGCAGAGACATCCTGGATCTACTTTAATTTGATAGCCTGTCTTTAAAGGGGCTATGTCACGCCATCATCATCGAATGCATTCACTCCTGCAGTGCTGTGTTCACCAAATGGTCTCAGATTTTTCACATATGTAAATAATCTATTTGTCTTGATTTTTGCCTGGTTATTTTTCCGATTCTAAATCGTACGGCTAAATTTCTCAATATGTACGAGCAGCAATAGAAATCAGTTGACCATGGAATGTCATGGACGAAGGTTCTTCTTCTCTGTTGGCTAAATATAGTACACTTCAGCATATTAACATGATACCAGAGTCTGTACGTCTTTACCACCGCAGACAAACCTAACATTTTTCTGATTTTGTTTCGCTTGAGAAAGAGCGATGAAATTGTTGGATTTAAATCAAAACAAGCAATAGCTCTTGTGTACATGACCACTGGTTCCGTTTCGAGTCCTGTTTCGTATCAAAAGAATTTTGACAGGTAAAAGTGTAAATTAAAGTTACTAAAATTAGGCGAAACCTCGCGACATAGCCCCTTTAATACAGCACTGGCTGGCAAATCCTGCCAACCCAAGACACTTGTCACATACATTGACAGAACAGTGTAAGGGAGTAAGGGACAGCTGATTTGCATATAATTAACCGCATATGAGCGAGTCTAATTAACATCAAACTACCGCATGCAAACGGTTAAAGTAGGCCCAATTCACCTACTGAGAAATAACGAAAATAGAGCTGATCTCAAACTGGCTTTTGTCTTGCACTTGAACATTTTACATAAAAACTCCTTTTTTTAGAGTAAAAGAAGGAAAAAGATCAAAAGGGTGTGTGCCCCGAACCTGAGTCATTTGCTTCATAACTAATACCCATATCCACTACACCAATGAGGGCTAGCTGACAGGAACTGAACTGTGTGACATAACCCTTCCTGGTTGCTTGACTGTGTGGGCTTCCTGTGACTTATGTGTGACATAACCCTTCCTAGTTGCTTGACTGTATGGGCTTCCCGTGGCTTATGTTTGACATAACTCTTCCTAGTTGCTTGACTGGGTGAGCTTTCTGTGGGTTATGTGTGGCATAACCCTTCCTAGTTGCTTGACTGTGTGGGCTTCCTGTGGCTTATGTGCGACATAACCCTTCCTGGTTGCTTGACTGTGTTAGCTTCCTGTGGGTTATGTGTGACATAACCCTTCCTAGTTGCTTGACTGTGTGGGATTCCTGTGGCTTATGAGTGACATAACCCGTTTTGTCTATTACAGTTTAATAACACTTTTAAACTGTTTTTAACTGCATAAATGTTTCCCAACACTAACAGTGCAAAATATACAATGGACAAGCTGCTGATACGGTGGAAAAGCTAATAAGTGATTTTGTTTCTTTACTTTTTTAAAATCACTTTAGGAGATGCATTCAAAAGACCAGTTTTCATCCCCTTGGTCATGGGAAACAAAAGTAAGTGTATGGTAGCCAGTTGACCTGGATAAAACCCTGGCAACTGCATACAGGTACAATCACCCACCAATTAGGGCAGTTGAAACGGTTGTCAATTTTTTACCAAGCAATAAATTCAGCCTTAGATGCTACCGAGCACGAAGAGGAGTAAGTAAGTAAGTAAGTAATATTTTACAAAAAGGCCTGCTCTGTTGAATTGATTTTGAGACCAAAAGATGCACATGCGTCATTTTGTAGCATACAGTGTACATAGAAAATGTTTTTTCTTTCATTTTGAAAAAGAGCTTCTAGGGCTATATTTACAGTAATTAAGTCAAGTAAACAAACAAAGTTTATTTCTTTTTCATTGTGGATGCACTATAAATATTATTGTACATGTACTTTGCATGCATTTGTTATTGGTTTCTTTTTGCTTGTTACAAACTCATGCTTGCATCCATCGCATACATCAGGTTCCCAGGTCTCCCACCTGACTTTGGCTTCACGGTAATTCATTTACAAAACAGTATTCTACTTTCTAACCTGTATAGAGTCAACAAGACCTTCCTTTGTTGGAAGAAGGAGAACTTGAAGAACAGCTGAAGAATGCACTAGAAGCTGAATTTAATGAAATCAGTACATTGGCATCTTCGGAGTTTAAAAGGCGTGCCCTGAATGACTTTGAAACGGGATCCAAAGGCACAAGCCAAAGTGGTAGCATGCCTGATTCAGAACCCTTATCAAGAAAAAAATTTATGTTTGATGGCATTAAGCACAGTGCTGCCAGTAGTGTGCAGGGGAGTAAAGCAAGTTTGTCATCATTAGCATCAATACCTAAAGGAAGTAAATCAAGTCTTGTATCAACCACGCCTCCAAAAGGAAGTAAAGCAAGTCTTGTATCGACAACACCTCCTAAAGGAAGCAAAGCAAGTCTTGTATCGACAACACCTCCAAAAGGAAGTAAATCAAATCTTGTGTCAACAACACCTCCTAAAGGAAGTAAATCAAATCTTGTATCCGAGACGCCTCCAAGGGGAAGTGCTGGTAATGTGAATCTTACACCAGACGCCCCTCCAAAAGAAAGTAAAACCAGTTTCTCATCAACATTAGCTAGTGAACCTTCATCTCAAAAAGAGGAAAAAGAACTCCAAGAGACCAGCCCAGCCGTTACCAGTGTAAGTATTTTTCACAAGATTCAAACTCCAAGAGCTTACATGTTCATGTAGATACACTGGACAATGTAGACTACTTTGTTAGGGCTGGGTGAAGGGGTGAGGGCTGGCTGAAGGGGTGCAGGCTGCCTACATTGTATATTTCAATTAACGTTGTCGGATGAAAGCCCAAAGCCAAGACTGCAAGGTAGTATGGGTAGTTGTAGAAAGCCATTGCCTAAAAATCCCATTCTACCTTGCGGTCTTGGCTTTTCGCCTTTTTCATCCAACAACATTAATTGAAACAGCTGTACACTGGATATCCCAGGGGCATGTCTTGATCCATTGGATACCCAAGGCAAACCAGGGATATTTGAACTTTTGAAGATTGGCTCATTCAAATTCCTGCCCACCCTGGTGCCTGATTTTGACGATGAAATGCCCCTCCCCAAGAACATTTATTCTGGTGTACGACATGTATTTCACCAGACATGAAAAAATACATTTTATACTTGTCTGCCACTTCCGGTTCAATTTCAAATTCCTCCATCCCCAGGACATGAAAAATTGTTGGGGTTGGGGGGGGGGGGGGGATTGGAGACGTTGAAGTTTTCAAATTGATGGGAAAATAATCACAGTTTGCAGTAGACACAGTAGCTTTTTAATGACCATGATTTATGAATAAAGCTATTTAAACTAAAATCAGTTGAACCAGTGCATTATGATCAAAAAACCAGAAAGTGTATATTTTGATATGTTGTTTACACAATGTTTTTGTTGATTTATTTCAGGAATTGAATGTTGATGCAGGTGCAAATTCCAATGATCTGATGGCTTTTCTACAAAATTGGTAGCCATTATAATTAATATTATGAACTGTTTATTGTGTAAGAAGTGTATTTAGTTTATTTGTACAATGGAACTACGCCTTATAACAACTTCGTTTGGGGCACAAAAAAGTGGTCATTCATTCATTTTCTTTCTGAAAAACCTCGTTAATCCAACCACCCTGATAATATTAGCAATACTAACAGGGGCGGATCCAGGATTTTGAAATGGGGGGTGAAATGTCAAAGAAAGAAAAAAAAGGAGAGAAAAAACGATATCAGAGAAATAAAATATTATTTATTTGAGAAATACTAATTAGAAAAAAGAAAGAAAGGGTCTCAGAAAAGGGGGGTGAAAATTCACCCATTTCACCCCCCTGGATCAGCCCCTGACTAAGTCAGATGTGTCTGACTTATACAGTGTATTAGTAGCTACTGTAGTTAAAAGTGATCTTTGGTTAAAATGATTTTAAACTAGTTTGATTTGTACTTTTCTTTGTCTTAGGATTATGATAATGAATCTGGAACAAAAGAAAATCAAAACTAAACTAGTTTGAAATCATTTTGACTTAAGATTCATTTAAACTACAACATAGCCATTGCTGGGTTGTCAAAAGTAGCCAGCTCCTGGCAAAAACCACCACCTACATCTCCTTTGCTTGCCAGTTCTTTAGAGGAGATGGCATTTTGAAGAAAAAAATTAATATATCCAGTTACATGAACTTTCCAAGGTCAGACGTCTATTTCAAACTGTTTTGACACTGGTTCCAAGTATTGAAAAAAAAAAAAAAAAATACATGTACAACACCACATTATGGTCCTTTGCTGGTCATACATGTATTACCATTTCCCTCCCAGAATCAATGAAGTGTAGTTCTAACTTTTGAGTCTGTTGACAAACTCCTACGGTGTGACCATTTAAATGAAACCTCTTTGTCAGTACTTTTGCAAGGTACATGTATCACTTGTTTTCCAATATTTTACATGAAATTTGGGATTTTTCTTGAATTTTGATATTTGGCACTCTTGGGAGTTAAAAAGTTAACAGGGTTCCACTGTAATATTGGGAATAACATTGCCAGCAGAATTGTTAACTCTGTACAATTTTTAAGAACGAATGACTGGAAAAATTTTGAAAAACATGTTAAAAGACAAAAAAACTTGGATGTACATAAATAAGCAAACACTGAATTTTGAAAAAACTTTTCCATACTGACATTTCCATAGTAAAGGTATGTTCTACATCAAGCTGAACACATTGTATGTAATGGTCCTAAAAATCGCCTCGATACAATAATACTTTTACTCTCTTAATGACCATGATTGAAATATTGTGGTTGTGTAGTTAGCGCGTTGGACTTTCAATGAATCCTAAGGAGAAAATACAGCATCTCTCATTGTTCTTGTGCCAAATTTGTTATGGAGAGAAGGGACGTAGCTAGGATCTTTCAAAGCGGGGGTTACACTGTGTCACACCCAGAGTACATGTACTTACCAGATTGTCATGTCGACATCCATGCTGTGTTTTACTAAAATTATCTCACAAAGGGCACCCCAGGACCCCCTAGCTACGCCTCTGGAGAGATTATGGTTCAATGCCATTTTTTCACTATCTTATATCCGTTTTCTGGAATATGTTAATTCCAGAAAATATCCATACCCCACCCCTTTGTAATTACATTTTAGCTTCATAGTTTCCTTTAAAAACTTTGGCTTTTGGGACCCCCCTCCCCCTTGGAATTTACAATACCCATTCTTGGGGGCAGTGTGGATATTTTCTGGATCCTGACATACATAATCAGCTTGTTAACATTTCTATCAATCCATAAATGCCTGAATTAGTTTCCTGTAAATCAATGTTATGTACATTGCAGGGGTTTCAATAAGAATTAAGAATATAGAAGAATTAAGAAATAAGAAGTAGGCGGCTGGGAAAGGCTGTGACAGATATAGTAGGCGGCTGTGACAGATATAAAGGGGTCTCACTATGGAGGTCTGGGGGCATGCCCCCGCAGACAATTTTTAAATCTAGAAACTCGGAAATGCAATTTCCAGCATTCTGAGCATGAAATTGAGTGAAACGTAAGACAGTTGTTTGTTGTCAGTAACCGGCAGTGAGAGGCGAAGTAGGCGGTGGTACACCACCCGTTAGCCGGCTTCTATTGAAACCCCTGCATTGATGTTTTGTGAATGAATTTTTTGGCAGTGCGAGTGTTTGAGGAAAAAAGGGGAGATTTGTGAATTTTTAAAACTTATGAAATACAGAAGACTTTTTAGTCATCTATCAACCTGCATGGTATCGACTGTTTGTTTCATTCAAATCCAACCATAATGTCACCTTTCAGTTTGAATGTACAAAACTGTCATACATATGCATGTAGTCTTTTGTAATGAAAAGAAAAGGCAGTGTAGTCATTGTTCTAACAGCGAGTTTTTAGACTCAACTGCCTCAAAACTAAAAAGTGCCAAGTGTGCCAAATGTATGGCAATCAGATCACTGGCCATTTTATCTTATTAAAAACACACAGAAGCAAAATTAAAAACAGTTTAATTTTTATTTGTGTTCAATAAAAGAAATAAATAATGACAGCTAACAGACCATTAATAATAAGTTTGCAAATTTTAGCAAAATCTGTATACTAACTCTGACTTAGTGATCATCCCCAAATTATAAAATTAATGTCATAGCTGATGTCAGTTAGAGTGATTTCACAAAACCCATAAAACAAAATTATACACTCATTCTTAAACACAGCCGAAGCTCCTAAGCGGGCTTCCTCGGGAAAAAAGATGTCCACTTACTGGAATAATTCTCGTAAGAGGATAATTCAAACGAGGTTTTGTCAAGGTCAGGCGCGGATCCAGGAATAAACTTGACCGTTTTCCTAGACTCTAAGCGCTAATATATATTTTAGATTTATTTCCGTAAAACGGTGAAACCGGTCTGGATCCGCGCCTGAAGGTGGTAACTGAGCTGTCCGCTTACGAGAGTGTCTGCTCAGAGAGCTTTGATTGAAGTCGATAGCAAACCATTTAAAATAAATGGAATTAGCATCTGACAGTACGTTTTAATTTCACGGGTTGTGTAAAGTCATGATCACGCTAGATCACTCACTTCTGATCAAATGAATCGACTATGTACACCAAAAGCGTTGTAAATGTTAAGAGGCTATTAACAACTGGAACGACAATTAATGGAGCTTTGAAACCAACGAATGTGGATCACTTTCTGCCTTAAGATCAGCTTGTTTCCGCTTAAACTCTCGGCGTTATTACGTCTGAGGAATAGCCTGTGAACAGGCTCGTTTTTGGGGGTATTGGGTTAAAAGAAATCGGCGAGGGTTCCGTCGCCCCTTCCAACCTTCACAGATCGCGCCGCGCTTTTAACCTTCAAAAATGAGCGTGTTCACAGGCTACTGAAGAAGATTCCATACCGATGACATAGCGCAAGCCGAGCTCTTACTTGCGTTTCTGATTGGTTAAATTAAATTTGAATCAACCAATCGGAGCATGTTACGTCATCAGCACAGAGTTTGTTCTGTCGTTTAATATTGATGCGTCGTTTTCTCGGGCTGTCACAGAATAGAGTCAACTTTCAAATAACAGTAAAAAACAGCAACCTTGCCCTAAAAAAACTGCTGTTTAAGTAAACGATACGAAACGTTGAATATATGTATGTTTTTATTTTGGCTGTTTCTCAATATATATTATCTGCGATGCTTTGCTTAAAAAGCCGGAGAAACCTTTTTAAAACTATTTTACAATGAGACTTTTTATCGACAAGTATAATTTAAAAGTTCACTTTTACAAAAACGAACAGCAGAGATAAGAGCGTGACAAGACTGGGTAACACCGCTGAACCAGAGGAGCACGCGCATGGGCAGCCTCGTGTAGCGTTTTGTCCGTTTCCGGATCCAACTTCTCCCTCGGTGGGTTTTACAACCTCCAAATTGTCCTTTTCACAACGCATCCACTTCAAAGCAATGCTCTTGGGATAGTCAGCTCCCACTTGAATGTTCCAATCATCAAATCTGTAGTACTGTCCTCCGGCAAAGAAATATGACTTGCCGTTCCTCCATTTCATGGCTGCATCAATTTTTTTAGGAAGTCCTTTCCAAGCGCTTATATTTTTCGGGTATCCGTAATCGATTTTGTTTGCGTAAAAACGCCAGTACCTGTCTCCCTTGAAGAAGTACGTTTTACCGTTTTTTCCCCAAATAAAGACAGCATCCATGTCGGTCAAATCCGCTGGCAATCCGGACCTCCGGCCGTATTTTGTGATAGAGTACGCATCGTACTCGATGCGATACTGTTGGCGACTGCTGTAGTAGAAATACTGCCAAAACCTTCGGAGAAAACAGAAATAACAAAATAAGAAACCACACACTACCAATTAACCAAAAATCCCGGTAATTTGGAAGCAAATGAAAAAGTTAATTCTCTGGGAGTTTTGACAGTGGAAATTGTGGCCTGCCGGTTTTGAAGTCCCTTTATACAGCTATTTCAATTAACGTTGTCGGATGAAAAAGACGAAGAGCCAAGACCGCGAGGTAGTAAGGGATTTTTATGCAATGCTATTTACCCTAACCCATCCTATCTTGCGGTCTTGGCTTTAAGCTTTTATCCGACAACGTTAGAAGGCCATTTCCGAGTTGCCTTTAGCCTCTCTATCAAAGCGAGGCTAGGTGCGAAACCTTTCATATGAAAATGAGTTTTCATTCACATGCAAATAAAACTCATTTTCATATGAAAGGTGTCGCACCTTGCCTGGCTTTGATAGAGAGGCTAAAGGCAACTCGGAAATGGCCTATTGAAATAGCTGTATACTGATCGTTGTTGTACGAACCAACCGAAATGTCATCTCGTTTCCAACCTCGCATCAAAGAGAAAACAAAAGCCGAAAAACAAACTTTAATTGGTAAGCGACGTCACCTTAGGTTGGTATTCTGTTTAGTATTATCATAGTTAATAGAATAAACTGGTTATGAAACTCAGGCCGTGTTTTCACGAGCGAGCAAACCAGGTCGCTTAAGCTTGTCGGCAATTAAACAACAAAGAAGGGCATTGTATTGTCGTTCTTTTGTGTTCTAATTTTCTATTGTCTTAACAAAAGAAAATATATCTACAGGAATGTTAAGCGAGAAAAACCGCCTCGTGAAAACACAGCCTCAGTCAGTCCTTTGTTATATGTTTTTGTTCTCCATTTCTTTTGTTCGTTTGCCCTGACCGTGCACAAAACACAAAAAGTGTTGAAATGCATATGAGCAACTGACCAGTAGAAACATTTGGGCTCACACGTTAAACAAAACAATGTGCACGGTCACGGTTCGTTCAACATAAAACAAAGCAGCTTTGTACACTCTTTTTGAAACTTGTTGAGCTTCATAACCAGTTTGTTCTTTTAACTATGATGCAACCGGTTTTCTTTTCGCACATGGTATGCTGGCCAATTAAAACAACCGAAATGAACCAATGAGGACACGAAATAAATAAAAAGTAATCCGTGAAAAAAAGGCGCCTGCTGCGAAATGCGAAAAAACATGACCTAATGCCAAGCGCGGGAAAACGTGTACCTGGTGTCAAGCGCGGGAAAACATGCACCTTGTGCCAAGCGCGGTAAAGCATGCACCAGATACCATGCACCTCTTCAGAATCTCTAATTTCATTGCACCTGCGTATCACGCAGATGTATTGTTTTTAGGGGTAGGATCCATTGTTCTGTTGTTTGTTCCATTGTTTTCTCAGCCAATCCTGTGAGACCTACATGCCGCCTCATATGCAACCAGTGCCAAGCGCGGGAAAACATGCACCTAGTGCCAAGCGCGGGAAAATAAGTACATGTAACCTATTTTCTTGACCTGCATTGTTGATTGGCACTACAGAAAACACTTGATTAAAAAAAAGTCACTTACTTAGAACCGCTAAAGAAAACCAGCCTAGAGGTATCTTTCATGTAGGCGGCATCTATTTTGTTTGGAAGTTCCTTCCATAGGTTAGTGACCTTATAGGGACCACTCTCCAGACCAGCGCCGGGATCTGACGATATGATCCAGAATTGAGAGCCTCTCAGTGCGTACGTTTTTTTATCTGGCGCCATAAAAAACGTGTCGTAAGAAGGCACGGAGCACACGTCATTCTCTCCAGGGATGGCAGGTTTAGTAGATGGTGGTTTGGTCGTAACGACAGCATTTGTGGGCTGCGGAGGTTTTCCTGAAAGAAAAATATACGAGAATCTCCAGTCAGAACTTCGACATTTCTTATCTTGTTATATAGCTGGAGTTTTTCTCAATACAACGCGCGCGTTGATTGGTTGATTCATCGTCACATGACATCTTAACAAACAAACTGTTTCCTGCCAATTGTGCCAAGCGGGTAACATTTGCGAAAGCGGGCAACAATTTTGACGTCAGAGGGTAACATTGCACTGTTGCCCGCTAGCCCACGTGATCAGACCGTGACAAAAGGTGGCATGATTGTGATGAATCGAGTGCTCGGCGCGTTTTTCAAACTGTCTTGTGTTGTGTTTTATTTTGCGTTGCTATATAACAAATCACTTAATGACTGATCCCTCGGGAAACAGTGAATTTTGTTTCCCTTGAATCTCGATGTTTCCCTCGACTTCGTCTCGGGAAACATCGAGATTCTCGGGAAACAAAATTCACTGTTTCCCTCGGGACCAGTCATTAAGTGTTTAATATTATCCTCACTTTCGCCATTACTGGAAAATTGAATGAAAAAGGGATTTTGAAATAGTTGGAAGTGAACGCACGTTACTGCTAGTGCGGAAAGGTGGTGGATGAATTGAATCGCAAGTCACTTGCGCCTGCGTTTGGCCAGGGCGAAACGTTGTGAGTGGAATTGACTCTTGAAGGATTAACATGGGCACCGTTGTTTATGACCGTGATCGTTCTAACTACACTGTCTGTGAGCTGATTCCAACGACCTGGACCGGCTGTAGCGCGAATAAAAGTCTTAACACGGGATTCTAGCTGAATGCCATTTTCTCGCCACTTAACATGGCTTACATGAAAATATTTCGCTCACGTTTCAAGCGATCCAGAACCTCTATGCTGATCTCATAAATCTATGTTATGGGGTGTTTTGTAAATTTGTGGGTGATTTTTGGGAAATAGTTTTTCTTAAAGTATTTGTAAAATTTAGAGAAATAAGAAATAATGAAAGTTTAATGAAGTTTTAAAATTAGAATTTGTTGTTAATAATTAATAGATGGACACCAAAATAGTCCACTATCAACCTGGGGTGTTCTTGCGTGGGAATCAACTCTCTGTTGGTGTTCCAAAAATCATTTCCTTTCTCCTATTCCTTCTTTAAACCTCTTAAAATTTCATTCTAGTTTAGGTTAAGTCCTGCCTTAAACAGTAGCGTCGAGTTTAGTGAGTACATAAGTTGGCGTTGATAGGTCATTAGCACTGCTTAATGCGATGGATAACTCACCATAAAGCCCTTGTATTCCCATGATATCATCATTGGTGAGCTGAATATTCGCTTTATAACCTTTGTACCACGGGTACATGATGGATTCCCGCACGTCGGAATGCTCCAGACCCAAACTGTGCCCAAACTCGTGAACCGCCACCCAGTCCAAGTTGACACCGTTACTTGTTCCTGTTGTGAAATACTCGTCATCGTCAAAATGGGCGTCACCCGATAAACCTGAAACATAGGTTGCAAGATTGACGACCACGAATAAACAACATGAAATCTTGGTTAACTCTAAATCCCAATAGTTATCATCACTGAATTTCTCTTTGTCATATCAATGTTAAATCAATCAGAGATATCATGAGAATTAAGAACATGATCACCCAAGAGGAATTCTTTTGATATTTCAACAACGTCTTCTGGCTACTTTTATAAGAAACATGTGGTCACAAGGAAAGAGAATCTGTATTTTGATATAAGGGATTAAAGAATGGCAGAGTAAAATTCAAGAATAATTCAAACTTCACTTTGCAAAGTGCTGCGAGCAAGTTACGATAGAGCGTATGCACTCACGTGGCAAGCAGCTATGCAAATTTATTGGAACAAAAGAAAGTGTTAACATAAGAAAAGCGTTCAAATCCCACAGGATTGTTTTGGTACACCAACATGGCCGCCGTTCTATTGTTTTGGTACACCAATATGGCCGCCGTGACGTCATGTGCATACGCTCTATTGGTTTCGGTTTTACTTCTGATTGGCTTAGAAAATGGCGCGAGATTTTTTATCCAATCACAAAGCGTAGCAATGCAAAGCCAAACCAATGACAAAACTTTCGATACTCAATTGAACGCCACTCTATATTTTTTAATTTGTTCAACAGGGACCGCGCAGACGGAGTGGCTGGGGGGGCTTTAGCCCCCCCACTTTTTTGCAAGAATAAAAATAAATTAAACAAAAAATAATTTAACAAAAGTAACGGAGTGAAAAATTATAAAAAATCGTTAATTCAACAAACAAACGCGCAGATAAATAGACAGAATGAAGCATTAGCCATACTCAGCCTCGTGCAATAATTGCTGAGTAATTATACAGCGTTGAGTTCAAGGCAGCGTAAGCAAAGTTGTTGGATTTCTGGCTTATTTATAGGAATTAAAGGTTGATATCAGTAGTATAACATAACAATCTATGATATTTCAATTTAGTGATGGTGAATTTTCAGACCCGATAGCATCACTGAAGATGTTTGAAAAAAATCAATAGTTTTATCGTTATAATAGCATTCTCCGTCACTTTAGAGAAATTGAATAGATATCCACAAGCATGCCCCCCCCCCCCCCCCCCCCCGCCCACAAAAAAAATATCCTTCACGCATTCTTCTTTAGCCCCCTCACTCGAAAACTTGCTGCGTGGTCACTGTTTGACTCACCTAGGTTATTGTGAGGATAGTAGGCATGAGCTAAAGTGCCACCAGGTCCATCAAATGGGTAAGCATCATTGTGATATCCCTTGTCAAAACTGATGTGAATATCCACATCTTTTTCCCCAGCGTATCTGTCCTCTTTGATTCTCAAGTTGGTTGCACTGGACCACAAACCGAACGCTTTCTTGAAAATCCTCCGCTGTACCTCTTGATTTCTGATGTCTGTTGTGAACTTTTTGATTTGGTAAGTCAGATCCTGTAGGAAAGAAGAAAAGGAAACTGAGTTTGATAACCATCCCGAGTCTGTGTTTTGGTCTCATGAGCAGCCGCTATTTTTTACTTGGGTCGTCACGCAACACTCTTCACCACCTGGAAAACCAATCATTTTATCAAACTGGTTCAAACTACGAAGCTCCCATAAGCGAACACCTTTCCTTACAAGTTTTCTCGCGCACGTTTCGCTAATCGCACACGGTTCTCTACTCTCGCGCAGTTTCGCAACTCGCGCGCTCGCCACGAGGACAAAAAAAAGGTACATCTCTATATTGAATGGAATATAACATCTCTATCTATTGCTCTTACGTTCTTTTCCCATTTTGTTCCTTGTAAAGTATAGCGCTTCTTTCTCCGAGTGTTATCAGCCTTGCCGAAGTCCGCCACACCGCATCGGGACGTGCCCATAATCTTAATGGTGGCTGCGTCCAACTGACCAGTTTCCGGTATGCCAGCATAGCGCTGCAGCATCTTGATGGATTTTTCTAAGTCTTGTTGGGTTCTCAGGTTCCCTGTTCTTGGATCACTGTTTACCAAATATCCATATCTTGTTAACCAATCCTATCGTGAAAAAAAAAGTAAAATAAATAGACGTCCAGTGTTGCAACAAGATTTCGAAAAATTTCAGCAAAATTTCAAGCGAATCGATCCAGACTCGTGCAATTTAATATTATGAATCCCCTGTGCTCAAGTTCATTAACATTGCAATCTATTTCCATCCTTGGTATTTTTGACCGGCATTCTTATACAGTCACGCACTTGTTATTTTGAATATTGTTTCTACAATTACTGATGTCCTGTTACCTGATGACAGGGATTTCTTAAGGTGTTGGCACCGTCTTGACCATTTTTTATCCTCCCCAAACCACCCAAGGTATCTCAATATATCCCCATCTATAAAAACGCTACTCTGGGATTATCTTGCGGCGTACTTTCGACATCTTTCCTTAAATTCGTTGCAGCGATCGGTCACGGGTCGAAAGTCGGCGTCGGGCGGTTGGTCGAAAAAACCGCGCGTTTCCGCGGGAAAAGTCCTAATTACCCCTACTGGATCTTTAAATTTAAAGAACCTCTGTTTTTACTTTCGCGCGTTCTATGTCAACAAGAAATATTTGCCCCAATATCGAAATGCTTTCATAGGATGTTACCAAGCAACTTTTTTTAACGAATTTGAGTATGTGACAACGGAGTTGCGAGGCAATTTAGGGCAAATTCCAAAATTGGCTCGCAATCATGTTGAAAAAATTAGAAAGGTTAACGGCGAAAAGGGCCACTGGCTCGATTTAACGGAAATCAATTAGGACAAGGAAAGAACACAATGGAGATTGAAATATAATAAACCGCAAAACACATGACAACTGAACCGGAATACCGCAACAATACGTATGTGTCCACGGAATAAATTAATTCCATCTCCCCCAATACAATGACGTGTCTGCTAAAAGTAACAACATGCAATATCGTTTATTATTTTTGCGAGCAGAAGGGTTTCAGCCGGCCAAGATCGAAACTAAGAAAAAACAAATTTCATTTTTGAAAAATATCGGTACACAAACAGCACCAAATGAAAGCACTGCTCAAGAGCATGTATGTGAGCGGAAGTTTGTTTGATCATTTCCGGGAGAGAAGAGCTCGCAGCAACCGTTACAAGGAAAACATAATTTCTCTCGTATTCAATTTTGAAGATTAAATTGAATTCTGAGAAACCGCCGATGTAAAACGATAATTTGCCAAGGTCTTGAGTGTCATGTTCCTAATGCTTGTTATGTTATAGATCGTGAAGACGCAAATCTTTCGTGGTAGTGCCGTACGTGCCGTGACTTCTTGATACGCTCAGACAGTGTTATGCCTGCTGACAATTGACCATACCGTGTAATTAACCATGACGTCACTTAGGCTACCAGATAATTCTCGAGAAGCGGAAGGATTTTTTAAACTTATTAAGACAAAACGATTCTTTCGGTTAAAACCTTTGTTTTATAAACTTATTTTCCCAACGAGCTTATATTTATGATCACGGTTTTGCTTTTGGCGATTGCATGACTTTGGGGTCGTTTTAAAAATTAATGGTTTGATTTGCCAGTAGCTATTTTCAGTTCATTGACAGACAAGTAAAACGCGCGACATGACACCGATGGTTTTTACAGAAGAAAAATTTTGTTTCGAGTCTTCTCTTGCAAAATGATCATTAAAACACCATAAAATAAACAAATTATACTTGAGAATAAAGGAGAAATGTTACTTACGATTCCTCCGGCAACATTCTGCGAACTGACGGGAGCGCTCTCTGCGAGTTTCTGCAGACAAATCAGGCAACAAAATGCAAAGATAACACAAAATATTGTCGCGAAACCACCAATATTCTCCATCCGTGCCATTTGGAACACAGTCTTTAAAACTCTGTTATGGTGTAAATAATGTTTCTTCGACTGTCTGCTGCCAGGCTTGTTCAAGACGGCTTTCGTTTTAATATGTTGTTTGTGATTAGAGTGAGTGAAGCTGTGTTTCGACTGTTTCTTATAAGCGCAACCTTCACTTCAAAATTACGCAATTAACAACCTCTGTATCGCCACCGCAATTCTCGACCGCTTCAATGATTAGGAAAAGGAGTGCTCGCCGCTTTTTACTGATTCACAATTGAAAGTGGGGAGTTTTTTAAGCCACTGAGCGTAACAAGATCTACTTCCGGTTTTTAATATCACCTCCATATTTGGTAAACATGGGTAAGGTGGGTTTTCGTGTTGAAGGGGGTCACATGACGTCTGATGCTCACCTCACACACGTACAAATACCGAGTTGATGACAGATCGTTTTTACTCAGGGTGTTTACTCAACGTTCGACGTTTTTTTTTTGTCCTTTAAAGCGTCACAAGAAACTAGGTCAATGGTCCAGTATAAACCTTTTCTTTTTTCCCATCTACTCATACAGACGACGAAATGAGCACGAGAGAAAACAGTCCGACGGTTTTGCCCGAGAGAAGCCTGTGTAGAGCTACCCCCTCCCCTCAGGAGCGTTTTGCAGTTTTTAAAAAACCGTACAAATTTATTATTGAACTACTATTCATTCGCATAAACTGCATTCTTAACACTCTAACTGCCCAAAGTGCCAAAAATCACGAGGAGAGGCCCTTGTTTCATAGGAAAAAGCTTTGTCACGGACGCCATGTTGGTGTCACGTAGGGTGAAAAGTCAGAAATTCAAAATGCTGTATTTTCAAAACGAAAGACGCTACCGGGTTGGATACTTGTGAAAAGATTTATTTTTAAGTCATCTTCAACCTGGTGGACATATAAATTCAGAAGGCATTACAATTTATGATTTTCGAATTTGATGACGTCACGTGAAAACCAAGAATATACTGCTTTTATAGCGCTTAAATAGCGCAGTGCAGCAAACATCAATATGAACTTTTCTATTTGTTTGTTTCTTGTTTCTCTGGCCGTGAAAACAACACGGGCAACCGATTACATACTGAAATATTATTCTATTCTTCTTTTCTCGGAAAGGGGGAAGAACAACAGATAACTTGACAGTTGACCGCTTCAGATTAATCTCACTGACAATTTGTTGACATATCTAATAGATACAGCTAGTCGATGTTAAAATAAGAAGGTGATGTCACGATAGCGCTAAAAATCAAAATTCAAGAAAAATCCCAAATTTCATTTTGTAAAATATTGAAAAACAAATAGTACCACGCAAAAGCACTGCTGAAGAGGTTTCATTTGAATGGTCACACCATAGGATTTCGTCCACAGACTCAAAAGTTAGAACGACACCATATGTCTCCGTTTGGAGTGACACACTTCGGGCTCCTGCACAAGTGTCATTAATCTTTTATTGCCTGACCGATATGTATGGTGTGCATCTATTTGTTTGTTTCCTTTCTTCTTCGTCACCGTGAAAACCAGACGTATTTCGGCCAAAAGATATTATATCAGAGAAGGGGCAAGAAAGAACAGATAATTGATCTTTGAAAGAGATATGGATGATCTCATTGCGGGAGCACACCGTTATGAAATCTAAAATGAATCTGCCGCAGTGTCAAAGAGTTGCCTTGGAGTCTAAACTAAATTTATGAAACGTTCATGGACTGAAATATCCCAATTTTATCGTTTTATTTATTATTTTTACCTACGCGTATTTTGCGTGAAAATGTATTGAATATTCACCGAGTATTAAAGAGTGCGATATAGACGCACTTTTTTTCTTAATTGGTCAAAAACTGAATCAAATATGAAAGACTTCAGGTCACAAACAGAATTAAGGGTTTTAAATATCAAAGTAGCCCGGGGTTTCCAAACTGAAACGAAGCACTTTTTCGTATGAATTCTCATGGGTTCTAGAAACAGAGGAAATGATGTGGGTACACAGCTGTTATCTATACATGCTGACGCCGTACCCGTTAGTACTCCTACGCGCGCAGAGACCGGATGTGTGTGTCTCGTAGTTTGATGACGTCAATTCGATCCAGAATCTCGGACGGAATATAAATAGAAAGAGAAATACACCTCCCCCTGGTGGATTCAATGATGGATTCGCGCGAAAACCAAAACGCGCCTCTTTCGACAATTGCTTTTGTTCTTTTTCACTTATTTTTAATGGTCATGATCTGTTTTGATCCAACGTTGAGCAAGTTAGTCAGTGGTCGTACATGGTTTTTACAATGGTTTTGCTTCGACTACTTGCAGGCTATATACATGTAAACCTCATTATAGGGTACTCCCTATAATGGGTTGTACGGGGATGCTCCGACCGAAAGGGGTACCTTTCTGAGGCTGGAGGTATATGAAAGGGTCGGGATTTCACGAGATGAAGTACATGAAAGGGTAGGGATTTCACGAAGTACAGAAAAGGGTAGGAAAACACGAGTTAAAGTAAAAAAGGATAGGGAAAACTGCCATTTACATGTAAGTCATTCATTTAAAAATGAGTGACTTACATGTAAATCATGTACAATATTACATGTAAAATATTGGTTCGTTTTGTCTGAGAAATTGTGATCTAAATTGTGGCGGTTTTTAATGATCAAGGCGATGATTCTTGTGAAGAATCATCAAAGAATTTGGCGAAGTTAATAAAATAAAAATAAAATAAGATTAATGCATGTGAGCTTGATATTAAATCCTTCTTATCTATGAACATTTTAACGTTTTGGTCATAAACAGTTTCCAGTCATGGTTTGCTTTCGGTTTAATCCGTGACCAATTCAGTTGCGTGTTCTCGCTGAAACGTGACATTGCAGTTGTGGTCTGATTTTCAGGATGCTGAAGGCAGGTTGCTGAGCAGAAGTTAATCGATCACCAAACACGGTTTGATATAAGTTAATCGCCGATCAAATTGCAACTTCCTTGTTTTGAATCGGATGTAGTGGATATTCGGCGCTGTTGTTGATTTTGTTTTAATTGATCTGTCAAATCAACTTGAAACAGTATTCATATCCGCGACAAATATGGTAACTAAGATTAGATGGGACTTTCCCAAACCGTTTAGGGGTGGTCTGAGCGGGAGAGCTTGCTCGCAGGCTAACCAGAAATAATTTTTATCGTTGTTACTTTGACGTAAAAGAGAACAGAACCCTATTTTAAGCAGACTAGAACTGAAAGAATACAGATGAGAATAGAGTTCAGGTCAAGTGCACATGAAGTGAATTTCACCACCATTTTTTTAGATAATCTGAAAATAGGTGTTTTAAAAATAATTTTGATGGGTAAATAAGTCACTTGAAGTGGCGGGAACATATTTTAATTTATAAAAAGCGACGCAAGTTGGGCATATTAGACAAGGACCTTAGTGTGTAAACTGAGCGCGTCACTTGTTTAACAGTGGAGTTTTGGCAACTTGTGGAAGGATTCTTTCAATTAAATATGTTTGAAAACGACGCGTATTTTAGCCCCGGGTTCTTTCCCTTCTCCGCCATGTTTTTTTTTTTTTGTGATCGATCACGCGAATGATGTCACAAATCCATTGTTGTACCTTTTTGGCCGCGCTCAAAATGTCCCAAATTTCAGGCCCCAGCGGGAGTTTTCAAACCTTTAAAAACAGTGGATCCTCTTCGCGCAAAAGAGAAAAACGACTGAAAATGAAATAAAGGTGATATAAACAACATAAATCCCTAAAAAAAGGTAGTGAAATTTCACATGATGAGCTGAGGCAGGGATAGTAGCATGCAAAAGAGCTCAGATTCGATTTGGGGTCAGAAACAGCTCTTTTTACTCGTGCCAGTACGGCAACGAGTTGAGGTTTGCCCTCCGTTTCTCATTTTTTTTCTCCGTATTTTCGTATCTCCTTTTATGCATCGCGTTAGATCTGGTACGAGAATACGCCGGCATGCAAGTAGAAGCGAAACTAATTTTGGTTCAGTATTTGCCTGTTGCTGTTTTACGTAACATAACGTACATTACCTCGCGAGTAACGTACATTACCGGCACGAGTATAGGCTACGCGTAGCCTCTTGTTGGTAATACTTATTTGAACTGTTTACGAAATTCATTCGATTGGAAGTTTGGGAGAAGACGAGATAGGTCTCTAGCAGTTTCATCCCCCACCCCCCCCCCCCTCCCCCCTCCCCCCCCTCTTACGATGGGACTTCTAGTGGTGCATGTTCGGCCCAACTTATAGAAACACAGAAGTAAAGTTTTCTATGAATGTTTTCAATAAAATAAGAGCTCCAAATAATTTTTTACCTAGAGTTATGGTAAGTGCTTTTCAACTAGACTGCTCGCCATCGGCACGCGCAGTAATTTTTTTCGCCAATGAAACTAAAAAACGAGTGACTTCTGCCCTGCAGTTTATTGTTATGTTTGTTCATTTTTTTTGGCTGATTAGGTCTTTATATCAATATATCGATATCTGCGATATATCGATATCTACGATATATCGATATCTACGATATATCGATATCTACGATATACGTGGGATATCCTACGTATCGCTTACAGCATTATCGTTTGCGGTCCCTTGCAGAGTTGACTTCTGTTAAGGCGGGACTCAACCTAAATTAGAAAGAAATTTTAAGAGATTTAAAGAAGGGATAGGAGAAAGAAAATGATTTTTGGAACACCAACAGACAGTTGATACCCACGCAAAAGTACCCCAGGTTGCTAGTGGACTAACTTGGTGTCCGTCTATTTACAGCCTCCTGGTTAGCTCGTTTAATAGAGAACCGGTCTGCAGAGCGGGAGGTCTCGGGTTCGAACCCCGGCCGGACCAACACTCAGGATCTTAAAATAACTGAGGATGAAGGTGCTGCCTTTGCTATGACATCGGCAAATGGTTAGACCTTCACGTGGCTCGGATGACCACGTAGAAATGGCGGTCCCGTCTCCCATGGGGACGTAAAAGAACCACTGAGGACGTAATAAACCCTGGCTGTGACCACCCTCAGTGTCACTTGTTCATGGGTGGGGTGGGTCTGATTGATTGTGAAGCGCAATTGAATATGTATATAGAATTTGCGCTATACAAATGCATAAATTTATTGTATTTATTTTATTATTAACTACAAATTCTAATTTTAAAACTCCACTAAATCTTCAATATTTCTTATTTCTCTTAATTTTACCAATCCTTTGAGAAAAAATATCTCCTCCCAAACATACCCAAATCACCCAAAAATTTACAAAACACCCCATAACATAGCTTCATGGGATGAGCATAGAGTTTTTGGATTGCTTGAAACGTGAACGAGATATTTCCATTAATTAACAGTGGCGGAAAAATGTCGTTTAGGTTAAGGGCCCGCCTTAATTTTGCTAAGAGGATTCGTGTTCAATTTTGTTAGAAATCAAGTTGTAAAACAAAGAATACTACATTGTGTTAACCTGATAAGATGTCCAACAGAGAGTTGTATCACATGAGAAGATTTCGAGATAGCCGAGTAGAAAATATCTAATCCGTGGGAAACAGATTTATGTCAGTCGAGAAAACATCTGTCATCGTCCCTTAAACCTAATGTGATTCTAACTTTCAAGTCTGTCGACTCGGTCGATGATGACAATGCAGCCAGAGCAGGTGACTCACCCACCCCCTGTCGGTTCCTGTCCTCTTTAAACGTTTCCCCCACTAGACCTCCGTTGGGTGCAAAAATGTCGTCACCCGACAATTCGCCGATTGGTCGCGATTAAAGGCCGAACACTATTTCACAATACCCCACTGAAAAAACAAAAGAAACAAAAGCGGCATTGTTTTTAAAAATCCGAACCATAACAGTAGGCAAAGTTTGACATGATGAAATCCTACAGAGGTCTACAGACTACGAGAAGTCGGGTGTCGATACGATGCAAAATGTCGTTGATTTAAATCTCGGGACAAGTCTCGAGCAAGCGATCACGCTAGCGAGCGCGAAGATCGTCTTTCACGAGAAGACGCGATGCGCGTGAGCGGGGAGCTCCGCGCGTCACGTCTCGGCCATGCGCATTCGCGTGGTTGCCCGCTCGAAGTTCGGCGTTATATGGCGTTGTATCGGTCTCTTCCTCCAGGGGCGTACCTGCCTGTAGGCCAAGTAAGCACTGGCTTACAATTTTTTTAAATTTATCAGCTAAAAATGACAACGCGATGTCTTTTCGTATATTATGCTATGTTAGCCTTTTCTTTTCTCAACCGTTGTGCCCCCTGGCTTACTGGTAAAAACTGGCCAGGAACGCCCCTGGCCTCTATATTATTATCTAAAACTAAACCTGACTAATGATCAGATAATGGATTGAACAGCTTGGTGGTAACTTCAACCTTAAAAGGTATGCTTCAGTTTATCACGAGTTGCTGCCTATGTTTGTCGTGTAATAGGCCTTTATCACGCGGCGGCCATGTTGACTCCCCGGAGAATAAAATGCTTTGTTTTTTCCCGCCTAACCTCGTTTTCAACTTTTTCACTGCGAGGCTTAGCGGCGTAAATCTTTTGTTTTTATACAAAATGGCGGGGCGTGATAAAGGCCTATACAATCAATTTTTTGTAAGTCAACGCTTTTTGTAACGAGAAGACGCGATGCGCGTGAGCGGGGAGCTCCGCGCGTCACGTCTACCATGCGCGTTCGCGTGGTTGCCCGCACGAAGTTCGGCGTTATATGGCGTTGTATCGGTCTCTTCCTCCAGGGGCGTACCTGCCTGTAGGCCAAGTAAGCACTGGCTTACAATTTTTTTTAAATTTATCGGCTAAAAATGACAACACGATGTCTTTCCGTATATTATGCTATGAAATCATATATATGAAATAAATCATATATGAACTGCGGAAATGAAATCAAATGAAGAATGATCCTCGCAGTTGTGAACGCAATTTTAGCAATTGCGAAAACAGTTCGGTATCGCGAGGTCACGGGTTCGAACCCCGTTGAAGTCCTGAATTTTTTTCAGGCTTCTTTTCGCAATTGCTTAAATTGCGTTCACAACTGCGAGGATCATTCTTCATTTGATTTTGGTTTTTATATTATGCTATGTTAGCCTTTTCTTTTTTCAACCGTTGTGCCCCCTGGCTTACTGGTAAAAACTGGCCAGGAACGCCCCTGGTCTCTATATTATATTCTAAAACTAAACCTGACTAATGATCAGATAATGGATTGAACAGCTTGGTGATAACTTCAACCTTAAAAGGTATGCTTCAGTTTATCACGAGTTGCTGCCTATGTTTGTAATAGGCCTTTATCACGGGGCGGCCATGTTGACTCTCCGGAGAATAAAATGCTTTGTTTTTGCCCGCTAACCTCGTTTTCAACTTTTTCACTGCGAGACTTAGCGGCGTTAATCTTTTGTTTTTATACAAAATGGCGGGGCGTAAAGGCCTATACAATCAATTGTTTGTATATGTAAGTCAACGCTTTTTGTAACCTTTGAAAGAGAAAGACTCGAGACATGTATATAGATCATAGATGAGTAAAAAATATATTTTTTAAAGTTTATTTAAGCTTATCAGTTGATGGTGACTCAATCTCTGTAATAAATATAACAATAAAAAAACTGAAAAACTGTTGATGTTCTTTGTGCATTATAAAGTTCATTCTTTGTTAATATGCCTTCATTGTGTCCATTTCAAACAAAAGGTCTAAAATTTGTTCTCAGCTGCATCAGCTAGAAAAGACGAAGATCTGTTTTTTTTTTTTTTTTTTTTTTTTTGGGGGGGGGGGGTCACACATCTCTATTTGAATGCGATTTTAAATAATCTTACTTTAGCTCAATAAATCTGAATTGGATACCAGATATTAGGCTTGGATGAAAGTTTTGGACGATGTTCTTTTTATGCTAATCAACGTTTTCATAGCAACGGTAAACAAACGTGGCAAAAAAACAGTTTTCCTAAAAAACTCTTTCGATTTTGGGGCTACCCGTGACAAGCGACTAAATGTATGTAATCTAATCTAAAGAGATCGAGCTTTTAATTCAAATGCAGTTATAAATTTAAATTAAAAGCTCGATTCTTTATTGCCGAAGAGTTAGTCAGAGTTATTTTCAGGGAGTAATAATTTAAGTCTGAGGAAACTATCTGTGGTAATTTAATGATAGTTTGTGAGACCTATGGAATGTTTTGACAGCTTACTATTTCAAACATGAAAAACACGTTAAAAATGTTTCCGCGATTTATTCAAAATCGCACAGTTTAATTTGTTTGAAATTTCCCGATTTAGTGTGCTACACTGTGTAGATTATAGTGCATTTATTCGCTTGTCATGGGCAGCCCCAAAATCGAAAGATATTTAGGAAAAACTGTTTTTCGTTATGTTTGTTTACTGTTGCTATGGAAACCCTGATTAGCATAAAAAGAGCATCGTCCAAAACTTTTATCCAAGCCTAACATCTGTATCAAATTCAGATTCAGTGAGCCAAAGTTAGATTATGTATCAGCGCATTCAAAAAGGGAAGTGTAAGCCAAAAAAATCTTCTTGGAGCCACCTTAAATCTGAATAAATTAGTTTGAATTAAACTCTTTTCACACAAATGTGACTTGGCTCACAGTGCCCAGTGAGTGCTGGGAATTATTAAATGACTTATACAAGTCCGGCCTAAAAGTTGAATCAAGCTATTTGGGGTTTCCATGATGATTCCTGTGCAGTTATAGAATGTTGTCTTCTGATTTCTACACTTGGCTGCTGTTTACAATATCGCCATTTAAATTTGGGTGAAACGTCTAGACCAATGAAAGGAAAGATATTCTTAATGAACATTATTAGTTTTATTAACCTGATAACTCCAAGGTTTTATGTAAAATTCCTATATTTGGTTTGGTTTCTTTGTATCAAAGTCTCGTTTAAGTTCGTTTGGTATCAAGAAACAAAGCCCTTAACTAATTTGCAAGTTAATTTGTCCATACTTTTTGAATATTGCTACCTTCTATGTATTCTATTTGTGTTATGCTGCTGAGTATTTTTATGAGTGACTGAAAAAATCTCAAATACACAGCAATATTGCACCTCTATCTATTTAATAATATTGCTTCCTTTGGGTCTGGATAATAGCAGGAAAGTAATAATCTTTAGAGCAACTACAACCGACTTGATTTTACAAAACATGTTTCGACAATCCTTTGACATCTTCAGTGGACATTTTTCCACACGCGTTCGTGAGCACTTATCCACTGATAGGGCCTCTCACGTATTCAAACACCTGGAAGACTCCAAAGAATGCCACAGTTTATGTTCACCTAATTGTTTCAATATTTTAGATCATGCTTCCACTAATTTTCAGCTTAAGATAAAGGAAGCTTTACATATCAAATGGGAACAACCTTCTTTGAACCGACAGTTGTATCATGTTAATTTAAAACTTTCTTTTTAATCACGTATTGTCACACATTCTTTCATTTATTTGTCAAAGGTGTTTTCTCTCATTAGCATTTTCATTTACTTAGTATAAATTCAACTTTGTAACTTTAAATTTCAATTGAAGATGACAAAGGATTGTCGAAACATGTTTTGTAAAATCAAGTCGGTTGTAGTTGCTCTAAAGATTGCTTCCTTTAAAAAGCTGATCCTTTACAAGTTCTGGGTGTTTGTGTTTCTCTATGGTTTTTGGATTCACAGAAAAACCAGGAAATTGGCCGGCAGATGAAAGAGCATCCATATACAGACCACTCAAGGCTCTATCCTTTTGGAAATTATTTATTTTCTGGGACCTAAAACTGAAGGAAAAACCCAAAAATTTAACTTTGCAAACAAAGTAGACAAAATGCGCTGTTTTGATCACTTGGTACTATTTATAGCGGAGCTCTGCGGGCCCGCGTGGAGCCCCATACTCATACAACCAGAGAACCATAGAACCCATGCCCGTCATTTTTTATGGTCATGGCTAGCGGAATGATTCGCGGGCGCGTCGCGCAGGGCTAACTCGCGGGCGCGTATACCGTCGCAAAACATGCGTGTATGACGCCACACAACATCCGGGATCTTTGCAATTTCACGTCACCTGGGAAAACACTTTTGATGTTTTGCTGTGTTAGCGGGGAAAACCGTTTAAATTAAAGTCGTTATTCTCCTGTATTTTTCGCGGTTTGTTATTCAAGACAGGGATACTAATTAAGGGATACTCAGAAGCCGCTATAGTGGAAAAAGATGAGCTTTTAGGGATAAAATCTCATACATGTCCAATACACCCAAACTGGGTCGATTCGTCTAAGGCAGTTGACGATTCGACTCTCACCGGAAACAGGTCGCGATTTAGTGGACGACCAAACCGGAAGTGCGGTTGCTTAAGACAACAACACAACATGAACCTTCCTCGTTCTTAAAGTGCCCCTATGATCAAATGTATGATTTTCGTATTTTTACATTTTCGTGTACTATTAGACTTTCTTACTCATCTTGCCAAATTTTAATCCATTACGAACATCAGAAGTTATTTTATTTTAACATTTATTTCCGAGAATTTACGGCCGCCATTAATCAACCTTGTTCCAAGGCTTGGTTGCGAATGGGAGAAAGCGACGTCAAAGACTCAAACATACCTCACGGGTTGAAATTATAATAACAATCAGCATAGAAAATTGCACGAAGAACAAGTCCAAAGTTTTTGTTACCTTTCGCGTGACACTTAGAAAAAAAAATGTTCACCGGCTGTTATGTATTTACTCGTTTATGGTGTATAGTCTAGTAAAATCAGTATATATGTGTGGCCGCTACTGGCGTGTTTTTTCTTGTCTGCTGACCGCTCAAAGGTACGCAATCTACGCAGGTAGATGACGAGTGCTTACCATTTAACCAAAAATCCAGGTAATTTCGGCTGGAAAGCAAATGGAACAGAAATTTTTCGGGAATTTCGGTTGGGAAGCCGGAGTTGTGTTGTCCATTTTTATGTGTTTGTTCATTCATTACATAGGTTGAAAAGCGATTTTATGTAAACAAAACAAGACTTGGATTTTATAGTTCTAAACTTCACTCGCGTGGTCTTATGCAATGATGTTTGTGTATTTTTTCATTATTTTTCTTGAAATAACAAGAGCAAATATTGCAATATTTTATTACTTTACACATTATAAACAATTGGCTAAAACTACTGCATAAAATATTTTTCCTTGCAAAAATAAAGAATAGTGAACCGTTATAATTATCAATAACAACCTGCAAGAACTGTACCTTTTCTTTTTGTTGGCACACACCTGCCGATAGCTCGGCAGGGTGGTCTTTCCACGTGCATCCAACGACTCGTATAGTCACTGCGGTATTGCCATCAGCTTTTTGGAATGATTTTTCGTCAGACTGATGAGCAGCGCTTGTCGTTTTTTCGATGTGCCTCCAATGCTTTAAACAAGCATTAATGTAACTCTCACCGGCACCACCGCAACTCGGGCCACATTAGCGGAGAGAGGCTTTACAGTGCCGTAACAGGCGTTATTAGATCCCCTTCTTCTTTTTCCAAACCAGCAATCCTTGGTAGCAGTCGAGGGAGAGACTAGTATCCACAAAAGAAGCCAACACAGATGTGAAAACATGGTGCTGCGAGAGCAGCGAAAGACCAACTACGAATAGCTTCTGCAGGTGCGTGCGAACTCGCGATCGTTGTTCTTAATAAAAACTTTGTACACCCCTGGTTCTTTTTTAAAATGAATTACTTCTTGGAAACCACAAAAATTACTTTATGTTTACAATTGCAGCACGGTGGTCTGCGCATGAGGGAGAGCTGGTATAGAGAGGCGTGCGTTTCTCGAAAGTCCCGAAAACTTTTCGGGCCCGAAAAGATGTGTTATGTGCAGAATGTTTACCAATAAAGATTTGATTATTTTTAATTTTGAAAGCTAAGCAGTAAAATCTTACGTTAACTACACAATTTGAGCTGGTTTGCGGGCTAAAAACTTCGACGCCATTCGCTAGAAACTAACTTTAAAAAATAACTTTCGGGCCTGAAGCTATTTTTAAAATTGTTTTTCTTTCAAGTAGCAAGGAAGTTTTTATACCGCAAACCAGGGCAGCGTTTCTAGTCAACTCTGGACTGTTTTGCTAAAAGGCCTTTAAAACAAATATTGAATCTTTGTTGGTAAACCCACTGCACAGACCTGCACATAACACAGCTTTTCGGGCTCGAAAAGTTTTTGGGACTTTCAAGAAGTGCACGCCATGCCAGGTCAAGGGGAAGACGACGTCATATTCGCAACACAAAAATGGCCGCTTTGTCGTGTGGATAGGCAGATCTCGTATTAAATAAGGCCTATTCCCACACAATCCGGTCTCTAATTTCACAATAGCAAAATGGGTCAAGTCCATTCTTGAAAATGCGGGTATTGATGTCACGAAATTCTCCAGAAATAGCGATAGACCCGCAGAGACTTCCTATGGAACGAAAACTCGGATAAAACTGGTCTTACTCTCCAAGAAATACTTAAAGCCAGCGGCTGGTCTAATGCACAAATATTTGCTACCTACTATAATAAGCCTATAGAGAGCAACTTTGGTGCAAGCATTTACAACATTTTCAGGGTACTCATAACCCCTAGTTTACATCGGTTACCCGTTAGTTTATTCGATAGAAGATACCTCTTCATTTTGCAATTTCACATGCATGTAACAGAACGCGTTGTACATTGATATCATTACACGTATGATCATCTATGACCAAATAAAGCTGTTACCGTTTGTACGATTGTAAAGCTACTTGTTCGTGTTTCCAGGGCTTTCAAATCTCATGTAACTCCGTAGTGACTCGGACTGATATCAAGGTAGAATTCAAAAATTAAACGAGACTTACCTAAGTCGATGTTTGATTGGACTTCTTCCTCATCATCAGTCAGGAACGAAGGAGTTACATACCCAGCCCTTGCGTTCTTTCACTCCCGTAATCCTTCGTTCCTTTTTCCTCCTGGAATCACTCGCTTTGAAGACTGACTTGATAAACATGCGCATGTAACACCGTGTAATACACTTTAACACCCTGTAATGACTGTAACATCTTGTAACACCGTGCGACACCCTGTAACACCGTGTAACAACACCTTGTAACACCCTATAACATCTTGTAACGCCGTGTGAAACCCTATAATACCGTGTGACACCCTATAACACCGTGTGACGCCCTGTAACACCGTGTAACACTCAGTAAGACCGTGTAACACCGTGTAATTAACACCCTGTAACATCGTCTAGTGCAAATTGCATCGTGAATCGTATGGCATAACGTGTGCTCATATCTATTTCATTGGCAGCCTTGCAACGCGCATGCGGGTATCCTCACCCATACAACCACTTTATTACGGACAACAGCCTCTTTTACAGGTGTTATTTTGTGTAACACGCAGCACTGTTTTGGAAATGGAACAACACGATGTTGAATTTTGACTAATTTATTCAATCTCGACTCACTGGTTACATGCTCTAAAAAGCTATCGTGCAGAATTTCTCTCTAGATATATGTTAACAGCACTTACATTGTTGGCTTATCTATTAAAATTATGTTAATACGCCCTATGTCGGACTGTTCCATTAATGTCACGAGATTGTCTTCGCAGCTTTCACTAAACTACAACTTGCGTGTCTCACTAATTTCATGATAATAATCAAATAATACTGACCACAGTTTTCGACAGCTGTTACATGAACAATCCTTTAAATTCTGGTCCCTTAATCGTGCATGGTGTAAATGCGAAAATGCGCGGTAAAATACATTTAAAGATACATCGGGTACATCACATAAATGTGATATATCGCTGTTAATGTATGGAAAAATTAAAAACGATCTTCTCACAGTTAAAATAGTTATTTAGGATGGGTTTCCATGTTTAAAGGTGGTCTAAATTGTTAAGTACTCTCATTTCATAATATCTTGAAAAGTTTAAGTTTTCTTCTCTATGCATTTGCTAGGAAAAATAGGTACAAACATATCTACAAAAAACGCCCCTTATTCAGTAATAGCCCCTTCTAAAATCAACAAAATTTTACCAACGAGCCAGCCGTTGCTTAATTTGCCACAGTATTCATAGCCACATGGAATTGTTTGATGCGTGAAACACACTTCTACCATAAATGTGCCTTTAACGTTTAATTATTGTTAGTTATTTAGTTGCAATTGAGTGAGTGATTTGCTTTTTTGACCCCGTTGACAACAGTACTATAGTACTGAAGGGTTATCTTTCATTAATATTCGATTATTAGGGTACGGACGCACGGTGTAAAATCGCACGCGACATTGCCTGCGATGTTGCACACAACATCGTGTGTCTACCTCTAAAATTGTTGCAGGTAACAAATCCGAAGTAGAATAATGGCGTAAATTCAGGGGTGGACAAACGCTGTTATTTTGTTGCATGCGTTCGATGTTTCAAAGTGTGTCTAGGTATTAACATAGATCGGTTCTTGTCAGAATTCAGCTCCGGTGCGTACCAGCTGTCCCCGAAAAGCACCACAATCACAAAATAATGCATTTTTTACGAGATCTCACAGTTCCGTTGTTATTCGCGAAGCCCATCGCCCTTTCCTGTGAAAAGGAGTTTGGATCATCTATGCCCTCCACTAAAGTTATTTGGCTTGATTGTCTCCTCTGGGACCTCTGGGTGATTCTTGCGTTTACTGCTACCAAGTTATGATAACTTGCTGCTACGTCCGAATGATTGTATTCTCCAATTCTTTCGTACTCTAATGCTAGGTTATAAAAACTTGCTGCAACGTCCGCATGTTCCTCGCCAAAATTTTTTTTCTAATCGCCAGTGCTTTCTCATGAACTTCTTTGGCTTGATGGTATTCTCCAATTCTTTCCTACGCTAATGCTAGGTCATTAAAACTCGTTGCAACGTCCGGATGTTCCTCGCCGAAAATCTTTTTTTCTAATCGCCAGTGCTTTCTCGTGAAGTTCTTTGCCTTGATTGCATTCACCTATTCTTACGTACACATTTGCTAGGTTACCATAGTCTGTTACGTCCGGATGTTCCTCGCCGAAAATCTTTTTTGTCAATCGCCAGTGCTTTCTCGTGAAGTTCTTTGGCTTGATTGTATTCTCCAATTCTTTCGTACACTGATGCTAGGTTATTTAAACTCGCCGCAACGTCCGGATGTTCCTCGCCGAAATATTTTTTTCTAATCGCCAGTGCTTTCTCGTGAAGTTCTTTGGCTTGATTGTATTCTCCAATTCCTTCGTACACTGATGCTAGGTTATCTAAACTCGCTGCAACGTCCGGATGTTCCTCGCCGAAATATTTTTTTCTAATCGCCAGTGCTTTCTCGTGAAGTTCTTTGGCTTGATTGTATTCTCCAATTCTTTCGTACACTGATGTTAAGTTATTTAAACTCGCTGCAACGTCCGGATGTTCCTCGCCGAAAATCTTTTTTGTAATCGTCAGTGCTTTCTCGTGAAGTTCTTTGGCTTGATTGTATTCTCCAATTCTTTCGTACACATTTGCTAGGTTATTTAAACTCTTTGCAACGTGCGCATTTTCCTCGCCGAAAATCGTTTTTCGAATCGCCAGTGCTTTCTCGTGAAGTTCTTTGACTTGATTGTATTCTCCAATTCTTTCGTACAATAATGCTAGGTTATAAAAACTTGCTGCAACATCCGCATGTTCCTCGCCAAAAATCTTTTTTGTAATCGCCAGTGCTTTTTCATGAACTTCTTTGGCTTGATGGTATTCTCCAATTCTTTCGTACACTTTCGTACACTTCTTTCACTGCAAAGTCCGGATGTTCCTCGCCGAAAATCTTTTTTGTAATCGCCAGTGCTTTCTCGTGAAGTTCTTTGGCTTGATTGTATTCTCCAATTCTTTCGTATACTGATGCTAGGTTATTTGAACTCGCTGCAACGTCCGGATGTTCCTCGCCGAAATATTTTTTTTTTCTAATCGCCAGTTCTTTCTCGTGAAGTTCTTTGGCTTGATTGTATTCTCCAATTCTTTCGTGCACTGATGCTAAGTTATTTAAACTCGCTGCAACGTCCGGATGTTCCTCGCCGAAAATCTTTTTTTGTCAATCGCGAGTGCTTTCTCGTGAAGTTCTTTGGCTTGATTGTATTCTCCAATTCTTTCGTACACATTTGCTAGGTTATTTAAACTCGTTGCAACGTGCGCATTTTCCTCGCCGAAAATCGTTTTTCGAATCGCCAGTGCTTTCTCGTGAAGTTCTTTGACTTGATTGTATTCTCCAATTCTTTCGTACAATAATGCTAGGTTATAAAAACTTGCTGCAACATCCGCATGTTCCTCGCCAAAAATTTTTTTTGTAATTGCCTGTGCTTTTTCATGAACTTCTTTGGCTTGATGGTATTCTCCAATTCTTTCGTACACTTTCGTACACTTTCGTACACTTCTTTCACTGCAACGTCCGGATGTTCCTCGCCGAAAATCTTTTTTGTAATAGCCAGTGCTTTCTCGTGAAGTTCTTTGGCTTGATTGTATTCTCCAATTCTTTCGTACACTGATGCTAGGTTATTTAAACTCGCTGCAACGTCCGGATGTTCCTCGCCGAAATATTTCTTTCTAATCGCCAGTGCTTTCTCGTGAAGTTCTTTGGCTTGATTGTATTCTCCAATTCTTTCGCACACTGATGCTAGGTTATTTAAACTCACTGCAACGTCCGGATGTTCCTCGCCGAAAATCTTTTTTGTAATCGCCAGTGCTTTCTCGTGAAGTTCTTTGGCTTGATTGTATTCTCCAATTCTTTCGTACACTGATGCTAGGTTATTTAAACTCGCTGCAACGTCCGGATGTTCCTCGCCGAAATATTTCTTTCTAATCGCCAGTGCTTTCTCGTGAAGTTCTTTGGCTTGATTGTATTCTCCAATTCTTTCGCACACTGATGCTAGGTTATTTAAACTCACTGCAACGTCCGGATGTTCCTCGCCGAAAATCTTTTTTGTAATCGCCAGTGCTTTCTCGTGAAGTTCTTTGGCTTGATTGTATTCTCCAATTCCTTCGCACACTGATGCTAGGTTATTTAAACTCGCTGCAACGTCCGGATATTCCTCGCCGAAAATCTTTCTTGTAATCGCCAGTGCTTTCTCGTGAAGTTCTTTGGCTTGATTGTATTCTCCCATTCTTTCGTACACTGATGCTAGGTTATTTAAACTCGCTGCAACGTCCGGATGTTCCTCGCCGAAAATCTTTCTTGTAATCGCCAGTGCTTTCTCGTGAAGTTCTTTGGCTTGATTGTATTCTCCCATTCTTTCGTACACTGATGCTAGGTTTTTTAAACTCGCTGCAACGTCCGGATGTTCCTCGCCGAAAATCTTTCTTGTAATCGCCAGTGCTTTCTCGTGAAGTTCTTTGGCTTGACTGTATTCTCCCATTCTTCCGTACACTGATGCTAGGTTATTTAAACTCGCTGCAAAGTCCGGATATTCCTCGCCGAAAATCTTTCTTGTAATCGCCAGTGCTTTCTCGTGAAGTTCTTTGGCTTGATTGTATTCTCCCATTCTTTCGTACACTGATGCTAGGTTATTGAAACTCGCTGCAACGTCCGGATGTTCCTCGCCGAAAATCTTTCTTGTAATCGCCAGTGCTTTCTCGTGAAGTTCTTTGGCTTGACTGTATTCTCCCATTCTTCCGTACACTGATGCTAGGTTATTTAAACTCGCTGCAACGTCCGGATGTTCCTCGCCGAAAATCTTTCTTGTGATCGCCAGTGCTTTCTCGTGAAGTTCTTTGGCTTGATTGTATTCTCCAATTCTTTCGTACACTGATGCTAGGTTATTTAAACTCACTGCAACGTCCGGATGTTCCTCGTTGAAAATCTTTTTTGTAATAGCCAGTGCTTTCTCGTGAAGTTCTTTGGCTTGATTGTATTCTCCAATTCGTTCGTACACTGATGCTAGGTTATTAAAACTCATTGCAACATCCGCATGTTCCTCGCCGAAAATCTTTTTTGTAATTGCCAGTGCTTTCTCGTGAAGTTCTTTGGCTTGATTGTATTCTCCAATTCTTTCGTACACTGATGCTAGGTTATTAAAACTCGTTGCAACGTTCGCATGTTCCTCGCCGAAAATCTTTTTGTCAATCGCCAGTGCTTTCTCGTAAAGTTCTTTGGCTTGATTGTATTCTCCAATGCTGTCGTACTCTGATGCTAGGTTATTTAAACACGTTGCAACGTCCGCATGTTCCTCGTCGAAAATTTTTTTGTCAATCGCCAGTGGTTTCTCGTAAAGTTCTTTGGCTTGATTGTATTCTCCAGTGCTGTCGTACACTGATGCTAGGTTATTTAAACTCGTTGCAACGTTCGCATGTTCCTCGTCGAAAATCTTTTTGTCAATCGCCAGTGCTTTCTCGTAAAGTTCTTTGGCTTGATTGTATTTTCCAATTCTTTCGTACACTGATGCTAGGTTATTAAAACTCGTTGCAACGTCCGGATGTTCGTCGCCAAAAATCTTTTTTCTAATCGCCAGTGCTTTCTTGTGAAGTTGTTTGGCTTGATTGTATTCTCCAATTCTTTCGTACACTGATGCTAGGTTATTTAAACACGTTGCAACGTCCGCATGTTCCTCGCCGAAAATCTTTTTTTTAAATGCCAGTGCTTTCTTGAGAAGTTCTTTGGCTTGATTGTATTCTCCAATGCTGTTGTACAGTAACCCACTGATACTTAAAATCCTCCCTTTCATTTCTGTGGCACTTAAGTCAGTATCGTGGAAATTCTTCAATAAGCTGCAGGCTAAATCCACCACGTATTTCGCAAATTTAAAATCAGAGAGCTTACAACAGATGTCAGCGAGGGAACATAGCCAGCCACCAACTTTGTCCAAATCTATGAAGGGCATCAAGTTTTCTAAGAAAATGTTTTCAGGAGAACTAAAATGGGACGTCATGTGCTCAAGCAGAGATTGACAGTGATGCTTCAGTTTATTTAATATTGCATAATTGCCATCGTTCAATTCAATTAGCGACTTGAAAATCTTAAGGGCTTCGGCCATGTTCTGATCTTTATCCCTTGATTTCAGCTTAATAATTCCTTCTTTTTTTACCACTGTATGCACAATGTTATGCAAACGCAGATGTATTTGTTCCACCCCCTGTTCAGCTGCGGCGACAAGGATTAAAGATGACCTTACGATCTTTGTCTTAATCAACTCCTCTGGTTGGCCTGTTGTGCGAGCTTTGACGAACTTTACAACAGCTTCAAGTGGAAGGACTTCGTTAGCGCACAACGCGAAAAAAGAAAATGTCTGTCTGAGAACTTCATCAGTTTCAACAGCTCTTTGGGTGGCCATTTTGACGGCGGTCGTTGTTGTTTTAGGATAAGCTGAACTTTCACTTGCAAGAAGGCTTTCAGTCACGTTTCGCTGGCCCTGCGTTAATGTTTCCAGGTAATCTCTCCAATTATACTTTGGCGACCCACTATTCACAACCGTTTGCACGTAATAAGCAGCAGCAGCTAAGGCCAGCGGTTGATAATCGAGAAACATAGCAACATTTTCTCCATGTTCTTGGACAGAAATTAGCGACACTTCTTCTAACAACTTCACTGCGTCATCTGGCTGCATTCCTTTACTGAACGATTCATGGTAAGTATGGGGAGCGCAATGAGGAATTGAGGTGCTATCTTGAGTAGTAATCACGACTTGACCGTGGCCCCATTCCTTACTGCCAGTTTGAGGCAGAAAGCCGCGGATTAAGCCTAAGTCAATCACGTTGTCTGCTATAATCATCCACTTGGAGAACATTTTAATCTTCGGCAAAACCAACCGTTGAAGCTTTTGGATTGTTTCACGAGGCTTCTCGGTTTTTGAGGATTCTAGGCTTGTCACGGTATATTCCGTTATTCCTAGATTTTTACCAAGAATGGTGTAAGAATCAGCAAGTGTTTCAATGCTTTCTGCATTCAGTGTTGCAGCAAAGATCAAATCTCCAATGTTATGTGTGCGTTTGAAAAAGAAGTCATGTCCAATTTGCCGGGCAAGTTGACTCTTGCCACATCCAGGATTTCCTGACAAGTACATCGTACTAACTGCTCCATTGCTGCCATTGTAAAGTTCTTGCATTTTGTTTGTGATTCTTTCAATATCATTGGAACGTCTGATGATTTTGTGTGGTGGTTTCGATGTCAGAAAACAAAATGGCTCAAGTTTGAAACTTATTTCTTGTGCAAGGGTCTTGTTTTCTTCTTTTGATAAAACCAGATCATCTTCTGTGCTCTGTAATGTGTTCTTGTTTCCTCTAAGTCTGATTTCGTCTGGTCTAAGAACCTGCTTCTTCAAGTTTTCAACTTCCTCCACTGGAAAGTTCGTCTGATTCTTGATGCCTTCGATGTCATTAATCAGATTAACAGGAAGACCCAAAGATGTGAATGCGTTTATCACTCGCCCTGCATAAGTTTGGAGGTCGGCATCTGTAAGTTTGGCCTCACCAATATGAGCAATATCGTTTCGTATCTGACGAATATCATCGACATCTTTTTTGACGGCTGGACTGAGGGTGGTGCCAATGCTGTCTGAATACAGGATAGCGAAAAACAGACAGGTGCAGTCCCATTCTGCTGTGTTGCCATTCTTTACTGTCGCCAGATATTGCTTATTTCTTAAGTGGCTTTTTCGAGATTCATTGTTGTAAAAGTCAAGACCATTTTGTGCCGTGTCTTTCCATTCGCCAAGTCGACCTGACTTGTAAAGAAAATCCCACTCGTTTTTAAAGATCTGTCGCAATCCTTTCGGAACCAAATTGAGCCCCACGTGGCAGAGTCGGAAGTAGTTTAATTGCTCCTGCGAGTATTCCATCATGTATGACCCTGTAAGAGAAACTCCCCTTTTAGCTTGTTTGAAGTTAGATCCAATATAGACTGCTAGCAGTCCCTCTCTGGATGGTCGAGCGGGAGAGCAAATACGTGATCGGCGATCCGAGTGCCGAGCGAGCGAAAAGTATAACGAACCGAGGGGGCTCTGGGGAGAGGCGCCTCTTCTCCGGTTTCCCCTCGGCTCGTTCGCTCACTCCAGTCTCTCCGAGCTTGATTTCGTGACCAGTTCACCCGCTCGATTGACTGAAAAGGGGCAGCTAGCAGTCTAGATCCAATAGGACACTTTTTTTGTTTAGAATGCTAGAAAAACTGTTTCAGTAAAATTAATCGCCCAGTATCATCAAATATAACGCTTCAAAAAAGTCTGTATTTATACATCCCTAGGTTAGGCGTTTGAGCGCGCGTGGCTTTAAAAACAAAGGCCTGGAGCGAGTGGAAACGCGTGCGATGGTTACTATTGGGATCCATTTGTGCCAGATATATCAATCGTTAGTACTATTTACAAACGGCGTTAGCAAAGAGCTTCTCAGTCGCTGCGGACAAAATTTCAATCGCTAGCGTTGAACACCAATCACTAGACATTATTTTGTATAAAAAAAACGCGCTAAATTCCCCTAGACAATTACACCGAACACCGCTGTAGAATCGCTAATACCGTAAATCACTCAGTGGTAATATCGAAAAAAACAGCGAGCGATATGTTTATCTAGTCTTGCATTAAAAGATCAGTGAAAAGCGCTTTGTTATCCACGATTATTCGGTACAAGACTACGATTCGGGTTGTCAAATTGTTGAAACAATTTTTGACAAACGAAAAACACGACAGGTGAACGCTTGTTCGTTTGTCTCACGATGGAGTCACTTTGAGATGTTGATAGCGACGTTTCGGATGCTAGTCTTCATCAAACGATGAGGTCGATTGGTTACGTGTCGCTTATGTAGCATGTTGTTTTTTTTGCTATTGGTGCATTTCGATTCTCATTATTATTGCTAATAGATGTTGTTCCCTCAAAACCTTACCTACGGGGAATCGTTCTAATAACATTTTCTGCTAACAACATTTGAATTATTCCGAAATCTTAGTTAGCTAGCTAAGTCAGTGTTAACCGAAAAAACCCGTTTTCCTTTCTGTATTATACCTCTATTCTCAGTGATTTCACTTATCAATCGATTCTTCCAACACAGCGAAAAATAGGGTTGAGTGAGATCGTCCGGGTTAGTGTAGTTTTGAAAATAACTTTTGTTGTTGACATTGACTGACGTTTCCGACAACCTGAGCAGAAGTCATCTTCAGATTCAAGTGAATTGTGAACCGTCATTTGATCGTATTGATGTCTGGCTGTTGCTGTTATTGGTCAGTTTAGCCATGATGTTTTTGGCTGTTGAGACTTAAGTCAGTGATTGGTGCGTTGCGATCCCTATATTGTTAGTGTAATTTCTGTCGTTGTATTGTTAATCAAATTTGTCGGTGAATTCAGTATGTTGTTTGTCTGTTCGGTTGATAAGTCGTTTGTTGGCCGCAGGTAGCTGTTGGCATCGGTTCAGTGGTGTTTGTTGTAAGTTAGTAAACCAACTTTCTAGAGTGAGTAGTTTGTAGTAGTCTGTACTGTAAATAACGCATTAGGCAGAGTCCCAGTCAATTCAATTCTGGTGTTGACATCACCATTTTTCGTCGCGCGTTTGTGTTCAGTCAGTCGTATGTTAAAATTTCTGCCAGTCTCACCGATGGAAGAGGTCTGGCACTCGCAGCATGTGATCTTGTATACTGCTCCTTGTCTGTCGTTAGGTTCGTCGTTGCCTTTATTTCTTTTTGCAGCCCCTCCCTTGGGTTTTTGCGATGTTGCAATATTTCGGAAATATTTTACGTCTAATAGATAGCCTGTGGTGTCCTCTACAAGTTAAGGTAAATATTGGGGGCAGTACGCAGCTCTTACAAGGTCTACTCTGAAGACAACACAACAATGGACCCTAACCCTGAAAACAATAGAGCTGCGTGATAACCAGGTCCAATGAAATTAGAGGTTGTTAAGAGCTGCGTGGTATCTAAAACATAATGGGTTGGGGGTGACGTCATCCAAATGGCCGCCAAAATACGATACAATTAAACAGTTTGATGCTTTTGGTAGCATTTTATATGTTTGTTCACCGAAAAAAGGTGAAAAGCACGCATTTTTATTCAAAAATGGCGTGACCTCATGCTACTTATGACGTCATGTCTCGTTACCATAGCGACCGGTTCTCCCCAAAATTAACCAAAATGTGTCTCAAGGATAAACGAACAGCTTCTTGGAAAAATCGGAGAAAAACCTAAAGGGCTCCAATCCCCCTTGTACGTCCGAAGACTAACATTTGTTAGTAATTGGTTTGTGAGCGACACAGGGATGTTGTGAGGTTATAGGATCCGTGCAATAGTCTCCGAAGTGCCCTTGCTGTGGTGACAGGTTTTGCGTTCGTTGTTTTTGTGAACGTTGCATTTAACAAAGTCTGGTTTATAGTTTTCTTACTGAGAACGTTATCAAGTTACTTGGTTTGGTCAGTTAAGCTGTCAGGTGAGTCGCAAACCAGTTGCGCTCGTCTTGTCAAAGTTCGTATAGTCAGGCGTCGCTTTATGAGAAGTAGGGTTGTACGATGACTGGTCTTGTAATCTGTCGGTATGAGTCGGTTTCCTGTAGATTGTAGTCTGTAGTTTGTTCTCGTTTTGGCTTACTAGATACTCAAGCAAAGGAATTTAACTATTTTATTTGCCCTCTCTAGTAAAAGTATTTATCATGGGTTACGTAACCCTTCATTCGGGTGTTACATGGTATGTACGTAACCCTTCATGCGAGGTGTGACACTGTAGTTAAAATAACAGTCTTCATGTATCTTTGTGTTGGATAAATAAAAAAGGCGCAAGCGGCTGGTGTGGACACATCTCAATATGTGGTTGCTTATTACATGATAAATGTTTGAGCCGGGAGCGAATAAGCGTTTTGTCTATTAAAGGGAACCTCCACTCTTAAAGAAAATATCGCCCAAAATACTCTAAAAGTACCCCAAGGAAGCTTTTTCGCATAGAAAAATGTTTTTTTACCCTGGTTAGTTTTTTTCGCCGCTCAAAAGAGGCCTACGGGAGGGGTTCGAAATTCCTGCGTCCGCCATTTTGACCGGCGCACAAGGCTCTTTAGGATGATGACGTAAGATGATTGCTTGCCTTGGTTGCCAGAATGCATTTTTGGTCGTTTTCTTGTACACAAGCTTCGTGTCGTGACCTGAAGCGATGTCTGTTCAGCCATATCAGCTTGAAAGGTGTCAAATTGATCTCGTTGTTATGTACAGCGGTAAATGTGTCGTCTAGTCGAAACGTCAGTCATTGTTTGTAACACAGTTGTTTCATAACTACACTGACCCGGGCGACCACACCCCCCGGGGGGGACTCCCCTACAAAAATGACGGGGATGCTCGTCGAAAAATTTTCGAAAAACACCCTAAAAGGTACCAGAATCTCGTCTAATAGGCGTGGCTCAAACATATTTTTATTCCTAAGAGGTACCAATTTTATACAACACAGGGCATATTCTGTCATATGTTTTCAGCTCAATACCCTAAAAGGTACCACGATAATTCTAACCATGGTCATTTTAGATTTCAGCACCCTAAGCGGTACCAATATAAAATTTTGACCCCTAAAAGGTACGAGGAGCACCCCCGTCATTATCTCCTGTATGTTAATGTTTAACTTCCAGGAGTATTATGTGGGCTAACATGCATTCTTTGTGAATTTTTGTTAGCAAAATTCTTGTTAGATACTATTAATAGACTTTTTAGTGAATTTGTGGGGACATTCTTGTTGCATTTTTGTTAGCACATTTTTGTAAGATGCTATCAATAAGAACACAAGAGTCGAGTGGCATATTTTTTTAAAGCGGTTTAGCGAGTGCATGTTTGTGGCCTGACAAAGCGATATATTCTAGATTTTTGTTAGATACTATTAATAGACTTTTTAGTGAATCTGTGGGGACATTCTTGTTACATTTTTGTTAGCAAAATTTCTCGCATTTTTGTTAGATGCTATCATTAGAACACACGAGTCGAAGCATATGTTTTGAAAGCTGTTTAGCGAGCGCACGTTTGTGGCCTGACAAAGCCATATATCCATAGGTTGATTTAGTTAACTGAGATTTTAGAGAACGTTAGAAGAGAGAGCTATTTATTTGGCCGTATTTTATCAAAAATTTAAGCTCTCGCTATTTCAATAATTTTAATACAGTGGTTTCTTGACTTGACCTCTGACAGTGAAGAAATATGCGTGTTAAAACTTCATATAAAATCTGGCACGCTGTTTGCCTGTTTCGAAAAATGCCTCGAAATATATCTTTTCAGTTCGGTAACATTTCTACTGTTTAATATCTCTTTTTCATAGCGATGATTTTTAAGGAGCATGATTATGAATTCGATGTTTTTTTGGGAACATGTTGCAGCATATATTTCATTGTATCGAGCGTCAAAAAGTGTAACGTAATGTTAGTAATCTTATGTAACCTAATGTAGACTTTGGTCAGATATTTGGGACGCTGGAAGCGCGCTTGGCTAATATCCATTACGATGCGTTTTAATGTTTGTCCAGTCTGGTTTGTCAAACTGGTTGCTTCAGGACATTTGGTATTATTTATAGCACTAGGTTTTAAGAAAGGGAAAGGAGGGTTTGAGGTAAGCTGACATTGCTGACTGAGAATGGTTGTATGCTGTACGTTTACAATGAAGTTTTGTTGAAATAATGTGTTTATTAATTTCCATGTTATATCGCCAAATGCCACCAAATATACAACTAAATTGGATTAAAAGATTCTCAAGGAGAAAAACAGAAGCAGTAGTTTGGAGAAAAACTGCGGGATTAGATGAACTGAAGTTGATTACGGTTAAGCAATTTTGATTACGTGATATGCGGTCAAGAAATATTCTCTATTTTCGAATTCCCCATAGTCCTTTGCGCCTTGGGGGGCAAGCCGAAATCCAAAATGGCGGGCTGCTAGGGTTGTGCGGTTTGATAACAGTTTTACAGTGGGTAAAAGTGACTTCTGTTGTGCACCAAATTGCTCAAATAGAAGGACCAAGAAAGGAAAAACCCAGTTCTATAGGATTCCTAAAAATAATCGGCTACGAAAGATATGGCTACATCGGATAAGAAGAAAAAACTTCAAACCGACGGCGAACACTCGCTTATGTTCAGAACATTTTGTTGGTGGACGGAAATCGTTAGACCCGGAAAATGTGTCCTATCTACCGTCAGTTTTTAGCTACAACAAGAGTGTGACAAGGAGAAATTGTCGAAATAGCCAACGTGCTACGCTGGATGACCACGAACCAACTGACCATAAGCCGAAAGCTAAACGAAAGCCCAGGAAGGTAATTAAGCTTATGTTCTGCCGTCTACAAGTACCGTACCGCAGAAGACTTCGAAAATATTATTTTGTAATTTAAGAAGTGTAATGTCTTTTGTATGTAGAGGTCTAATATAGGCGTTTTTTTCGGAGCGATTTTAGAATACCCAGCCACTTATTTACATATCCCTAAACGTTTTCTTGAACGAGGCATATGAAAACAAAAGAAACCATAATTTCATAGTCAATGACATGCAAAGAAGTGGCCAGGTAGTCTACAGTTCAGCCAAAGCGTTTTAGGAAAGAAAAAATAAATATAGCGGACTGTTGCAAATGTTGTGCCCGCTAAAGGAACAACAAGGCAAATCCTATTCCACTAGCACTGAGCATGTTATTTGTATTTGTGATATGTGAAATGTGTTACCCACCTACATACCTACACCTACATCATACCTTTACTCTTTACTATAATTCTACACGAGTGTGCACAAAATGGGAGAACACCAGAGGCAAAGTTTGATATAGAATCAACAATCTGGGGGCAGTGTTTACCTGAATCTAGTGGTCTGAAGGCTCATGATTATCTGAGATTACAGACTGATTCCAAATCTCAACAGTTTGCACAATCTCACCCAGCAGAATTTAATGAATTAAAAGAACTTCATGCCAAAATCAAAGAGTTAGAGGACGAAAATTATAGACTGCAAGACAGATGCATTTCATTGGAGCAAATCCAGCAAAAGCCAGATTTATGCCAATTTTGGACTGGATTCCCAAACTATGGTACCTTCAAGGCACTTTTTGGCTACCTTGAGGAGGCTGCAAAGCTTAAGACAAATTGGAGAGGCCAAGCTACAGTTAAAGGGAGACTCTATTTTGAAGGGTACACATCTAAACCTGGGCCATCTCCAAAGATTTCTTTAGAAGATGAATTTTTAATGACAATGATGCGACTGAAGGGAGGATTGGCATTAAAAGATTTAAGTCATCGTTTTGGACTCTCTGTAGCCTCGGTATCCAAGATTTTTACAACATGGATTAATTTAATGTACTTTGAACTGAAAAGTTTGTGTCAAATGCAAGAATGGGACAAAACTGAAACTGCAAAACAGTTTTCCCAGTTTCCTCATTTGCGAGTTATACTTGATTGTACCGAGATATTCTGTGAAAAACCATCCTCACTGCAGGCAAACAAGGAGGTGTATAGCAACTACAAAAGTCACCACATTTAAATATTTAGTTGGTATTAGTCCTCACCCAGCTGTGGTCTATGTTTCCAAGGCATGGGGTGGTCGTGCCTCAGACAAAACAATAACTCAAACAAGTTCTGATTTAATTGATGCATTACAGCCAAATGATGAAGTTATGGTTGACAGAAGATTTCAAATTGAAGGCATCTTAAGTCCCCTTGGAGTCACGCTCACCATTCCAGATTTCAAGGGTCAGGGTAGAGCTCAGCTTACTGAATCAGAAGGAAAGCGATCCGAAAAGATTGCAGAGGCTCGAATTCATGTTGAGCGCGCAATGCAGAGGATAAAGTGCTTTCACATCTTAGATCGCGAGCTTCGCTTAACTATGGCATCATTAGCTGATCAAATTTTTACTGTTTGTGCTTACCTTGTGAATTTTCAAACACCATTTCTCAAGCAGCAACAATGACAGTCAACATTTAATGGGATGTTTGCATTCTATACCGTTTAAGGTCTTGACAAGACCAATACTTCAGTGGGGTAGGACCCTAACATAATTTTCAAATACCTTGTACCAGCTAATGGGGATATACTGACAGGCTCACTTATTCCTGTGAATTTTGTTTACAGCGCCTGCCAATAGCTGTTATATTAAGTATCAATACCTCCCCCCACGTCCCTCCCTGAATTGTTAAAACACAAATTAACTTTTGCTGCTTCAGAGGCAGAAGTGGGGAGTGACTTTTATTCCCATGTTTAATCATTTAAAATGGAAATGACAGTTTATCAGTCTGATTTTTTAATTACAGGTACTAAGCAACTGTTAAAATGCAATAAATGCCTGGGTCAGTCATTTGAGTAACTATGGTACATACCACAAAAATCATCTTTCTTCAAACTTAACACTACCTCGAACAATAACAGTCTATTATTTCATTTCAGAATTTCAGAACATAGTAAGAAACCATAAATATTAACCATTCTGCTACGTAAATCAATGCAGCTACATATACTATACTGTTGTTACTATTTTTAAACTGTATAAAGAAACCAGACTTCACTGCTACAAATACAGGTAAAACCCACATAAAAGAACATCCATTTCCAGAGCTTCAAAAAGTTCTTATTGTTCTTGGCAGGGGAAACCAGCTTGTTGCCTAGAGAAATAAACACTGGCTTAAATACTAACTGTGACAATTTTTCTTTAAATAAAACAGTTTTCTCCTTTCTAGACTTACAGAAAGATTATAGAGACCTTTGCAAGCTATTGGCCTTGTCCCAAAGATTCATAGGTGATACCTAGTTTGCCTATACGGTCAAGTCTATACTTGACCCTAGGATATGCCATTTCTAACAGCATGCAATCAAAAAAGAAAGCTTGTAGTTGGGGCAGATTCCTTTTCCAAAATACTTCATCATATTGCACAGTGCAAATAAACATTGAATGACCATCTGAAGCTACAAAGTCTTCCACCTTTCTCCCTGAACAAAACAGTTGTTGCTGTATCTGATAGTAATAGCAGTGTGTTGGATTTAGTATAAGGTCTCCGTCACCATTTTTCTTGCATATACGCTTTCTTACAAGAGCCTCTAGTAAACCCTCATTTTCCTTTGGGTGGATTTTTTTAACTTCAATTAATCGATCATCCCCAACAAGTCCATCTGGGGAAGCAGCAAGGAATGGATGGGTTTTAGAAATGAAAAGTCCACTCTTTTGCACTTCCACACCCTTTTCCTTTGAGTATTTTTCAATAATAACTGGCTCTGATTCAATTCCATCCTTCATGAAAACAGTAGAAGCTTGATTTGTATAGCACAGAATTTCAGCAAGGGCCTTTTTAGGACTTGTTCCTTTTCGTACCAAAGCTCTTTTGCATTTGGATGCAGTGATTCTTGGAATTCGGTGTTCAAACCACATTTGACAATTGGACTGCTCACAAGTGTTCTTTTCAATTGATTCAGCCTCCTCTTTGGTGACAAAGAGTTTTTTCTTTATTCTTTCTGCACGATCTTTTATTTCGGTCAATGAAACAGGTTGCTGTTTTGGTGGACTTAGGATGTAATGATTGGTAGAAGTTTTGGGGAACGAATGTCCGAGATTGCCAACAGGAGTATCTTGAATGTTTACATCAACTTTCTCACTGGTTTCAATTTCAAGCTGTAGTGCATGTGGTATTTCAATATCTTGGATAATGTCACCTACATATACTTCCTGTGAAATTTGTTCAACTGATACAAGTTCATTTGATGACTTGCCAGTTATCAAATGAAATACAGGTGGTAGGGAGGAGCGTTCATTGGCATTTAGAAGGTCATTCTTAAGTTTCATTTTTCTCTCTAAGTCTTTATTGTCTCCAAAATGAAAAGAGTAATTCCTTTGTGTAACTGAAGGTGAAGGCTTAAGTTTCTTTTTTGGAGGTTCCTTGCCAAATTTTACTTGATAAATGTGTATATCCTCAGCATGTTTTGGATCACAATGTGAGCCTTTTGGCTCTGTCCAGGGACATGGAATATCAGTACAAGATGGATCTGCAGGAAGTTCAGTGAGACCTTCTGCAACAACATCACACAATACATACAGCAATGCACCTATGTGAGCACAGTCTTTACGAAGCCCACAGTGCATGTGCAGTGTCCAAACAATGGCTTTCCACTTTCATTAAGAACGACATGGACTGATTCAGTCACATCATCTATGTTAGTAGAAAAGGAAGGGTTGCAAGATGCCCTAACTGCACAAACCCCATCCAAGCCTGGGAGTGGATTGAATCTAAAATCAAAGCAAACAAATGAAATATAAGGGGTAGGTAGGTAAAACTTTATTTATACACGCTTTCCCCGTCAACTATAATATACTAAAAGCTGATTTCTACAAGGGGCGTGTTTTTACAATAAAATGATTAAATCTGTCAAGATTGTAAACTAACAAACAAAATTGATAAGCTACAAAACCCTAATATCACACTGTTTGAAATCGCGTCAAATCAAAACATTGACAAGGGCAAAAATGAAATAAGAAGGTAGGCGAGCTTACGTTAAGAGTTACGGTGTAATTACCTCAAAGAATGGATCCCCTTTTTGTGATCCCAGGCGCGTGTTGTTTTGTACTTGACAACTTGATCCTGGGTAAAAATCTCTCCTAGCAAATAACTTCCAGCAGCTCGTGTGTCCAGTTTTGAAGGAAATCCATGAAGAGTTTTAACCCAGCCTTTAACATTCTGAAGATATGCGGGTGTAATTTTTTTTAAGCCACCTGGTACATCACCAGTTGTAAACGATGGTTTCACGTCTCGAGCATTTGGTTTGTTGCTACTTGTCGGGATTTTAAGTGAATTGCAAACAATATTTATCAACGCATTTTTTCCAAGCTTTTCTGAAGGAAGTTCCAGTGCCTTGCAAATCTTGCGAAGATCATTTTTGTTTTTCTTTGCAACAGAGGAGTAGGAATTGAATTCCGGGAATCTAACTTCCGCCATTTTGGATTTCTTCTTGCCCCCCAAGGCGCAAAGGATTATGGGGAATTCGAAAATAGAGAATTCAAAGTTTCGATTCTGGTGGAATTTTGTCGTTATTTCATGTCTTTTTAATTCATATTTTTCTACGTTCATCACTTTTGGCTATGTTTTTCTTCCTATTTTCAGATGATAAAGCAAGCTAAAGCAAGCTCCTGGCCATAATCATGAAAACACGATATTCTGTCGGGACAGTGTCCCTTTAGTTAAAAATGTCCTCGGTCAATTTACTCCATTTGCGAGTTATATAAGAGACTGACTAAATTAAACAACAATAGGTTTTAACGAACTAGCTTTCAATTTCCTTGTAGGTTGACAAACGAATATAGAACTTTTATTAATTGTAAAACAATCACAAGTACTATTGACTATTTTTTGTTCTTGTTTTCATTGCTTGAGTGACAAAAGCAGCAGTTAGCCTGCTAATATGTTGATCAGTATTAAAAAAAAATAAAACCTCATGATAATCCGAATCTATTTTGTTTAATAATTTTGTCAAAAATGGTATTTCGTAGTTCATCATATAACATACAGTGCATACAGTGAAATAAAAAAGTGCATTTCATCTTCAACTAAATTAAGTGTACAGTGGGTGCAAATTCTAACTAAAGGTGTTCAGGAGTTTTAGGGATTGTAATTCGACCATTTTCAATTCTTAAGGTGTGATTTCCTATCCTGAATTTAGAAGTATTTCGTTTCACTTTTAAAGATCGAATAAAATTTGAGTTTTTTTATTTGCATTAATTAATTGAGTTGGTGATTTTTTAGACGTGTAAAAATATTCTGTTTTGCCTTTGACAAGAAAAAAGATGGGATGCTTACTGCGCTTTTCAATAACATGCGGAAACTGAAATTCAAATCACCACCAACGGTTGCGTTTTTCCTTGCCGTCAATCATATTTTCGGCGGTTTCCGATTACTTCCGAGCGTTTTATAAAATAGTATAAAAATAGACAGGCTGAACACGACTCCCACTCTTCGCAAAAAAGTATTTTAAAAGCCTAAAGCATAAGTCTGTTTTGTAAATCCTTAGGACATTAAATTGTCTCATTCCTTGCTTAGAAGAAGGTAAGAATTTACTAGCATCCGTGAGATTTACGAAACAGCAACCATGATGATGCTGCAGCCGATTATCTGTTTGAAGCCAAATCAAACGCCATTTACAAAACAACGGAGGTTTATCATAGCTCCACTGAGACACACTACTCAACTACAGAACTAACTAAGGAGCTAAAAATTATTGCAAGAATTCATGATTTCACTGCAGTCGAATTGTAGACTACGGCATTTTTTGAGACTCGGATCTAAGACGCCAACATCGGTTATCCGTGATGGGAAACACTTTATTCTAGGCCTCACAAGTCTGGCACCGCAGACTTTGGACACTAATTTACGATCCTAGCACTTTCAAAGTGATAACAAACTTTAGCCGATAAGTATTTATCTTGCAACAAAAGGGAGCCAAAGAAACCGCAATGTATGCCAAAAGAGCGAGCACCGAACAACGGCATAAAGAAATAAATTAATTCAATTTGAGAGATAAAAGGTCAATACCATCGGCGAAGAGAAAAAATTCATAACGGTGATCTAAAGGCGCAAATCTCTCTGAAATCTTACTGGGAAAGCTTTATGCTTTAGGCTTTTTAAATACTTTCATTTGCGACGAGTGGGAGTCGGGTTTTTATACTACTTTCTTTGTTTTGAGTACAATTCTCCAGTTAGGAATTCAATCCAGTCACGCAATTCGTCTAAATATAACTCTGAAAATTGTCTCATAAGTCCACGAGAGAGAAAAACATCGAAATAAGAAAAAAATCATGTAAACAAAGGATGGATGTTCAGTAAACATGCACAGAACGATTAGAGACAAAAATATCATACAAACGACACTGTACTGATCGTCGATTGCCGCTGTCACGATTTTCCGAATAATCAACTCCTTTCATCTCTCTATATTGTTTGAGCACGTAGTTCACAAATATTTTGCTCGCTTTCAGGCTCCTTTCAGAAGCCGGGCAATTTCCAACGGCGAGAGATGATGACTCACGCGTAGAAAAACGAATCTCCAACGCAGTGATGTTTTGTATTTACGAACCACGTTTCACTTTCACTTACGAACGAACCATGTTTACTTTCACTAACGATACGAAAACGCTCGAAAGTAATCGGAAACCGCCGAAAATTTGATTGACGGCAGGAAAAAACGCAACCTTTGGGGTGATTTGAATTTCAGATTCCACATGTTATTGAAAAGCGCAGTTAGTTTGTCCCAGTCTTCTCAATATTGAAGTTTGTACAGAAAGAATCAATCTTACTAATCAAACCTGTTTTATTTTCTTGAGCCATATCATTAGAAATGATTAAGCAGAGTTTTGCAATACCGTCATCAGGTTGATTTTCCAGGTCAAACAAACCAGTGTCAAACAGTTAGGTTTCAGTGAGGTTCGGGGTTTTAGTTCATTTTTGTTTTTAATTTTTAAGGCCTCATTTTGGTTCATTTTGGTCAGAAGATTCGTGCCCAATTTAGAGTTAATTGTGGTACGGATAGTCCTTAGATTTTTCCTATCGATAGTTTTAATATATCTGGTATTCGAATCTGTGAAATGGCTTATTTACGCGTCATAACTGAGCTCTTTATATATAGGACCATATAGTAGTATAAAAAGAGGCAGGCCAAACACGATTCCCGCTAGTCGCAAGAAGTATATAAAAGCCTTTAAAATAACTTTCTCAAGTAGGTAACGAGGTATTTGTCCCTTGCTATAGATCACTGTTAGGATGTTACAAGTCGAAATTATCTATGTACTTTGCTCGATAATATTGACCCATTGATCTTTGGATAATTTCTCTAATGACAGGATCGATCCCGGAGGATTTCATGCGATAGCCATGACTATAATTATTTTATTTCTTTATGTATTCTCTACACTGTCCTGGCATATATTAGGGTTTCTTTGGCTCAGACTCGTGTTGCAAAATAAACGACAATCGGCTGAAGATTATGTTACCGCTGTGGAAATATTAGGATCAGTAAATAGGCCGTGATAAGTGTCCACAGCCTGCGGCGTGCAAGACTTGCGAGAAAGTGTTTCTTGATCACGGATAAGTGTCTATTAAAGATCCAAGAATGAAAATGCAATCATGTTCAGGAGTAATAAGCTCCTGTCATGTTCCTATTTTGGAATCACGACTTCTTGCAGGTAGTTTTAGCTCTTTAGTTTATTCTTTTGATGAGTAGTGACTTGGAGCTAGACAGAACTTCCGTTGTCTTATCATGGCATTGCGATCACTGCATCCAATAGTATATCCTCCGTACGCGAAGAACAGCTTCACTTGTAGAGTTGTACTAATGTATCTTGAATTCATTGAGACATACACGAGACTACACTACATATCTTTTGTACAACAAGCGTGCAATTCTCGTGAAGTAATGTTGTGCTTGCTCCATGCGTTCCATAATAATGGAGTAATTCCATAGTAATGGAGTAAATGGAGTAAATAAAAAAGCCCACCTGGTTATAGGCCCATCGATAACAAAACATTACTCCGGTTATACCCATTAATTCCTTATTCCTTTCTTAATTCCTTAACAGAAATTCTTTACAAAAGTTTACGCCAAAATGAAATTAACTGAAAGTACGCTTCTTTATGGCAATATTCTAGTTGCTTGCCAGCCAAAAAACCCTTACGAAGCTACATAAGCCCAGGGCTTATAAGCAGCATTTTACGGTATAGTCTCTGTAAAAAATAATCACAAAGAAGTATAAAAAGAGACAGGCCAAACACGACTCCCACTAGTCGCAAAATGTATTAAGTAGCCTTTAGAATAGCTTTCCCGAGTAGACCTGCGAGATATTTGTCCCGTTAGATTTTCATTAGGTATATATTAGGGTTTCTTTGGCTCAGAGTCGTGTTGCAAGATAAATAAGTTTATGTTATCGCTATGAAAATGTTAGGATCAGTAAATATCTTAGTTCGTTATGCAGTGTTTAAGTCTGCGACGTGCAAGGCTTGTGAAAGAGTGTTTCTTCGTCACACTGAGATGTACAAGTGTCAAAGATCCAAAAATGAAAATGTCAAAGACGACCACGACAGCTCTAGCAACTATGTTTAGTTCATTTCTGTTCTTGGTATAACTGTTTGTTAACAGTGACATTCAATCAAAAGTTAAGATGAGGGGATGAATACTGAGTAAGTTTACAACAACTAGATTTCCACCTGAAACAGATTTTGACGATAAGATTGATGATGATCCCAATAATGAAAACAGAGAACAAAGTTGTAAAGAATTTTACTTGAAAGGAGGAATGAAACTTCTTCGCAGAATGAAAGCTAAATCATTCATTTAGTTATGTTTAATAAAAAGGATGCTGAAAATTAATTGCAGAGAGCTCTTGATGCCTTATATCCCATGTAGAAATGAGATTTCAGCAAGTAAAACATGTTATATTCGAAAGAAAAGAAAGGAGAACTCTTAAGAAAAACCCATGGGAGATCCTGAAAATAAGGAACGTGATCAGTTAGATACTGTAGCTTCGTCTGTTCAACATAGCGATGAGCAGGATATAAGTGAAGAAACACAATACAGTGAACTGTTTGGTTGTTTTAACCAATGTTTAGATAACAATCACCAAGGGAACAATATTTTAAGTAATGCTGATATTTTTTCTACCGCAAATGATAATGAAAAGCTGGTAATTAATCGTATGGATGATAACAGTTATAAAGAACTTGTTCATTCTTTGAACAGAGAACAAATGGAGGTTTTTTTTACCAAATGTTACTCTCTGTTAAAAACGACGAGAAGCAATTGACACTTTTTAAGTAGTGGCGCGGGTTTAGGGAAGGCAACTGTAACACAATGTTTGTACGAGGCTCTTGATGTTTGTTGACGATTAAGAGACAAAGACCAGAAAACAATACACAACTGACCATGAAAGCGTTCATGTTATGAATACTCTAGTGAAACTAATGCACTGAAAGTGGTTCGTAACTAAATTCCCTCAGAATCCTGTTACAGTTTCTTAGATTGACTAATTATAATCTGCAATATATTTGCGAAGACATCATTTTAACTTAAAATCGATTAGTTTGAATTGGGTCAATAATAGCAGTAATAGCGCGACAATCGGGTTTTTAAATAACACGAAAGAAGCTTTTGTTATCTTATCCTTTGCAGTCATTCAATAATTTCATCATGACAATTTAACCCTCCCAACAGTTTACTGATATTTCGAACATAATTGATAGTGGCGGTAACTCAGTAGTTCTTCACTGCAGGTAGGGTACTTTCCCCGCAGCAAGTTTGGCTTATCAGCTGGCCAATTGCGGAGCATTAAACAGACCAGAAAAAAATAAAATGCTTAGTACTTCGCTTCACTTTTGAGTTTCTTTTCCCGATGACTGGGTTTTGCTTGTAGTTGTTTTGCGTTTTTTCATTTGTATTTTAAAATACAAACCCTAGCCCTTTAGCGTGCTTCTGAACGTTGACATTCGCCGGTTTGCGCGAAGGAAACAACTTCTACAGCCCGCGCTTCATGTAACAAATTTTTCCTTCCGTACCCCCGGTAAAATTGTCGTTGTTCTGAGCGACACTTCCCTTACCCCACCCCGAGAAGAATGATATTGTCAACATCTGCCGGTCAACGAAGATTTTAAATCTCGCTCTTGGAAATTGGTTAAGCGTCGGTTCTTTCAAACCTTTGTTCTAGAAACAAAAGAGCCTGAAAGTTGCAAACAATTAAAATGCCCATAAAAGGAAGGTAATCCAGTGCCATTGTCTACCAAAAATTAAACACAAAGCTTGATATGTAATAAACCAGGTGAAAATCCAGACGAGTTGAAAGTTCCGAAATTTGCTCCAGGCACAAGACAAGAGAACTGCAAAACCATTACCAATTACATGCAAACAAAATTGTCAAAAGAGAAATTGAACTCAAGAAACCACGCACTCCAACAATATTCGGACATATTATGATAGCATTGCATGATGGGAAAAACTTACAGGAGATAGCCCAGAGGACAATCAGGGACTGGAATAGCCTACCCCTGAACGTTGTTGAGGCAGAAACTGCAAATTCTTTCAGAGCTAAGTTAGTTATGTTCTGACTTTTTATTTTTGTTATTTAATATTATTAGTAAGACCGCTGACCACTTGCAAAGAATCATCTAATCGATGGAGAGCAAGAATTTGGAAAATAAAAAAAAAAATAAAATAAACACTTTGATTTTCATATCGGAGTCCCCCACGGGAACCACACTCAACAGACCACTGATACTTCTGCGTTCAAACCATTTACAACAGAGTATATCTATTAGCGAAAATTGTGTTTAAAGAGCATTGCGCACGCTGGCAATAATTTTGTCACAGCTATTTATATGTCGTACCCCAGTTCATGTTTATCTACTAAATGCGTGAAATTCGGTCACTTGAGTGCTTGGCGGTGTTTGACCATCAAAAACAAACAAACCAGCATGTCTGAGGAAGATTGAGGTCCAAGATCCTATCTTTATAACACTGACCAAAAATGACTAATCTTAAATATTAAATAGCGGATATCTCCATCTAACGTGCCACAAAGTTTCGCGACACAAGCTCATTAATAATTGTGTTCGTGCAATCCTAATATTGTGTTGGATCCTGTGTAGTAGCTGGATTGAATTCAGCTCTCCTCTGTTTCTCTGTTTCGACGCCACTTTACCCCCTCCCCCCTCCCCTACCCTGAAGATTCTTTTGTTCTTTTCTTTTCACTTTTCTTTTCACGACTTTCTGGTCGTGTAGGGGTCCGACGGCTATGCCATGCTTATGAGTTCTAACAAGGACGAAACAGCTGTCCATGGCTGCCATTGCCAGGGTGATATGGCTGTGCGCATGCGTAAGGTACTGGCCAGGCCGCGGGGTTGGTGTTTGAGTGTGTCACTTGCTTTTTTCGTGTTTTAAATTACAGTACTTAAACACTCAGCTAAACGAAAAAGATATAGGAAGCGGAGCTCTCGCGGGCCGAAGGCCCGATGCGGAGCCCCATACTCATAGAACCTATGCCCGTCATTTTTCATGGTCATGGCTAGCGGAATGTTTCGCGGGCGCGCGTCTGTAACGTATGTCCGAGCGTTCGAGTGTTGGGTAGGACTAGCTCGTATGATGTCGCGTATGACTAGCTCGTATGACTAGCGCGTATGATGTCGCAAAACATGCGCGTATGACGTCACGAAACATCCGGGATCTTAGCAATTTTGAAACTAAAGCGAGGCTTTGTTTTTCGCGCGCCTACACAGCCAAATGTCACCCCAGTTCATGTTTATCTGCTAAATGCGTGAAATTCGGTCACTTGTGTGCTTGGCGGTGCTTGACCATCAGGAAAACAAACAAACAAGTATGTCTGAGGAAGATTGAAGTCCAAGATCCTAACTTTACAACACTGACCAATCAAAGTGCCCTCTTGGCTATCTCCTGTAAGTTTTTCCATCATGCAATGCTGTCATATTATGCGTGTTTTTTCAGTTCAATTTCTCTTTTGACAATTTTGTTTGCATGTAATTGGTAATGGTTATGCAGTCCTCTTGTCTTGTGTCTGGAGCAAGTTTTAGTACTTTCAACTCGTCTGGATTTTCACCTGGTTTATTATCAAGAGCCTCATACAAACATTGTGTTACAGTTGCCTTCCCTAAACCCGCGCCACTACCTAAAAAGTGTCAATTTCTTCTCGTCGTTTTTAACAGAGAGTAACATATGGTAAAAAAAAACCCATTTGTTCTTTGTTCAAAGATTGTTGTCGTCCATACGA